>OZ026528.1:62074370-62639370 GCA_964019695.1 Loripinus fragilis | reverse complement strand
ATACGACAAGAAAATGTTACTACGAGGGGTAAACTGGTTTGTATTCTTCAGTAGGAAGCAAAGAAAGAAAGACTTAAGTGTAACAGTAAGATGCATGTTTCATTTGTTTTTGCACGCATTATATGACTTTGAGCGAAATGTTTAGTTTTTATATACATGTATACCGTTATTTTGAATGAGAATTAGATTGATGAATGCTTTCACAGATATATTCTGTTTATAAGAAACTAGTTGGCAAAGTAGGATCGCAGTGGTTCAGTTGGCATTTGGTTAAATTTGGGATATGGGGTTGTTGGTTAGAGTCTTTCCGGGGGGGGGGGGGGGGTCACTGCATCGTTTCATTGAGCGGGACGTTTTATCTACTGCTTTGTGTTGGTAGGAAGATCAGTTCCTATATGAATGAAAGATTGTTTAATGGAATGTAAAGAAACAAACCAAAGAAAAAGCGTTCGAAAAATGTTAAAGGCTTTAATGGGTGAGATGGTACAATTCATATATAATCAAATTTGTTGTTTATGGTTTGAGTTTGCTGAGGTAATTAGAGATATGATGACATAAGGATGGTTACATAGATCCTTACAATGAAGGTTGCATGAGCTAAAAGATTTTTGGAAATAGTATGGATGGCAAACACATTTCAATGCGATAAAGTTCTTGAGCAATTAGTGTTTGTGCAATGGGTGTGTAGCGATAATTTTATAGAGTTAAAAGAAATGGGACATTTGAAAAAAAGAAGATATAATGCATGGTACACAGAATACAATGCAATAATACGTAGTTATAGTGTTGTAGAGGTCAAAGATAAAACACGTACAAATTATTATAGAAAATTTTATTACATGCGGTGCAAGAGTAAAAAACTTGAAAATATGCAATGCAAAAGAAATGAAAAAGTTGTATAACTTGGCGATGTACATTTTTAAGCTATGCACGCGAACTAATGGTTCGCGTAGTGACTGGCAAAAAAAAGCAGGCATAATTATGATTAAAATTGGGATTAAATGTGCTAAAGATTTTTGTAAACAAAAGGTAATACATGGCACACAGAGTACAATGAGGAAAATGTATAATGCAGCGATGTGAGCCCTTATTTGCTATGCATGCGAAATAGTGATTCTTGTAGCGACTGGCAAATGAAGCAGGTATGATTTATCATCACCATGTGGATAACATTGACTAGAATGCTAAACACGTGAAATGCATGATAGACAGAAATCGATTAAAAAAATGTATAACACCGCGATGTGAACTTTCTTTAGCTATGCATGCGTTATAATGATTCTTGTTTAGAGCTTAAAATGGAGTACTAAGTATAAAGTTTGATTTAAATACGGATTACATGTGAATTTTCTTTAGCTATGCAGGCATTATAATGATTCTTGTATAGAGCTTAAAGTAAAGTACTAAGTATAAAGTATGATTTAAATGCAGATTACATGTGCATTTTATTAGCTATGCATGCGTTATAATGATTCTTGTACAGAGCTTAAAATAAAGTTCTAAGTATAAAGTATGATTTAAATGCAGATTACATGTGAATTTTCCTTAGATTTGCACGCGTTATAAAGATTCTTGTCTAGAGCTTAAAAAAATACTAAGTATAAAGTATGATTTAATTGAGGAGTATATGTGGAAAGTTTTTTGTTTTTTTTAGCTATGCATGCGTTATAATGATACATGTATGGAGCTTGTAATAAAGTACTAAGTATAAAGTATGATTTAAATGCGGATAACATGTGAATTTTCTTTAGCTATGCATGCGTTATAATGATTCTTGAAAAGAGCTTAAGATAAAGTACTAAGTATAAGTAATGATTTAAATGCGAATTACACGTGAATTTTCTTTAGCTATGCATGCGTTATAATGATTTTGCATAGAGCTTAAAATAAAGTACTAAGTGTAAAGTATGATTTAAATACGGTTTACATGTGAATTTTCTTTAGCTATGCATGTGTTATAATGATTCTTCTATAGAGCTTAAAATAAAGTACTGAGTATAAAGTATGATTTAAATGCGGATTACATGTGAATTTTCTTTAGCTATGCATGCGTTATATTGATTGTTATATAGAGCCTAAAATAAAGTACTAAGTATAAAGTATGATTTAAATGTGGATTACATGTTAATTTTCTTTAGCTATGCATGCGTTATATTGATTGTTCTATAGAGCTTAGAATAAAGTACTAAGTATAAGTATGATTTAAATGCGGATTACATGTGAATTTTCTTTAGCTATGCATGCGTGATAATGATTGTTGTATAGAGCTTAAAATAAAATACTAAGTATAAAGTATGATTTAAATGCGGATTTCATGCGATAAAGGACTTTTGGAGAAAACGGCAATTATGCATGGTGCATGTATAGAAAACAATGTGACAAAGTTGTATTACACAGCAAAGTGAGTACAAGTGTTTTGCATGCGCACTGATGAGACTGGACAATAGAGCAGGAAAAATTACTATTAAAATTTGAATTTAAACTCTATGAGCTAAACGCCTTTTGAAAAACATCACAGAATACAATGTGAAAAAAGTTCTATAATGCAGCAATGTGAGTTCTTTATGCATGCAAATTGGTGATCTTGTAGAGGCTTGAAAATTCAGCAGGAATTATAATCAAAATGTAGGTTATATGAGCTGCAAGATATTTAAAATAATAATAATAATAATAATAATAAAATAAACATGTATAGTACACAGAATAAGATGTCAAAAGTTATATATGGCAGCAATGTGAGTTTTATTGCTATGAATGGGAGATCATGAATTATGTAGAAATTGGAAATAGTAGCAGATATAAATTATTATTAAAATGATGATTACATGACCTAAAAGACAAGAAAGACATGTAATGCATGGTACTTATGATGTGAAAAAGTGGTATATGCTTTGCATGCTAAATGATAGTGAATATAGAGCAGATATAAACTATTAAAATGTGGATTACATGGGATAAAGGACATTTGGGAAACTTGTAAAGCATAATACACAGAACATGATCTGCATTAGTGTAAGTGCATATATATGGGAAAAACATAATTCTTGTAGAAATTAAAAAAAGGGCAAGCGTAAATTTTATTGCTATGAATGAGTGATCATGAATTATGTAGAAATTGGAGAATAGAGGCAGATATGAATAAGTATTAATATGTGGATTACATGACCTAAAAAAACATGTAATGCATGGTACACATGATGTAAAAAAGCGGTATATGCTTTGCATTCTCATTGATTATGAATATAGAGCTGATTTGAAACTATTAAAATGTGGATTACAAGGGATAAAGGACTTTTGGGAAACTTGTAATGCATAATACGCAGAATATGATATGCATAAGTGTAAGTGCATATGTATGGGGAATCATTATTCTTGTAGAAATTTAAGAAAGGGCAGGCATAAATTTCTATCAAATGTAGATTGCATGCGAAGATGTTTTCCAAAAATGTAGAGTATGGTGTTAAGAATACAATATGAAATTATTGAAGGATATGCAAAGTTAAGGAGTGATTATGCTATGAATGCAAAGTGATTGATAAACCTTGTACAGACTATGGAATAAATGCAATAGATTGTGGAAAACTTGTTCATCATATATACAATTGTGCAGATTTCACATTTGTTACTATATCAGTTTGAATTTTTGTGATGAATTTGGCAGGGCATAAACGAATGATCTGAATATCTATGATGCATGGTAGCAATTAGAGTGACCTGAATGTATGAAGGTAGAATTATCAAACAGGAATTTAACATATTTGATATTCCCATTGCTAATGCTGAGATTTTAAAAAAGATTCAGTATCTTAACTGAAAATTTATTTGGCATGCATTATATTATTCTAATATTAGTGTATTGCTTTAAATTCTTAAGTTAAGACTCACTTAATTATGTCATATATATGTATGCATTTGTAAGATTGCTTCAACTTATTTGGCTATAACTATGTTATTCTGATATATAGTAAATAGCTTTCAATTTTCAAATTAAGCATCACATAAATATGCCATATATACATTTATGTATGAATAACATTGCTTCAACTTCTTGCTATCACTATGACACTCTGATATGTAGTGAATAGCTATAAATTTTCAAATTAATATTTTCTTAGTTATGCCATAATGCCTCTGGTTTAATCGACTGTGCAACACTTTTGTTAAGCCATATTGTCTATCTGCAGGTTTGAAAGTCTACAGTTGAATGCGTGTCACAGGTTTCTGTAGCAGTTGTTCTATCAAATACGGAATAATTATGTTTATTCAAATATGAAATGAGTTGATAAGTCTAAGGAAATAGTTAATAATTTGTTTTTTAAACAAGTACATGTTTAATTAAACGGATCTGATCCTGGGGTGCAAAACGTGATTTTCAATTAAATGGTCCCATGCATGGAAAGAATTTGATTTATTGCAAATGACCAGATTATGCATTGAGATTAATAGAACAAACAATTTGGGGTACGGCTGTATCAGTTTCAAGGAGTGTTATGTATATGAGTCGATGTTGAATATATACAAGAGTTCAAAGTTTAACAATTATAATAAAATGCAAGAATGATTCACCTGGTCGAAGTAGTGTAAATGTTGCATGTTCTCAAGGATATTTCAAAACACGTGTCTAATAAATACCTTATACCCAGGACACCTCAACTAATAATGGCATCTCCAATTGATGCACCATCTCTCCATATGGGTAGATGATTTATGGTAAATGATGTTTAAACACGATATGCAGAGATTTGCTCTTGATTCCCTTCATGAGCCTTATTGCTTCACATTAGGGCATGTCTGTCAAAAGTAAACTTTAGTTTGTGAAATTATGTTGACAGTTTCAATTAACTCCGATCCTGTTCTTGGTATTGCTGGCTGTTTATACACACATAAAAGCTGGATTTCAGCTCCAAGTAGTTCCAGAGAAGATGTCAAATGTTTTTTTTTTATTTGCAGGTTCCATGTTGAAATATTTCTGAGCTTGTGGAGCTTTGCAGAGCAAAGTTTATTTCTTTTTAAAAAAAAACTTTTGATAACTACCATGGCTAAATATGTTAAGTAGACATGAATGTCCTGTTGTAGCAAAACTTGTACAATCTTGCTAACTAAAATGATACATTCTATGAACAAGGTCAAGAATTCTTAGATTGATAAAACACAGATTTTGGAGTTTGAACAAGACATTCAGGTTAAGTAATGTGTCTTAATTTCACAAAGTCCCAGTGGAAAATGCCTGAGTAAGCGATCCTGCATTAAAAAGAAAGGAAGCAAATTTTACGAACAAAGGGCAAAAACTCATGGAGGAATATTGTGCTTTACACCATGTTTTAAGTCTAGAAAGATATTTTGGTATTACCATTTATGATCAAGATCAATAACGTTTTCGTTAAATAACTTTGTCTAAAAACAGTATTTTCATTTTTATTAATAAAGGGCAATAACTCGTTATAGCATATGACGATATGGAACAATATAGTACAAAAAAGACAGTTTGGTATTTGAAATTTAGACAAGATTTCATAAATCCTGAATTTAGAGATTAGACCCTGTCAAAAAAGGGTGTATTTTCATGAACCATTGGCAATAACTCCTGCTGACATGTTGTAATATGAACCATTATCAAACTAAAACTTTGATGGAGACATTATGATACTGAATAACGTGACCATGTTTTGCAAACTCCGACAAAAGCTATTTGAATTGAAGATCAGATTTTGCTGGTGTGACGTACGATGGACAGAATGATGGAGAAATAAGATAATAATTAATGCCTGGACTATTGTCATGCGGCATATGTGTTTTAATTATTGTATGTATGATTTGAAATATACTCTATAACAGGAGGCGCATGTAATTTAGGGTTTACAATTATAAATGCCAGGTCACAGTATATTTAACCAGCTAAGGCCTTTGGGTGTTCAATTATACATGTAGTAGTTTATTTTTTGGTTATGCTATATGACATCACTTTCACTTGTCTATTTCAATTAATAAGGTTTGGTCAGGATGTTGTATTTTGGAGTGCCTGCTTGAATGTGAGAAATCTCGTTGGTAAATTACCAGTCAGACCACTTTTTTTTTTTTCTTTTTTTTTTTTTAGCCCGAAGACTGCTGGAAGGATTTTAAATGTCTAGAGATAGAGACTGAACTGCCATGACCTATTGCAAATTGATCAGCTAGCCGTTGCGTTTGTGGTGACTGCCTCGACTGGGGTCCTTGTGGTAATTGAAGGTGGATTCCACCATGGTTTTGTGCTTGTGTGTCCTTTTTCACTTTGTTGGTTTTGACATCAGCAATTCCTTTAAAATATTTCATTTGTCAACAAGTTTGGAACCCGATAGGGCCTGACATTTTGTTGTCAGTACATGTGACGTAAAAAAGACCTCCACGATGGAGCATGGTCGTCTTGAGGGGTTGTCAGTTTTGCAGGTGTGACGGGTGGCTGTGCATACATGTATAAACCCCGACCCATTGAAATGCAGCCAAATATCTTATATTATATTCCTTGCTTCATGATGTTGCTGCACAGTCATAAGACAGTTTTGATATAAAGTCATAATAAGAATAATATCACTTCGATTTTACTATAACTGGTTCATTTTACTTGATCCGTCGATTGGCCATGAATGTCATGGTGCTAATAATGAGAACATCAAGTTAAATTTGTTTGGGATTGTTAAAAGAGTTATCATTGTAACATTTCTTGACAAGGTCATTAATACAGCTTTATTCCACAGTGCAGAGCATTTACCAAATGAATGTCATAAACCTGAAACAGCTAGTATTAATTAGCAAAGTCATTTCACAGTCAATATGAATAAAATTTTCAAGGATTAATCTGGTCACATGTTTCTGAGACGACCATAATTAGACCAGGGGTAGCCTTTCAATTTTCACACGTGAATATCACGGTGACTGATTATGCAATGGCTATGCTTTTTTTAAAGAAAATATCCGTTATTCAATATTCTATATGTTCAGAAATTGTTTTGATCTCTTTGGCCTTAATTTCAGGAATGTGAGGCTAAAATCTGTCAATTTTTAGTGAATTTTGTCATTTTTTACAGTTTTGTCACCACCCTATCTCCTAGAAATAAAAATTATGGTACGCGAAAAAAATCTTAAAAAACAAAGATATCCATAATGCATCTTTAGCATACATTATCGAAAGCATGCCCAAAAATTTGATACTTTTTTGTGAAATTTGGGTTTTGACCCCTAGTTTCTTTGGCACGTCCTTAAGGTCACATTACCCAATTTTCAGCACTCAAATTAAGCAGGAAAACTGGCTTACATATTGCTCTATGAAAATACAAAATTATTTATGCGACAAGTTAGGATTTTAATTTTTAGACTTTTTTATGTCCCAATATCCCCTACTTTTTGTGGACAGTATATACAAACTCTAGGTTATGGAGACTGTGGTCGAGTTTACAACTCAGACATGGATATCGAAAACATCCTGGGCTGTGATCCATCCGATATCATCGCAATGCTAGCTAACTCTACGTTCCCAGACATAAGCCATGAATCAAATGACGTATACGCTTTTGGCTTTGGCAGCTGTATGTCATCCGAATGTTCTAAAACCATCACAGGAAGTGAAACTGCTCTGTATCACATGGCGGCAGTAAGATATTACAATGCAACAACTTTTTACACTGTTTGCCGTTGAAGTCGTCGTAATCAGCTGCCATAGTCCTTCAGTGTAAAATGCATTTACGGCCAAAAAAGAATACATGTAGTTTGTTTCACCTTTTAGCAAAATAAAAAGTTTTCAAAAACACTTATTTTTGACATAAGCTGTTTGTTTGACTTATCGACGCTATAGGATACTGGCCTGATACAAGGTTTTTTTCGAGCAATAATGGCGGACAATATAAACATGCTTCGAAAGAAGGTAATATTAAAAGCTTATATGTCTAATTTCGAAGTTCATACTCAGCTATGTTTTAGGATATAATTTATTTTAGGTATTTGGCGTCTTGATAAAACAAATAAGGGTTCGATTTGCGCAGATTTTTTCCAAGTTACAGGAACATGTGGTTTGCTTATCATTTGAATCGAGAGCATGTTTTATATAAATATTCAAAACATTGAAATAAACATATTGAAAACATCCTTTGCACAAGAGAGTATGATATTCAAGACAGCAATGTTTTTTAAATGTTGTCTAAAATAAATGTATACTTACGAGACAAAACAACTTTTAGTCCACTGTACTGATACCAAAAGTTACCCAGACAAGGTCAAAATTTCGAGAAAACACAAGCCTTTGAACGAGTATTTCGAGAACTAAAGGCGTGCTTTTGTGATGAAAATTATCCAAAATTTTGAATGGGTAGTCCGAGCAAGGTAGATCTGGGAGGCCATGCACATGCTTTCGACAAATATTCGGTACAACATCCCAAGCAGTATGTGTTGAGCGACTTAGCAGGAATCATGCTCTGTCTAAATCTGAAACACTCCAAATTTCATACAAGAGGGCCAAGTGGCCCAAAAGCGTACACCTGAGTTTTGTTTAAAGCTTACATTTTGGTATCTGTAGAAAGCTGACCATGTCCCTGGCGACCCTGGCGCGGGGCCATTTTGGCCCCAGGGGCATAATTTGAACAAACTTGGTAGAGGTCCACTAGGTGATGCCATAAACCAAATATCAAGGCGCTATACCTAATGGTTTCAGACAAAGATATTTTTTGATATTTTTTTCCCTATGTAAGCCAATGTAAAATATGTGACCCCTGGGGCGGGGCCATTTTTGGCCCCAGGGGCATGATCCACAAGGTGATGCTACATATCAAATATCATGGCTCTAGGCCTAATGGTTTCAGACAAGAAGATTGTTTTCATGTTTCTCCTTATTTAAGCTTATTTAAAGCATGTGACAGGGAGTATTTTTGGCCCCAGGGGTATAATTTGAACAAAATTGGTAGAAGTCTACTAGATGATGCTTCATACCAAATATCAAGCCTCTAGGCCTTGTTGTTTCAGACAAGAAGATTATTTCATGTTTTTCCCTATTTAAGCTTATTTAAAGCATGTGACGGGGGGGGGGGTATTTTTGGCCCCAGGGGTATAATTTGAACAAACTTGGTAGAAGTCTACTAGATGATGCTTCATACCAAATATCAAGCCTCTAGGCCTTGTGGTTTCAGACAAGAAGATTATTTCATGTTTCTCCCAATATAAGTCTATGTAAAGCATGTGATCCCCGGGGCGGGGTCACTTTTGGCCCCAGAGGCATAATTTAACCAACCTTGTTAAAGGTCCACAAGGTGTTGCTACATACCAAATATCAAAGCTCTAGGCCTAATGGTTTCAGACAAGAAGATTTTTTATGTTTCTCCCTGTATAAGCCTATGTAAAGCATTTGATGCCTGGGGCCTGGCTATTTTTAGCCCCAGGGTCTAATTTGAACAAACTTGGAAGAAGTCTACTAGATGATGCTTCATACCAAATATCAAGCCTCTAGGCCTTGTGGTTTCAGACAAGAAGATTATTTCATGTTTCTCCCAATAAAAGTCTATGTAAAGTATGTGATCCCCGGGGCGGGATCACTTTTGGCCCCAGAGGCATAATTTAACCAACCTTGTTAAAGGTCCACAAGGTGTTGCTACATACCAAATATCAAAGCTCTAGGCCTAATGGTTTCAGACAAGAAGATTTTTTATGTTTCTCCCTATATAAGCCTATGTGAAGCATGTGATGCCTGGGGCCTGGCTATTTTTAGCCCCAGGGTCTAATTTGAACAAACTTGGAAGAGGTCTACCAGATGATGCTTCATACCAAATATCAAGCCTCTAGGCTTTGTGGTTTCAGACAAGAAGATTATTTCATGTTTCTCCCAATAAAAGTCTATGTAAAGTATGTGATCCCCGGGGCGGGATCACTTTTGGCCCCAGAGGCATAATTTAACCAACCTTGTTAAAGGTCCACAAGGTGTTGCTACAGACCAAATATCAAAGCTCTAGGCCTAATGGTTTCAGACAAGAAGATTTTTTATGTTTCTCCCTATATAAGCCTATGTGAAGCATGTGATGCCTGGGGCCTGGCTATTTTTAGCCCCAGGGTCTAATTTGAACAAACTTGGAAGAGGTCTACCAGATGATGCTTCATACCAAATATCAAGGCTCTAGGCCTTGTGGTTTCAGACAAGAAGATTTTTTTCATGGTTCTCCCTATAAAAGCCTATGTAAAACCTACGACCCCAGAGGCGTGGGCCATTTTAAGCCCCAGGGCAAGTTTTGAATAAACTTGGTAGAGGTTTACTAGATGATACTACATACCAAAAGTAAGGCGCTAGGCCTTGTGGTTTCAGACAAGAAGATTTTTCATGTTGCTCCCAATATAAGCCTATGTAAAATATGTGACTCCTGGGGCGGGGCCTATTTTGGCCCAAGGTATATAATTTGAACAAACTTGGTTAAGGTCTACTAGATGATACTACATACCAAATATCAAGGCTCTAGGCCCTATGGTTGCAGACAAGAAGATTGTTTTCATGTTGCTCCATATATAAGCCTATGTAAAACATGTGACCCCCGGGCGGAGCCATTTTTAGCCCCAGGGCTATAATTTGAACAAACTTGGTAGAGGTCTACTAGATGATACTACATACCAAATATCAAGCCTCTAGGCCTTGTGGTTTCAGACAAGAAGATTTTTTCATGTTGCTCCCTATATAAGCCTATGTAAATCATGTGACCCCAGTGACGGGGCCATTTTTCGCCCAAGGGCTATGATTTGAACAAACTTGGTAGAAGTCTACTTGGTGATGCTACCTACCAAATATCGAAGCTCTAGGCCTTGTGGTTTCAGAGCAGAATATTTTTTATGTTTTCATCTCGAAACTCTATTTTTAACCTGTGTGACCTAGAAATGCAATAGACCGAAACCATTTGAAAAATCTGAAAAGAGGGTCATATAAGGATTATGGTAATCACTGAAAATGGTAATCACAACCCTGTTTAAAATTCCTGCTCAGTAATGCAAAACAATTTGTCAAGCTATTAGCGAGACTTTTTTTGCTTAATAGTCTAGGAGAGGTTATTGGTCTAAACAATGTCTCTCTCTCTCTCTCAACTTGAAAGCAAATCAGATGAATTTATTTTTTTTTATCAGGATAAAAGCTGTGATGATTGGATACTATTTCAGTTTGCACAAATGTCGTCAATACTCGTAGACTTTGGAATTAGCTTTAGACTACCTCAAACTTAATTTGCAGTTGCATCATTCGTAAGAGTTGTATTTTACGATTTTTGTAAAAACAAGCAGCCACAGTGTCAGGTATGGGTAAAATCCATCTCAAAACTTGGCTTCCTATTCTTCTTTATTTATAGGATCGGGGCGTCATCTCATTGGACCGTCATTATAGCATTTTAGAGTACAGTCAAACCTCGATGACTCGAACTCAGGTTCGACCAATCGATGGGTTCAAGTGATGCCCAGATAGACAATTCAGTAATAGGTTCATGTGCACTTGATGTCTAAACACTATCTTAAGTTTATCCACCTATCACTAGTGGCAATTTAACCATCTGCATGCTTGCCAAAGTCTTTGCTTCATGTACACGCGTAAAAGAAGAGAAGTAAATAAATGCCCAGATCAATATTTAGGCCCAAAATGTAGCTGTGAAAACGAATTTTTAAAGTAAGTAAGGGTGCAAAGATCAGGAATCGATAAAATCAAGTACCACACCCGACCCAGGATACCAAAGGGAAAGTTACACTTTCACAGTTTGACACCACAAACGAGAGCCAAGAGGTCAGCCCTTTCCCAGCAGGTGACCACAAAGCACATATAAACAGACGCGCACAAAGACATAGCAAACATAAGACAGAACAAAAAGCTTGATTTGTAAGCCAATATGCTGTGGGTACCAAGTGGAATGTGTATTTGAGTTTGGAAAAAAATGGCATCGCAAACAGTGTAATCCCTGATCAGACTATCCCTTGGGGAGCAAGTTAACTTGCGTTTACACTGTTTTATCAGGCTACCTGTCTGAATAAATGGATAAATACAGTAAATGGCATGTAATTTTTAACATTTCTTCTCCTGCGCCAAAGTCAATAGCTGAGGTAATTAGAACATTTCTTCAGCAAAACCAAAGTGAAAACTCTAGACCATGATACAGAAGCAGATTGGGTAATTTCTGTATGTACATTAGAGAGAGTTGCTTTAAATAGCTGTGGCTATCTTCAAAGATCCTGCTGTATATAACAACACAATTTCAATGGTGGGGATTTAGTGCATGGCATATGACATAACAGCCAAACAAGTTAAGTTTATAATTAGCTCATTTTTGTGTCCGATACTTATATAATCAAATAAACAAGGTATTTTCAACTGTTTTAAGGTTTGCTGGTTTAGATTAGGGTTATACATGTACTTGAAGCTTCACAGTCATATAAATGTAGAGCATCTAGAATGGTTAGAAATCTTTCTCTAAGAGTTTAACCAATAGCAAATGACACAAAATCGCAAATATGCTGTCCCATCGACATAGTATGTTAATTTAAGAATGTATTTTCCCCAATTCATTGTTTTGGATGAGGAGTATTTCGTCACAAACTATTTGATGAAATACAGTAAGACCTTTCATTGAATGTCTCTCGCTTAATTTTAAAGTGAAAAAATAAGATTGGGGTCTCAATGATAAATGTCCCCAATTCTTATGCGAAGTACGTTATCACTTTTACTAGCTCACACACTAGAAACTATGTATGTTTAATTCACATACAATAAATCTTTGACAAAAGGATTGATACTGCCATTGAAACTAAAATACAAACTTTGAGAAACGCTTGTTTATTTTGTGCAGATAAAGTAACATCTGAAATAATTGAAAAAAATCTGCTGTCTTACGTTACCATATTTTAGCTTTTGTTTAAAAAGAGATATAACATTCGAAGAACTCTAACCTTACAAGTAAACAAACAGTAAGGGATCTGTAAAAGAAGTTGTTTAAATAGGTATATTTAATTTATGAATTTAGTAAGTTTGAATAATATTTCTACAATTTCACTAAAATCAGACTAATATCCTTAATATATGTCCTACCGTACAAAATACTTGGGGGGTTTCACAACAGTAAATAAGTAATAACTAATAAGTACCAAATTAAATCATACCATAGTTGTCATTTAGTAACAATAAATTCTTTATAAAGATTCCTAAATTGCATCAACTTTCCTTTCATGTAATCTAAAGAGATACTCATAATATCAATACAATATATGCAAAGTATTTTTTTATCAAAACCAATAGTAAATCGCTGAAACGTCTGTGGAGTTATTCATACGGATTTTAGAATGAACCTGATTGAAAGTAGGTAGCGTAATTCACAAACTGGTAACGTAATTCACATTTTACATGAATTTGTCTCAGTCTAATCCTAAGGTCAAATGCAACAAGATAACGGTGATTAAAAGTTTCTGTCTTGTTATTCAGTATTCTTTACTTTAATTCATTTTTATTCAGCTGGCTGCTATCACTGGCATTTTATTGATTAATTTATATGATGGCTTTGACATCCCAGTTTTTTTTTTTTAAAAATGAATATCATTAGATGTTTGTTGAAATTAAATGGTTCAGAATTCATTTTCTGGGGTAGTAGAGAACAACAACACATTTTCGACTGTATAGAATTGAAAGATTTTTTTTCTATTTTTATATTTTAAAGCAATCTTTTGCATAGATTAATACAATTAAATCCGATGACTTACAGCTTATTTGCAAA
Source organism: Loripinus fragilis (assembly GCA_964019695.1). NCBI lineage: Eukaryota > Metazoa > Mollusca > Bivalvia > Lucinida > Lucinidae > Loripinus > Loripinus fragilis. The sequence goes on along the minus strand of OZ026528.1, from coordinate 62,625,637 downwards.
GGATGGCGTTAATGTTGTTTAGAAGCACACTTGAACCTGATATTTTGCAGAGAAATATATGTTCTTACACATCTAGAAAGATAGAAATACTGGGATGTGAATTACGTTACCTACCTTTTTTCATAATGTTCTTTACACAAAACATCGATTTATTATCACCAGTACATCAAAAAGAAAATTATTTTAAAATGTATAATCTTCTTCCTTGTAACCAATAGTTTTCTGGTTATTTTTTTTTAAAACGAATGAAACACTCAAAATGGAAATTTGGTACCAGTAAAATGCATTTGAGCCCCCAGAGGCTTAGGTTGCTGTCTATTCTAAGGCGGTGGTTCTGTTGTTGTTGTTTATTCGCTGCTGATTGCTGTTCCCATTGTGGGGTTCTGTGCTTGTTCTTAGTTTTGTTATGCTTTGCTTTGTGTCCTTTCTAGTTTTGTGATCATCTTGATGGGTATGAGAGAGCTGTTTGCTTCGCTTTATTTGTCTTCCTGGTGTCTTATGATTGTTATGTGGCTCTTTCTTACAATGCTGTTGGTTGATCTGTGGTGTGTGATTTTGGTATTTCCTGATCAGACTCACTTGCTTTTTTGTATTTATAATAGAACTACAATTGAATTATTCTGTCATAACAAACCGTCTTTAGCTATGCTCAGCAGCTAAACATATGTCATAATCTTATATGATGAGCTCTTTGACAAGCAATAGGTCCAAGAAGAGTATAAGTTACAGAATCTCTTAAAAATTCTCGCCCGATAAGAAATTTGACATGTACAAGCATAGCTGTACAAGTATAACTTAGCATAGTAACGTAATTCACGTTGATATGTAGTGGTGTTCTTCCTAAAGATGAAAAATTAAAATATCTGATTGAACATTTTTTGCACACCAAAAACTACACGACCAATGAAACAGTGTATAGAAAATAAACAAAAAAGTAAAATCTAAGTTTAAAAAAATGGGACAAAAATAGACAAAATTTGTAAACTTAACGTTTTGGCTGACAAGTGTGTGTGTGTGTGTGTGTGTGTGTGTGTGTGTGTGTGTGTGTGTGTGTGTGTGTGTGTGTGTGTGTGTTCAAAGATTCAAATAAGTCATTGAAAAGATAAATATATAACTTTCAATACTCAGAACACCCGTACAGCATTTGACTTGGAATACCCGCTCAATGTACATTATGTGCCCGTAATACCCGTCTAGTCTTGCTACAAAAGAATGAGCTGTTCTGTGCGCGGTTCCTGAACTTTAAGTTTGTGTACAGTGGACAAATAAAGCGTTTTATTCCAAACATTTACAAGGTATCCTTTACCAGCCTTTGTTTTTTTCTTAGTATAATCAAATAGGGTATGTGTAAAGTATTTGACAGAAAATGCATTTTTGAAACTTCAAGGTGTTTTTTTCACTTTAAAGATGACCAAGTGAATGCAGAATACGCGAGCAGAGCCACTAGAACGCGTTTCTTTGTTAATTATGTTGTACATACCAGTCGATTGGACAAAGATTGCATGCATTTACAAGGTCTAGACAATGACAGAGCCAAATATGCATTCAACTTGGTCCTATGTAAAAATAATAAAAGCAACTAAATAGACAAAATTACCAGAGTTGGTATTTCTTGTGTCCCCATCCGCCATTTTGATTGCTCGAAAAAAACATTGTATATGGCCAGAGTCCTATAGCGTGATATCAGTTATAATATGATCTTAAAAGGATTTTGGTTGAAGTTTCGCAATCTTTAAAATCTTGAGCTTTTATCATGATAACGAGTTGAGGGCTACGGGCACTACCATGTAATGGTATAACATCTACAAAGTTCCTATAGATAGTGTAACAACAAACTTTTGCATGCTAAGTAGGAAATCCATATCAGTACCTAAAGCATTCGCACATTTTTCAAGAATTAAACAATTGCTATAGAAATTCAATAAAACTGAAAAATAACGTTTTATCCTGATCTAATCATATGACGTCGGGTCTGGGAGTGAAATAACGCCACGCAATACAATCGATAAACCACTAGTGGTTTATAGATTTACGAGGAATGTTATGGCGTCCATAACAACGCTGCGCACACAATGACAAAAAATACATTGTATAACGCTTTTACAGCAGAAATGAGATTTCACAGTAATCTTAATGTCATATGATAAATAGAATCCAACATCCATGCTCTTGTATTATTGAATTAATTAAACTCGTTGCGAAAAATCGATAAAATACTCGGCAAGCCTCGCATTTTATCTCTTTTCCTCAACTCGTTTAAAAAATTCAATAAAACATGTGCACTCATGTAAGATCCTCTATATTCTAGTCATGGTGTCTTTTGTATGAAGGATGTCCTTTCATACAGGCTACTATTCTGCCAGCCAAGAGTGACAGTGACGTCGTGTTTTGATTACAATTGTTAAGTATAAAATTAACTTTTACAATTCTCTTGAGCTAACGGGAATCGACAGATCACTTGTGTATTAATCCTATCCTGTGGATAGGATTAATACACACGTGATCTATCGATTCTAAGTCCCTTATAACTTTGTTAACAGAACATGACATCACTGTCACTCTTGGCTGGCCCGACAGTAGTTATGCTGACAAAGTTCTTGTTGATAAACAACTATATCTCCAGTTGTACAGTTACGTCCAGGCGCTGATTTCTGTACAGGCCTTAGTTTTTGACTTGGCACAACTTACCTGCCAGAAATGGTTTGACTGCAGAAATGCAATCCTGAGGTATTCTGCAATACTCCTAGGTACGTCGTACAGTCAAATTGTGGTAGCAGTTTTGCTGTATGACGTCATCTTTGAACGTACACTACGCTAAATGAGGCTTAGGTAAATTAAGAGGAAAACACGCCTCACGTTCACACATTGCTTCCTATTCAGCGTATTTCCCTTAAAAATTATACATTGCATGTCAACAATGACATACGACAGTAAAGTATTATAAAATAAATTGTATATATGGTATATTAGACGCGAAAATGTACAACGGAATGGGCTATTTACCCCACCCACCTGAATAAAATCTGTCCACATTCAAGAAGATATGAAATATTCCCCATTTCTTAATTTATCAAGTAAAACAGCATATTTATAATCATATTCAAACATCATTCTTATGGCATGTTTATCATGTTTTGAGTCGCAATGGAGACATATGATAGTTCATCGTATATATTTCCCCTGTTTTCAGATAGCCACGCTTTTCAAGTGCTACGGTCAAAGAACATAACGTTTCACGGGTATGGCTTCCTGCTGCTTGAGGTCAGGGTACCAGCAGATGGTCTCAGTGGAAGTTCTAACTGGTGTTATGACTACCAATATCTTTGTGAGGACTTCCACAGAAGACCTACTGGTTGTGGTGCACCTTATATACACACTCTAGGTTACGGAGACTGTGGTCGAGTTTACAACTCAGACATGGATATCGAAAACATCCTGGGCTGTGATCCATCCGATATCATCGCAATGCTAGCTAACTCTACGTTCCCAGACATAAGCCATGAATCAAATGACGTATACGCTTTTGGCTTTGGCAGCTGTATGTCATCCGAATGTTCTAAAACCATCACAGGAAGTGAAACTGCTCTGTATTACATGGCGGCAGTTAGATATTACAATGCAACAACTTTTTACACTGTTTGCCGTTGAAGTCGTCGTAATCAGCTGCCATAGTCCTTCAGTGTAAAATGCATTTACGGCCAAAAAAGAATACATGTAGTTTGTTTCACCTTTTAGCAAAATAAAAAGTTTTCAAAAACACTTATTTTTGACATAAGCTGTTTGTTTGACTTATCGACGCTATAGGATACTGGCCTGATACAATGTTTTTTTCGAGCAATAATGGCGGACAATATAAACATGCTTCGAAAGAAGGTAATATTAAAAGCTTATATGTCTAATTTCGAAGTTCATACTCAGCTATGTTTTAGGATATAATTTATTTTAGGTATTTGGCGTCTTGATAAAACAAATAAGGGTTCGATTTGCGCAGATTTTTTCCAAGTTACAGGAACATGTGGTTTGCTTATCATTTGAATCGAGAGCATGTTTTATATAAATATTCAAAACATTGAAATAAACATATTGAAAACATCCTTTGCACAAGAGAGTATGATATTACAGACAGCAATGTTTTTTAAAAGTGTAATTTTTACTTACGAGACAAAACAACCTAATACCAAAAGTTACCCAGACAAGGTAAAAAATTTCGAGAAAAACACAAGCCATTGAACAGGTATTTTGAGAACTAAAGGCGTGCTTTTGTGATGAAAATTATCCAAAAATTTGAACGGGTAGTCCGAGTAAGGTAGATGTGGAAGGCAATGCACATGCTTTCGACAAATATTCGGTATAACATCCCAAAGCAGTATGTGTGGAGCTACTAGCAGGAATCATGTTCTGTCTAAATCTGAAACACTCCAAATTTCATACAAGAGGGCCAAGTGGCCCTAAAGCGTATACCTGAGTTTTGTTTAAAGCTTACATATAGGTATCTGTAGAAAGCTGACCATGTCCCTGGTGACCCTGGCGCGGGGCTATTTTGGCCCCAGGGGCATAATTTGAACAAACTTGGTAGAGGTCCACTAGGTGATGCTATAAACCAAATATCAAGGCGCTATACCTAATGGTTTCAGACAAAAATATTTTTTGATATTTTTTTCCCTATGTAAGCCAATGTAAAATATGTGACCCCCGGGGCGGGGCCATTTTTGGCCCCAGGGGTATGATCCACAAGGTGATGCTACATATCAAATATCATGGCTCTAGGCCTGATGGTTTCAGACAAGAAGATTGTTTTCATGTTTCTCCTTATTTAAGCTTATTTAAAGCATGTGACGGGGAGTCTTTTTGGCCCCAGGGGTATAATTTGAACAAAATTGGTAGAAGTCTACTATATGATGCTTCATACCAAATATCAAGCCTCTAGGCCTTATTGTTTCAGACAAGAAGATTATTTCATGTTTTTCCCTATTTAAGCTTATTTAAAGCATGTGACGGGGGGGGGGGGGGGTATTTTTAGCCCCAGGGGTATAATTTGAACAAACTTGGTAGAAGTCTACTAGATGATGCTTCATACCAAATATCAAGCCTCTAGGCCTTGTGGTTTCAGACAAGAAGATTATTTCATGTTTCTCCCTATTTAAGCTTATTTAAAGCATGTGACGGGGGGGGGGGGGTATTTTTGGCCCCAATGGTATAATTTGAACAAACTTGGTAGAAGTCTACTAGATGATGTTTCATACCAAATATCAAGCCTCTAGGCCTTGTGGTTTCAGACAAGAAGATTATTTCATGTTTCTCCCAATATAAGTCTATGTAAAGCATGTGATCCCCGGGGCAGGGTCACTTTTGGCCCCAGAGGCATAATTTAACCAACCTTGTTAAAGGTCCACAAGGTGTTGCTACATACCAAATATCAAAGCTCTAGGCCTAATGGTTTCAGACAAGAAGATTTTTTATGTTTCTAACTATAAGCCTATGTAAAGCATTTGATGCCTGGGGCCTGGCTATTTTTTAGCCCCAGGGTCTAATTTGAACAAACTTTGAAGAGGTCTACCAGATGATGCTTCATACCAAATATCAAGCCTCTAGGCCTTGTGGTTTTAGACAAGAAGATTATTTCATTTTTCTCCCAATAAAAGTCTGTGTAAAGTATGTGATCCCCGGGGCGGGGTCACTTTTGGCCCTAGAGGCATAATTTAACCAACCTTGTTAAAGGTCCACAAGGTATTGCTACATACCAAATATCAAAGCTCTAGGCCTAATGGTTTCAGACAAGAAGATTTTTTATGTTTCTCCCTATATAAGCCTATGTAAAGCATGTGATGCCTGGGGCCTGGCTATTTTTAGCCCCAGGGTCTAATTTGAACAAACTTGGAAGAGGTCTACCAGATGATGCTTCATACCAAATATCAAGCCTCTAGGCCTTGTGGTTTCAGACAAAAATGTTTTTTTCATGTTTCTCCCTATAAAAGCCTATGTAAAACCTGTGACCCCGGAGGCGTGGGCCATTTTAAGCCCCAGGGCTATATTTGAATAAACTTGGTAGAGGTTTACTAGATGATACTACATACCAAAAAGTAAGGCGCTAGGCCTTGTGGTTTCAGACAAGAAGATTTTTCATGTTGCTCCCAATATAAGCCTATGTAAAATATGTGACTCCCGGGGCGGGGCCTTTTTTGGCCCAAGGGCTATAATTTGAAAAAACTTGGTAGAGATTTACTAGATGATAGTACATACCAAAAATCAAGGCTCTAGGCCTTGTGGTTTCAGACAAGACGATTTTTTCATGTTGCTCCCAATATAAGCGTATGTAAAACATGTGACTCCTGGGGCGGGACCTATTTTGGCCTAAGGTATATAATTTGAACAAACTTGGTTAAGGTCCACTAGATGATACTACATACCAAATATCAAGGCTCTAGGCCCTATGGTTGCAGACAAGAAGATTGTTTTCATGTTGCTCCATATATAAGCCTATGTAAAACATGTGACCCCTGGGCGGAGCCATTTTTAGCCCCAGGGCTATAATTTGAACAAACTTGGTAGAGGTCTACTAGATGATACTACATACCAAATATCAAGCCTCTAGGCCTTGTGGTTTCAGACAAGAAGATTTTTTCATGTTGCTCCCTATATAAGCCTATGTAAATCATGTGACCCCAGTGACGGGGCCATTTTTCGCCCAAGGGCTATAATTTGAACAAACTTGGTAGAAGTCTACTTGGTGATGCTACCTACCAAATATCGAAGCTCTAGGCCTTGTGGTTTCAGAGCAGAATATTTTTATGTTTTCATCTCGAAACTCTATTTTTAACCTGTGTGACATAGAAATGCAATAGACCGAAACCATTTGAAAAATCTGAAAAGAGGGTCATATAAGGATTATGGTAATCACTGAAAATGGTAATCACAACCCTGTTTAAAATTCCTGCTCAGTAATGCAAAACAATTTGTCAAGCTATTAGCGAGACTTTTTTGCTTAATAGTCTAGGAGAGGTTATTGGTCTAAACAATGTCTCTCTCTCTCTCTCTCAACTTGAAAGCAAATCAGATGAATTTAATTTTTTTTTATCAGGATAAAAGCTGTGATGATTGGATACTATTTCAGTTTGCACAAATGTCGTCAATACTCGTAGACTTTGGAATAAGCTTTAGACTACCTCAAACTTAATTTGCAGTTGCATCATTCGTAAGAGTTGTATTTTACGATTTTTGTAAAAACAAGCAGCCACAGTGTCAGGTATGGGTAAAATCCATCTCAAAACTTGGCTTCCTATTCTTCTTTATTTATAGGATCGGGGCGTTATCTCATTGGACCGTCATTATAGCATTTTAGAGTACAGTCAAACCTCGATGACTCGAACTCAGGTTCGACCAATCGATGGGTTCAAGTGATGCCCAGATAGACAATTCAGTAATAGGTTCATGTGCACTTGATGTCTATACACTATCTTAAGTTTATCCACCTATCACTAGTGGCAATTTAACCAATTGCATGCTTGCCAAAGTCTTTGCTTCATGTACACGCGTAAAAGAAGAGAAGTAAATAAATGCCCAGATCAATATTTAGGCCCAAAATGTAGCTGTGAAAACGAACTTTTAAAGTAAGTAAGGGTGCAAAGATCAGGAATCGAAAAAAATCAAGTACCACACCCGACCCAGGATACCAAAGGGAAAGTTACACACTCACAGTTAGACACCACAAAGGAGAGCCAAGAGGTCAGCCCTTTCCCAGCAGGTGACCACAAAGCACATATAAACAGACGCGCACAAAGACATAGCAAACATAAGACAGAACAAAAAGCTTGATTTGTAAGCCAATATGCTGTGGGTACCAAGTGGAATGTGTATTTGAGTTTGGAAAAAATGGCATCGCAAACAGTGTAATCCCTGATCAGACTATCCCTTGGGGAGCAAGTTAACTTGCGTTTACACTGTTTTATCAGGCTACCTGTCTGAATAAATGGATAAATACAGTAAATGGCATGTAATTTTTAACATTTCTTCTCCTGCGCCAAAGTCAATAGCTGAGGTAATTAGAACATTTCTTCAGCAAAACCAAAGTGAAAACTCTAGACCATGATACAGAAGCAGATTGGGTAATTTCTATATGTACATTAGAGAGAATTGCTTTAAATAGCTGTGGCTATCTTCAAAGATCTTGCTGTATATAACAACACAATTTCAATGGTGGGGATTTAGTGCATGGCATATGACATAACAGCCAAACAAGTTAAGTTTATAATTAGCTCATTTTTGTGTCCGATACTTATATAATCAAATAAACAAGGTATTTTCAACTGTTTTAAGGTTTGCTGGTTTAGATTAGGGTTATACATGTACACGAAGCTTCACAGTCATATAAATGTAGAGCATCTAGAGTGGTTAGAAATCTTTCTCTAAGAGTTTAACTAATAGCAAATGACACAAAATCGCAAATATGCTGTCCCATCGACATAGTATGTTAATTTAAGAATGTATTTTCCCCAATTCATTGTTTTGGATGAGGAGTATTTCGTCACAAACTATTTGATGAAATACAGTTAGACCTTTCATTGAATGTCTCTCGCTTAATTTTAAAGTGAAAAAATAAGATTGGGGTCTCAATGATAAATGTCCCCAATTCTTATGCGAAGTACGTTATCACTTTTACTAGCTCACACACTAGAAACTATGAATGCTTAATTCACATACAATAAATCTTTGATAAAAGGATTGATACTGCCATTGAAACTAAAATACAAACTTGGAGAAACGCTTGTTTATTTTGTGCAGATAAAGTAACATCTGAAATAATTGAAAAAATCTGCAGTCTTACGTTACCATATTTTAGCTTTTGTTTAAAAAGAGATATAACATTCGAAGAACTCTAACCTTACAAGTAAACAAACAGTAAGGGATCTGTAAAAGAAGTTGTTTACATAGGTATATTTAATTTATGAATTTAGTAAGTTTGAATAATATTCCTACAATTTCACTAAAATCAGACTAATATCCTTAATATATGTCCTACCATACAAAATACTTGGGGGGTTTCACAACAGTAAATAAGTCATAACTAATAAGTACCAAATTAAATCATACCATAGTTGTCATTTAGTAACAATAAATTCTTTATAAAGATTCCTAAATTGCATTAATTTTCCTTTCATGTAATCTAAAGAGATACTCATAATATCAATACAATATATGCAAAGTAGTTTTTATCAAAACCAATAGTGAATCGCTGAAACGTCTGTGGAGTTATTCATACGGATTTTAGAATGAACCTGATTGAAAGTAGGTAGCGTAATTCACAAACTGGTAACGTAATTCACATTTTACATGAATTTGTCTCAGTCCAATCCTAAGGTCAAATGCAACAAAATAACCGTGATTAAAAGTTTCTGTCTCGTTATTCAGTATTCTTTACTTTAAATCATTTTATTCAGTGGCTGCTATCACTGGTATTTTATTGATTAATTTATATGCTGGCTTTGACATCCCAGTTTTTTTAAAAAAAAATGAATATCATTAGACGTTTGTTGAAATTAAATGGTTCAGAATTCATTTTCTGGGGTAGTAGAGAACAACAACAAATTTTCAACTGTATAGAATTTAAAGATTTTTTTTCTATTTCTATATTTTAAAGCAATCTTTTTTCACAGATTAATACAATTAAATCTGATGACTTACAGCTTATTTGCAAAGGGTGGCGTAAAAGTTGTTTAGAAGCACACTTGAACATGATATTTTGCAGAGAAATATATGTTCTTACACATCTAGAAAGATAGAAATACTGGGATGTGAATTACGTTACTTACCTTTTTTCACAATGTTCTATGCACAAAACATCGATTTATTATTACCAGTACACCAAAAAGAAAATTATTTTAAAATGTATAATCTTCTTCCTTGTAACCAATAGTTTTCTGGTTATTTTTTTTAAATCGAATGAAACACTCAAAATGGAAATTTGGTACCAGTAAAATGCATTTGAGCCCCCATTGGCTTAGGTTGCTGTCTATTCTAAGGCGGTGGTTCTGTTGTTGTTGTTCATTCGCTGCTGATTGCTGTTCCCATTGTGGGGTTCTGTGCTTGTTCTATGATTTGTTATGCTTTGCTTTGTGTCCTTTCTAGTTTTGTGATCATCCTGATGGGTATGAGAGAGTTGTTTGCTTCGCTTTATTTGTCTTCCTGGTGTCTTATGATTGTTATGTGGCTCTTTCTTACGATGCTGTTGGTTGATCTGTGGTGTGTGATTTTGGTATTTCCTGATCAGACTCACTTGCTTTTTTGTATTTATAATAGAACTACAATTGAATTATTCTGTCATAACAAACCGTCTTTAGCTATGCTCAGCAGCTAAACATATGTCATAATCTTATATGATGAGCTCTTTGACAAGCAATAGGTCCAAGAAGAGTATAAGTTACAGAATCTCTTAAAAATTCTCGCCCTATAAGAAATTTGACATGTACAAGCATAACTGTACAAGTATAACTTAGCATAGTAACGTAATTCACGTTGAAAAGTAGTGGTGTTCTTCCTAAAGATGAAAAATTAAAATATCTGATTGAACATTTTTTGCACACCAAAAACTACACGACCAATGAAACTGTGTATAGAAAATAAACAAAAAAGTAAAATCTAAGTTTAAGAAAATGGGACAAAAATAGACAAAATTTGTAAACTTAACGTTTTGGCTGACAAGTGTGTGTGTGTGTGTGTGTGTGTGTGTGTGTGTGTGTGTGTGTATGTGTATGTGTGTGTGTGTGTGTGTGTGTGTGTTCAAAGATTCAAATAAGTCATTAAAAAGATAAATATATAACTTTCAATACTCAGAACACCCGTACAGCATTTGACTCGGAATACCCGCTCAATGTACATTATGTTCCCGTAATACCCATCTAGTCTTGCTACAAAAGAATGGGCTGCTCTGTACGCGGTTCCTGAACTTTAAGTTTGTGTACAGTGGACAAATAAAGCGTTTTATTCCAAACATTTACAAGGTATCCTTTACCAGCCTTTGTTTTTTTCTTAGTATAATCAAATAGGGTGTGCACAAAGTATTTGACAGAAAATGCATTTTTGAAACTTCAAGGTGTTTTTTTCACTTTAAAGATGACCAAGTGAATGCAGAATACGCTAGCAGAGCCACTATATCACGTTTCTTTGTTAATTATGTTGTACATACCAGTCGATTGGACAAACATTGCATGCATTTACAAGGTCTAGACAATGACAGAGCCAAATATGCATTCAACTTGGTCCTATGTAAAAATAATAAAAGCAACTAAATAGACAAAATTACCAGAGTTGGTATTTCTTGTGTCCCCATCCGCCATTTTGATTGCTCGAAAAAAACATTGTATATGGCCAGAGTCCTATAGCGTGATATCAGTTATAATATGATCTTAAAAGGATTTTGGTTGAAGTTTCGCAATCTTTAAAATCTTGAGCTTTTATCATGATAACGGTTGGAGGGCTACGGGCACTACCATGTAATGGTATAACATCTACAAAGTTCCTATAGATAGTGTAACAACAAACTTTTGCATGCTAAGTAGGAAATCCATATCAGTACCTAAAGCATTCGCACATTTTTCAAGAATTAAACAATTGCTATAGAAATTCAATAAAACTAAAAAATAACGTTTTATCCAAATCTTATCATATGACGTCGGGTCTGGGAGTGAAATAACGCCACGCAATACAATCGATAAACCACTAGTGGTTTATAGATTTACGAGGAATATTATGGCGTCCATAACAACGTTGCGCACACAATGACAAAAAATATAACATTTTTACAGCAGAAATGAGATTTCAAAGTAATCTTAATGTCATATGATAAATAGAATCCAACATTCATGCTCTTGTATTATTGAATTTATTAAACTCGTTGCGAAAAATCGATAAAATACTCGGCAAGCCTCGCATTTTATCTCTTTTCCTCAACTCGTTTAATAAATTCAATAAAACATGTGCACTCATGTAAGATCCTCTATATTCTAGTCATGGTGTCTTTTGTATGAAGGATGTCCTTTCATACAAGCTAGTTATGCTGACAAAGTTCTTGTTGATAGACAATTATATCTCCAGTTGTACAGTTACGTCCAGGCGCTGATTTCTGTACAGGCCTTAGTTTTTGACTTGGCACAACTTACCTGTCAGAAATGGTTTGACTGCAGAAATGCAATCCTGAGGTATTCTGCAATACTCCTAGGTACGTCGTACAGTCAAATTGTGGTAGCAGTTTTGCTGTATGACGTCATCTTTGAACGTACCCTACGCTAAATGAGGCTTGGGTAAAGTAAGAGGAAAACACGCCTCACGTTCACACATTGCTTCCTATTCAGCGTATTTCCCTTAAAAATTATTCATTGCATGTCAACAATGACATACGACAGTAAAGTAATATAAAATAAATTGTATACATGGTATATTAGACGCGAAAATGTCCAACGGAAGGGGCTATTTACCCCACCCACCTGAATAAAATGTATCCACATTCAAAAAGATAATGAAATATTCCCCATTTCTTAATTTATCAAGTAAAACAGCATATTTATAATCATATTCAAACATCATTCTTATGGTATGTTTATCATGTTTTAAATTTTTCACAAATCAAAGAAAGAACATACCACCTGAAATGACAATTCAAGAATGCGCGTATTGCACCATTTTCAGTGTACGTTCTCTGCTGCAATATATTGTATCTGTGACCTTTACTAAATTCGTATATATAAAGACATAACGATAGTCTTAAAATTATTAGATAAAGTTAAGCAAACAGCCAGTATACGTTTAACCATTAAACCACGTGATATTGTAGTTATATACGTTACTTACTTTCAAATGTATTACTATTTAATGCAGTAATATCAACAGGCTATGAGCTACCAAACGCCCTCAATGAAATGAGGCTAAAAGACTGTTATTGTCTAAAACCAAATTATACTAGCCACATAATAAAGTGTGTTAGCTTTTCATCGGATAAGGTGTTACCCTGCAATAGCCAAATTCACTACGTTACCCTAAAATAATACGAATTTCTATAGTGTTGATATCGGGCTATTTCTCATCCTTACGTATCAATTTATTCTTTAATTGAAAGAAAATGACTATCAATATGATTTTAAACTAATTTTGGCACCTGTTATTACAGTAATATATGTTACTTTCTGCTAAATGCATGTACATTATTTAATGCAATGACAGCACTATACCACTCATTGTGATACTGTAAGCCACCAAAATACATGCAATTATAGCTTGTCAGCTATTTGTTACAATAACTATATTGATGCTATGATTCAGGGGGAAAATTTACACTTAATTCCTAAAATAACCAATTTTATTAACAATTATGGTTGAAATAGAGGAATGAAACATTAAAGCAGTCGTTAATTATTGCCATAGCAAAAAGCAGTTTTAATCGTAACGCTTCTGTCCCACATATGACAAACGCCATGCATATTCATATGGTTAAAACTGCTCTATATCCATTTATTATCCAGTTCAATGAAGAAACAATACACTTGATGTGAGTAACATATACAACAAAAGTATTTTACCCAAATTAGCCTAGCGTTCTTTTTGTGGGACATAGACAAATAGTATAAAGCAAGATCAGACGCCACAGACTGAAATGTCTGATTAGGCTATCTTCTGTTTGCTCATAGGATGCTCTATTAAAATTTGAACAAGAATGAAAAATAAACCCCAACAACCCTGAAGACGAAAATGGACTGGTCCGTTTGATAAACGTGGGACGTTTCATTCGACTTAAGCGGGTTAAGGAGAAGATGAAATTTATCATTTTATCATACGCTTTGTTTTTGCAATGTTATAGAGCATTGAAACAGGACAGTTTTCCAAGGTTCTTAATGGTCATACATTTAAGAGGTCAAGGCGTATCACTTAAAAAACTCTCTTGCGTTGTAAAGATTATATTGTAGCTGTTGCAAAATGAATGGACTCAAATAAATTATTGGAAATTTTGTTGTGCATTATTTCTATCAATTAGCCTTAGTCTAAACGTGAAATTTGTTCTTATTAAACCATGAATATATTCAGCATGCCAAATAAGGACATAATCATTGATGCAAGAATGGCATCCGATTAATCCTTTATACTTTCCAAATCAAACTAAGTTGATGATAAATAGTAACGTAAATAAAATATCGAATTAGTAAGCACATTTGATTTTGGTTCAGCAATGAAGGGTCATTCGAGCCTGCAAAAATATGTCATTATAGACATCAGATAATTTGCTACTTGTATATGTATATGAAGACAAACGCTAGCTCCACTGCATCAGCAACGGGGAATAAACGGTGCATTTGCCCATATGAGGTAAGTACCAAAATCGTATATGGTTGTTCAAATCTTCAATTGAGCATGCATAGATTGCATAAAAGAGTTCAACAATTGTTTTTTTATCTTATGGCAACGAAATTATTACTTGTGCTACTGTCAAAGAACATATCGAAGATAAGATATTCAAAATATTGTATATTACATCACATAACCTATATAACAATAGTGGCACTGCTTCATCAACCTCTTAGATTGATACTTACCTTTAAAAGTAATAGATGTAAGGTTTATTTTGGAAGGAAGCATTGCAAGTATTAGTGGTTCACATTTGAGACATTGGTTTTCTATGGTGTTTAGATAACAGCAAGGTTTAGAATTGCTGGTACATGTATGTCATCGGGAGGAAAGTTCAAGGTAAGAAAAATGCCATACTACAGTAAAACCTGTGTAAAACGGCCAGACAAAACAAAGGCCTTAATGACAAATGGTAGCTTAATGAAGGTGGAAAGTATTGCAGATTCTGCAATACTTTCGACCTGCAATTAAGCGATAATTAGTCTTGAAAACCAATTTATGGTCTTTTTGAGAGTGGCCGTTTTACACAGGTTTTACTGCATGTGGTATTTAATGTAAAAGCGTAAAAATGTACTGGTACATTCACAATTTATTGGTTTGACGAATTTACAACTAGCTGGGTACATAGAGGCAACGACCATCACCCCCCCCATATAATTGATAATCTCCAACCCCCCTGGAGACAACAGGGATAACAGTAATATTTAAAGTCTTAACTTAACTGACTATAAATCAAAAAGCAACACAATTTGCAATACCAGTCGAGTCGTGTAATAAGCAGTCGAAGATACAGGTTAATAAGACATGTGAAACAACGTGTTCTATGTTACAAGTACGTGTACAATGACTCAATATTTTCAACGTACATATATGAGTGTACTGTAAGAAACACATTTCCAGCTACGACGTCGCCACCCGGGAAAAACAGAGATAAAAAACTCTTTTTGGAAAAAACTCTGGAAACCGTGTCCATAGGATAGCGTTAGCATATAACGCCATGCGAGCGCCGTTAAGAATGATGGACCCATTCTGTTTCATTGTATAAAAGGAAATCGAGATGAAATCACACTGACGTCTGAGGCATCATATCAGACGTCAGACGTCAATGTGATATCCTCTTGAAAAAAACTATTTCATATATAAAGTAATCTATTTGATCAGAAATCCATTAATTTTTTTAAATTACGTATTGTAGTTTAATGTTGCATATGCGACTGCGACAGGTAGAATGAACCTGTACAATACCTCGCTAATAATCACCTTATCGACCACGAGAAAATCATGCTCGTAAATACTTTTAACAAATCTTTTGCACCCTCAATAAGGTGATACGTCAAGACAAGACTGTCATGCTATTCCTTCGGAAACGCATGAAAGTTGAAAATATTTATTCTCCTTCGCAGAAGTCAATATTCATACTTTGTATTGAACAGCAGTTTTGACATATTAATATATACAGTTAAACCTGGTTAATTCCAGTTCGAATTATCGAGTTTTTTGCTGTATTGTTTATACATTCTAACATGCTAATGTCAACTCAAGTTATGTGTTTATTGTATTTCTAATATTGAATAGCTGGGAAACAGATTTACAAAAGTCAATAGACTTTCTTCTGAATCTCTTTTTTTGTATTTCGAAATCACCTGTATATGAACATATTGCATTATATGCACATATGTTGTTATACAAAAATGAAATAAAAGTTTAAACTAATGTAAAAGCAGATATTTGCCATGTGCACCCATCTATTGGCCCCCTTTTAGTAAAACCTAAAAGGAAACAAATGAGATATAATTGCAGCTTTGTACTGTATTTAAAGTTTGTGTGTTAGGATTTTACAACCCTGGGACATGTCGAGCCTTGGCTTTAGGCAGGTAGAGCGCGAGAGCGGTACATTAAAGCTAAACTGATACTATGACGGATAAGTTCAAAGATATGGCTAATGCGTTTTCATGCGTCTGTAGACAGCAACTGAATGTGACTTCATCGACAAACAGTATAAAAAGTTAAGTGGCCCTCTTTAAAAGCTGCCGTATCAGAAAGAGCGTTTCTACTATCCTCTAGATTCACAGAACAATCTTGCGATCTACAATAATGAAAGCCAAAGCTATATTTATGTAATAATTGTGTTTGTGAGATTAGATTTGGGAACGCTTTAACAGCTAGTTTAGCGATGGCTCTGGATGGGATACAGCCCAGAGTGTTTCCTATGCCCATGTCTGAGTTGTAAATGCTGTGACACTCTTTATAACCTGAAGATGACCGATAATTTTCGCCACAGCCGGTTGGTCTTCTGTGGAAGCTCTCACAAAGATTTTGGTAGTCAAAACACCAGTTGGAACTCTTACTGGTACCATTTGCTGGAAACCGAACCTCGAGTACCAAGAAACCATAGCCATTTGATATTATGTTCTTTGATCGTAACACTTGAAAAGCGTGGCGACCTGTAAAAATAGAACACAAAACAAAACAAGATGGAATATTCAAATAGAACATATTTCTCCAAATACATGAACCTTGTGACTTTGAAAAGTAGATCAGGTTCACCAAAATCTAATCATTTATTAAGGTCTTCCAAATGTCATACCTCCCATAACAACTTTAGCACGAAATATCTCGTGATGTGCAATGTCTACACTTATGTATGTGGTACAAAATTGTTATTCCATGTTTGTCCACCTGTACGTAAGATAATCCACTCGCTGAAGCTCGTGGATTATCTCCACGTACAGGCGGACAACCCACATGTAGCTGTGCCAGTTGGTCGTAATAAGACCATTATTTCACCAATTATAGCTAACACCAATCTTTTGCAAGGAGTCATATGATCCTGGTGACCTTGAAAATATAGTTTTGCCTGTCCAAAGTTCTGTATACACCATTAAGGCATTAAGCAGGCCATCATTTGAAGGACTTAATAAGTATATTATTCAGTCTGCCCAATGAGGACCATCATTATGAGGACTATAAACCTATATCATTCATTTATCTCATAGAGACGCCTTTTAACGCTTTTGCAAACAGGACAGACCCAGATCAGGCAGCTCTTGTAAGAGCTGCCTGACCAGGGCTACTCTGTTTGATTATAGAAATACGATATAACTGATCCTTCGCGCATGGGCCTGACAAGTAATTCCTTTGTTCGAAGTACCAACATGAACGTTTATTTTTTTTTTTATAATTATTCATTGTGGGTGGAGCCTAGTATGAATATTCATGAAGGAAAAGCTTAAAGTGACTAAATCTGCAATTATGAACATTTCTTCCAAAAAAGATCTTTTCTTTTCAAATCACTTATAAAAACAATAAATCTGTTCACTACAGCTGAAACTGCATGGAAAAAGTGATCTTATAAAAACAGGCGTTTGTCTCTTGTTAGTAATTATTTGCGTCCCTCCAGACATTCCAGACAGTTATTTTTAACATAAATGCTGTTGTTTTGATAGTGATAATTTGCTAAGGTTTATGAACCTGGTAAAATGTATACCTGAATTTTAGCTATAATAGTACAATGTTCTTGAAAATTAGAAAGTTAACATTATTTCTTAAAATTAAAGGTAATTGATAACAGACTTTCCAGCTTTAATAACAATTTCCGCCAGACATCCCTTTTAGCATAAAAACTCTCAATACTCCACTACTGTTGAAAATAATGATATGCATGAAATATTCTGATATAATTTGGCTACAACTAAACGTGGTTGCTTTATGTTACAGTAAAACCAATGGCCACTCAAAAAGAAGACAAAACAAAATGGTTTTCAAGATCGATTACCGCTTAACCATAGGCTTAGGAACATGGGGCTCCATGGGGCAGCCCCCCAATAATTTGGTAGGGGGGATAATAGCCTTTGCCCCCCCCCCCCAAATAATCTGTCTAAATTGACATATATATAATTGCTTGTCACTCAGGCTAAATAAGCAACTTCCACACATTATCATTAGTAAAAATGTACCTCGCTCGCTTCGTTCTTTCGGAGTTCTTGAATTTGTTTAAAAATTCTCTCAGAGCGGACAATTTGCTCAGGTTTTAATACTTTTTACATCACACTGGTAAATGTATACGTCGATTTGGTGGTATTTGAGCGTATTGCCGGTACTTCATAGACCGGAAGTGGTAGATATTGGTGTTAATACTATATAGGAAAACATGCCATATGCCTAAAGGACTATAAAATTAGAACATTTTTAAGTATTCGGCATGCACATGGCGATTTATGTAAGCATTTAAAAATAGATTCGAGTACCAATCTGGATGATCGGTACTCAAATCTATTTCTAAATGCTTACATAAATCGCCATGCACATACTGAATACTTAAAACTGATCTAATTCTATAGTCCTTTAGGCATATGGCATGTTTTTATTTATACATGTAGTATTAACACCAATATCTACCACTTCCGGTCTATGAAGTACCGGCAATACGCGTAAAACCACCAATTTACCAGTGTATACATGTCTTATAGTCATCAGGCTGTTATCACCGTGTATGTATGTGTATGTATAAATGTAATAGGATATAAATCATCTCAAACTAACCCTTAAAGCACCACCTATAATTTGCAGCAGACGACTATTTCAAATTATGCCGCTTTTTCAAAAATAACAAATAGTGCATGATATTTCATGAGAATCGTCTGCTTGCAGACGATTCTCATGAAATATCATACAAATGTACCTTATTTGTTTCGAAAATTGGGACAGATTTCGCAAAATTTGTCGTCTGTTGCAGTTCTGATTTGCGCTTTAAGGGCTAAGTGCTTCCGGCTTTCGCCTTAATCAGAGTTTCAAGACAATGCAATGTATGTGTAAATGTATATATGTATCATTTTTCCAGAGAAACCTGCTTTTCAGGCTTTTCCTATTATTCCTATTTTCTATCCAAAATTTTAAAGAGCTCCAATTTTTCTCTAACCCTTTATCCCTCTTCGCTTTTTGCTCTGAATATCTTTCAGGCACTAGGCTTCAGCCAATAAAATCCTCGATCGATCTGCTCGCTCGGAGTAAAATATTATATTTGTTTTTGGTCCCTTTTAGATTTTTACTCTAAAATACCTTACCAAAAGTGTTTCTCGCTCGCTTCGTTCGCTCGTAGTCAAATTATATATTTGGTTTCTTTTAAATGTAGATCCATTGCTTTGATTTTAATAATGCATGTGTATAATAATTGCATGCATATTCAAATAGCTTTTAGGCAATATAATAACGAAAAACGTTCTTCGTTCACTTCGCTCACTTGAAGTAAAATTACATGCATATATTTGAGCCGTAGGATGCGATTTCCAACAATGTGGTATGTGCGACTAGCAAAGCCTCAGATCAGCCTGCGCGTAGGCGCAGTCTGATCAGAGCCTTTTTTTTTTGCTAGTGGCTTGAATTTTCTATGAGTATTAAGCTACTGACTGAACATCATTTGAGTTTCTAAGCCTGAAAGGGGACCGCAAAGGCTCCTCTGAGTCTACACTTGTCAAAATGACACATTGTTGGAAATCGTGTTTTTTTAAATACAGATCGATTGCTTTGCTTTTAATGAGTTTTATATCAGGTGTTAAATGTATAAATGGATGCGTGCATATGCATCTTCATGCATGAACACATTTACACGTGTGTGTGTGTGTATGCATGCATGGGTGTATTAACATTTTATCAGCATTCATAAACGGGTTCATTCGTGCATGCTTGTGTGTATGTGCATGCATATGTTCACACTTTGCAACCCCCCAAGTATTGAAGTTGGCCTCGCTTGGTTTCCCCCTCTCAATATTAAAAAGCTTCCTACCCCTATGTTAATACAATTCAAAAGGATTGCAGAATGTTCCAAGAGCATTATACAGCACTTTTGGCCTTCATTAAGCTTCCATTTGTCTGTAATGCCTTTATTTCGTTTAGATTTGGGTGGCCGCTTAATACAGGTTTTACTGTATAAGCAAAAATTATTCTATAAACATGACCCTATCAGTACACCAATCTGTCAATTATAATCAGCGCCATTGTTTTTATTGCAAAGATATTATTCAAAGTTTAAGGGTCATATGTAAATGTTTTAGAAATAAATTGAAATGAAACAAATTATTAAATGCAACATAATGCTGAAAACCACATCAGAACATTGCAATATTTAAAAAAGTTGTGCCTATTTGAATTTCGAACAGGCAAGGTTTTGGTTTTAGATTTTCAAAACAGATCTGGGTCAGGTGTGGTACTTAAAGGGGACGGCAACCCTGATAATTACTATGTTTGATATGAAAGATCTTAATGAACCATGAATTTTGATACCAGCTTCGTCTAAATCAGTCAAAAAATATGGAAGTTTTGGGCGTTTGAATATTAGCAAATGGACTGTAGTGGAAGCGGCCATATTGTAGGTTTAGTGGCGACACTCAGCCTAATTAAATATGCGCATTCAAAATAAAAAACAAACCCATGGATTATTTACATTAATCTTTAATGAAACATTTTCCTTATGTATAAAGCTGCATACCACTGAAACACAGATGATGTGATAGTAGTGATGACTAAAAATAAAGCAGTTGAAAAAAAATTCTGAATACTAATTAAATATTCAAAATAGCGGCTTAATGTTGGCCATATTGATTTTTTAAATGCCCATAACTTGCTCATTTTGATGATACTTGTATCAAAATTCATGTTTATAGAGATTTTTCTGATAAAACATACTTATCATTAGGGTTGCTGTCCCCTTTAACTGTATCAATTCCTGATCTTTGTCGCCTTTCTTACTTTTGAAAACCAAAAATAGATTCTATCCTACAGTGCATCATTCTGTGATGTCATACTAAGATTTTAAAAAAGTGCTTTAAATCTGTTAATTTGGAATTTAAATCTTCAGTTTGAAAATGCCAATGATTTTTATTTCCTAAATTACACTCGTCAGATTAAACTATTTTTATAAGTTTCAGTAGAAAGGAGAAAAAATTAATTCTAAATCTTAAGATTGAAATTTTTAATTTTATTTTTTTATATTTCAGTCGATATGCTTTGGGATTGATATTTACACAACCATTTAGATTTTTTGATGTTTGTATTATTTAGAATAAGAAGTGCAAGGCAAAAGGATTTTTTATTCCTATCTAAATTTGAATTTGAAGCATAAGTTTTGAATAAGAAGCAAAATAATTTATGCGAAATCAGTCTTTTTTTTTTTTGGCAGAAAAAAGGTTGTCAATTAATGAGGCGGGTGGGGGAGGTATCGCCAATATCCCCCTTGTTAAGTATCGCATGGTGTGACACTTTTGACCTAGAACTAAGTCAGAGTAATTGACATTTGAAGCCAAACAGCCAAATTTTTAAATATATTTCAGCTTGCACGGTGTTCTATGCTTCATTCCCGTTATTTGATATACAACATGACTACTTTCAGAAAAGAAAGAAAAACGATGACATTTTCTCACCAGAGGTCAATGGTGTGTGTAAGGGTAAAATGCTTGCTATCATGTTATTGTATGCTTCATTCCCTTTAATTTAATATGCCATATGACCATATTTCTGAAAATTATATATTTTTAGCAACAGCCCAGCCCCCTAGATCCACCCAGGGGACCATCCAATCCCTGGCCTTCAAAACAAAAATTCTGCTTGATTTGGCTCATACCTATGTTTCTCTGTTTGCATACATTTTTTTCTGCTAAAAATATTGACATCATATTTAGTTATGGGCAATTAAAATATTTGACATTTGACCCCAGCCAAGGGATCTGGGGGGTAGGGGTAAATTTTGACACTGTTGTGATTATGTACAGGCACTGGGCAATCATTGCTCATAGTGAGAATTTGTTTGAAACAATAATTTTAGGGAAATGTGAAGTTCCTTACACAAAAAGCCAATATAGCTCTTGCATTATAATCATCAAATATATAAAACAGGAGACCCTGGTGGGGGATTCTTGGTCCCAGGGTCATAGTTTGAACAACCTTGATAGAGGTCCACTAGGTGAAGTACCGAACCAAATATCAAGGCCCTATGCCTAGTGTACTCAGACAATAAAAGTTTTTGTTCATGCTTACCCAGTATTTGTAATACATGTGGCTCAAATGACTACAGTGGTATAATTTGAACAAACAAGATAGAGGCCTACTAAATACATACCAAATGTCAGGGCCCTAGGCCTTGTGGTTTCAGACAAGAAGATTCTTTTAATGTTTTCCCTATATAAGCCTATGTAAAATATGT
Organism: Loripinus fragilis; assembly: GCA_964019695.1. Classification (NCBI taxonomy): domain Eukaryota; kingdom Metazoa; phylum Mollusca; class Bivalvia; order Lucinida; family Lucinidae; genus Loripinus; species Loripinus fragilis. The sequence goes on along the minus strand of OZ026528.1, from coordinate 62,603,058 downwards.
GACCTCTGGAGCGGGACTATTTATAGCCACCGGGACATAATTTGAACACATTTGTTAGAAGTCTACTAGATGATGCTACATGCTAAATATCAAGGTTCTAGGCCTTGTGGTTTCAGACAAGAAGATTTTTAAAGTTTTCATCTCAAAAATTCATTTTAACCCGTGTGACCTAGATATGCAACGGACCAGAACCATTTGGACAATTATCAAAGAGGGCCATATAAGGATCATATCTGCCATGCGAAATTTTTTAAAAACATCATGTTCTGGCTGACTAACCCTTTGTATACTAATGGATTCTTCCTTCTGGTTTGAGACAAAAAAAACTTGGGATAGTCCATTGTACATGTCTTGGATGTCAGGTTATAATTTTTTCAAACATATTGTATTCTCTTGTCTGAAGACCTTTTCTACCTTCATAAACAGTATAGTCCATGATGAAATGCAGCATTATGCTGCATTTTATCCGGGTATTCACTGGTTGTATAGTGTGGACCCTGATGAAATGCAGCACCATGCTGCATTTCATCTAGGTCTTCACTGTTTGTAAAAATACACATTTATGGGGTTTCTGTATATTAAGGGCTAATGTAAGAATCTTACCATCTATTCTCTGCTTTAAATACTCTAGTTCTTCTTTCATGGGCAGTTTCATGGCCTCAACTTTTCCCCTCATGACATCGAATTCTTCTTTCATTGTCTTCAGACTATCTGCTACAGTTTCATTCACGCTCTGCTTTATGACATCGAATTCTGCCCTCATGGCATCGAATTCTGTCCTCTTGGCATCGAATTCTTCCTTCATTGACCTTTGATTATGTTCAAGCTTTTCTTTCATCAGTTCCATCGCGTGTTCTATCCGAACCATTTTCTCCAGCATCTTTTCCTCATAATCGAACTTGGAACATTTCGGTTCCGTGTCTAATTTGTAACCAAATACGCTAGTGCAACCAGCGATAAGAAAAATGAGAACCTGTACAGACTCCATTTCTTTTATTTTATTATTTCTAAATGTTGTTAAGCTTTATTACAATTCCAGGTAGATACTGTTAGAATTATGAATGGCACTGATACTTATACGAATGCACACGGTTATAATGGCGGACATAGCGAGAATCAAATATGCGCTTTGTCTTTCCTAGAGTCGTGTACGTTACGAGCTTAGAATATAATATATTCTAAGCTCGTATTAAAGGTGTTGCGTCAGCCTTTAATTATGTACAACGCACAAGAAGTTAATCTTACGATGTGACGTTATATAAGTTCATATGTAATGAACACCCGTCTTCGGGGTTTCCAACAAACCTACCCAGTTACATGTACAGAGGTAAGTTAGAAAATGAAAACTTCGTTTGTAGCAAAAGTAAGAAAGAAAGCAAAGATCAGGAAAGTTACTAAATACATTTTCCAATAAGCGAACAAAGGCGCTGATCATCTTGCACGAATTAGCAGGCTGGTCTGAGCCTTTGATGGTGCAAACCCCCTTATGGTTAAGAGTAGAGAAACCCTAAAGTTAGGAGATAACCGTATCACCATTAGTAAGGTCAATACAGTAGTCGGATTCATCGTATAGAGACGTATTACTTGACTTTTCGCTTACTGTAAAGGCGGCAACTTTAATATTCATATATCTGGGTGTGGTTCGGCTATTTCATCTGCTAAGGAAGGGAAATCAGGTTTTATTTATAATTTGGTAAGGAGTTAAATAGCTTTTTGAGCCGCGCAAACGTGCGTGCATTTCATAAAAATCCTAACCGTATACACACTGAACTCACATTTATTAACCCTTAAAGCGCATAATCAACAAATGTATGTTTTTTTCTCGCCCACTAAACTATTTGAAGCCTCATAGATAAACAGTGTAACCCCAGATCAGACTGCTCCTGTCTGGGTCCACAATATTTGCCTCCCTGCTTATGTTAAATATACATTTTCAGATGCAGTTATTTTGCTGGCGTTTTAAGGACTAAATAATGGCTGAGGTGGTGCCACAAGATGATACAGTTACTTTTGAATAAAACCACGCCTCCTTTTCAGCATTTACCTTTGCCTGACTAGCGCTAATTACGCATTCATGATGCACCACCAAAAGTCAAGTAAATATCAGTGGGCCGCGAAACATTAGTTACAACTGTATAAAACCAAACATATACCTCCACAAATGAAAAGTTTGAATACAGTTATCCTTTTGCTAATGGACTGCATCGCTTGTTTTTGTTCTACGTTTCAAATCAGAGAATTTACAAGCTACATAAAATCGCACCATTCGGGAAAGTCCGCAACAATTCGAGAATCGAATCATGGCTTGGGTATATAAAAGGAGCATTACGTGTACCAAAAAGCTCCATTTTGTTAACCGAAACTTGCGTATGGAAAGTTAGTTCTAAAGCATGTGGGTTCGATTATTCTGATTAACAGCAGAATAAATGAGTTTATATGTTTTCAATAAAATATCTCTATAGCGATATTTCATTGAAAAAACATGAACCCAATTTAAGCCATTTTCTGCTACAATCACACTTGTTATTGTGTTAATTTGGTTTCTGTGACGTCGGCGTCACATTATATAACGTCAGGGTAACGTTATCACCCGCGTTATTAAATTAGATCCTCGATGTATATCCATGGTCTGATTCCACAGAATTTCGCGGAAATGGCTGAGGCAGTTCCGATTGAAAATCGCACGTCATCCAATGTGAAACAATGTATGTTACTAACTGATAAATCATCAGGGGAGATAAATTGCAGGATTTCCGAATGGAGCTTTCATGCAATTTTCCATATGAGATCATATTTATCATTGGTGTAATTTGGTATTAGCAGTTTTTAATTAGGTATTTATCATAAAATAAACCATAACTGATGGGTTTCTATTTACTTGCAGTTCATTTAATGCGTTTTATTGGTGATTTTAGAACTTGTTTGGCTGAGTCCAGGATTCAGCTGGATGATAATCGCAAACTTGTATCATCCCTGAGATTTGAGGCGCCCTAAATATCTTCTATCAACATATTGATATATGGCTGATGCACGAGAAACTTCAAAATGCATTTTGGGATATCACATGTGTTAAGCTCATGGTTTCAAGATGTTGTTTGTGGTTAAATAGCCATATACAGTCTTGACATCGTGCACTTTGTCATAAGACATGTAAATCAAAAACAGAAAATAACAAAACAATATAACATAGCAACAGAATGTAACAAATATTATATTAGTGAGACATAATCTTGAAATAATCTGAAAAACGGATACTTCAGAAATAGAGAGAACCTACAATTTAAGAAATCAGCAGGCTCCGTTTTATTTAGTTTGTTGGAAACTCGTAACAACTCGCATAACCCCCAGCACCGGCCCAAGCGGTATTCTGCTTTCCCTTAGAACCCAACATTCCTGAAGGACCAGAATATGAAAAAAAGATGTTTAACAGTTTGTTGAAAAGCATAAGTGTACCTAGAACATGTCATGTTCAGATATTTATTGGTATGCCTATACATTTTTCCGTCATATTTTATTTGTTGACAGGATGTAATGTGCACACTTTAAGGCAAATTTGGGTGGGGCCTTTTAGTCTATCCCATCCTTTTTTTTATTCTCCATCTCTCTGGGAGGAGTCTCTACACGACTGAAATATTTTTGATTTGGACTTTAATGCAAGTGAGTATGATAAGAAATAGCCACAATCACACACTACAGACCAACCCATTGCATCGTGAGGAAAGTCAAAGTAACGATTGTAAAACTAGAAAGGATACAAAGTATTGCAAAACAAAACAAGTATCTAACACATAACCAACACAAACAAATGTACATGCACTTCAGTACCCTAAGATTGATTGATCTTAAAACAACAACAGTGCAGTGCTGGATGGATGAAATGCAGTGCTCTGTAGCATTTAAACTGGATCTACACTGTTTACCAAAGTACCAATTTAGGTGTGTCCCGTATACAAAAGGTTACATATGAGTTTTCTACTCTCTAAACTACTTTGTCTTATTATCGTATTGAGGAAAAGCTAACTGAATTAAATGAAAAGAGAGGGCTCACTTTATTTAGCTTGTAATAAGAAACGCGCTTTTTCCACCTTCTGATTATTTTTGTCATTTTAGATAGTTTGTGAGGTTTTCCATTATTCTTTAGACCAATTTATTTATAAGATTTGTCTCGAAATTTTATAGACGAAAGGTAGGCATTCCTGGACCAATGGGTAATTATTATGCTCCTCTTCTTGCAGATATGTTTTGCTTTCTTACGAGAGAGACTCCGTGTTGTCCATTTCTGACAAGAATGAAGCTGGTTTTATTGAAGCATTTAACTCTTCCTAAAGATATCTGAATGACCTATTACCTAAAATAGATAATCCTTATGTCGAGCAAATGTTAAGTAAGATATATCCAACATAACTTCAGTTATATTAGGCAAATGCCTTCGAGGCAGAAGCTCCCCGTTTTAGACTTGGACTTGTCTATAACAAATGGCATAGTTTCATCTAAAATTTATGATTAAATAATTGGTTTTAATTTTGAAATAGGTTTTACCATTTTTGATTGAGATGTTCCACGCTTCCCTTCCTACGGTTTACGTATATTCGTGACTATATATGTTCAAGTGCTATAGCGACTTCAACAACAGAAACCAATATTTGACAAAAAACAAGGTTATCGATTTTATAAAATCAAAATTCTACCATAGACACTATTAGCTGATTGTAAATTACAAAGCCGGTTCTCTTTAGTTGCACGATGACCCTCAATGACGATCCTTACATAAAGCTTTCAACAGAGGTTGGTGCCTGATGCTTGTTTTCCTAAGCTCTGACTATCTTTGAGTCATGAGCATTTTTCCTTTGATCATCATAGTGTTAATTGAGCCGTGAAATTAGATTTCCAACAATGTGGCTTTTGACAAGTGTAGACTCAGACCAGCCTGTGCAACCTCTTTTTAAGCTTAGAAACTCCACATGATGTTCAGTCAGTAGCTTAACACTCATAGAATATTCAAGTGACAGGCAAAGGCTCTGATCAGACTGCGCGTATGCGCAGGCTGATCTGAGGCTTTGCTGGTCGCACATACCACATTGTTGGAAATCTCATGCTGTGGCTCAATTTGATTAGAATGTTTCTCTGTGATGATGCTAGCATTATTAAATAAGCAACCATGCGAGCAAAACAGTTTGTGTTTTAACAAAAGCAGAATCTAGGGCGAGGATTTAGCAAAAGTAAAATGTATTTAAGCCTCTGCCCCAATGGCTTCGGCTCCTGTTCATTCTGAATCGGTGGTTATGTTGTTGTTGTTATTGTTGATGAATCACTGTTTACTGTTGCTCGGATTGTTTGTGTTTTTTTACGTTGACGTGCCGAGGAAGAGAGAGCGAGTTGCTTTACTTAAATAGTCTTCCTGATGTCTTTTGAATGTTAGCTGTTTGTGGCTCTTCCTTACGGTGCCGTGGGTTGGTCTGGAGGTGTGATTGTGGCAATGTATTGTCAAACTAACTTGCTTAAAGTTTTAACTGGCAGCTGATGGCGAATCTCAGCAAAACTACAATATTTAACAGACTTAGGCACGCGTAATATATTTAAAAAGGTTGAAACTAAGCAGTATTAGACCACCCCTTTAAATTGTAATTGACACATTGAAAGTAGCTAGCCTATAGAGAAAGGTAACTATATCATTCGGTATTAGCTGACAAGTGCATGCAGTCGAAATATACTGTATATATGTTCTGGACAAAACACTTTCATGTTTTTAAACATTTGGGATTGTTTTACATGCACTTATATCACCTATCTTCATGATAAAATACTGAAACGTTACTAGAATACATATTATCTCTTTTCAAAGCTTTTGCATGACTAGGCATACTATTATTCCAAATTAACAGACCTAGATCCGCCTTTCGTTGGTTGCTGCGATTGAATGGTGTACGTTAACAAGCGAGACGTAGAAAATTGGCAAAGGAAACACATAAAGGCATGAGTAATCACTTAGATTAGATTATAAATTTTACCTGCCAGTGTACTGAGCCAGTGCGTGAAATTTCCAACAATGTGGCATTTTGACAAGTGTAGACTCGGGCGAGCCTCTGCAGACTCCTGTTAAGCTTAGAAAATCCAAATAATGTTCAGTCAGTAGCTTAACAATCATAGAATACTCAAGCGACTAGCAAAGGCTCTGATCGGACTGCGTGTATGCGCAGGCTGATCTGAGGCTTTGCTGGTCGCACATACAACATTGTTGGAAATCTCATGCACTGGCTCTTAAATTCAATGTCAGTTTAGCGTCTCAGTCCTTATGAAAGTGGTGCTTATCAAAAATTCTAAAAATATCATTGAATTTTAGTACGTATCACACGTGTTAACCGACGAAGGTAAATGCACATACTCACCACAGGAAGTATCCCATTATGAATACCAACATGGCGTCAAACTGTTTGGATCTAGATCAGGCCCGACATTTTGTCGGGCATGATCTTGATCCAAACTGTTTGCAGCGGCTATCAGTATAAAGGTCAAGGTCAAATATTCTTAAAATATGTCTTAAGGCTTAGCCCGTGAACTTCTCTTTCATTTATTGATGGAGGGTAGTTATATTAAGTATAATGACTGTGTACTGTGTATACCTATATGACTGCCATGGAGGCTAAGTCAATCTAATTTTTACTAAACACGTGCCTTCCACTTGGAACGTTAATTCCTATTGCACTGATTGACCGATTCATATTCAGCACAGTGATTTCCAACATCATTTGTCTCGAAATACGGATGAGAGCTAGAATCAAAGGTCAATTTTAAATAATCTTAAAGTTTTTTTGTGGCTCGTAACGAGGATGCCTCTTTCATTTTTTGTTCAAGGGTGTTAATATTTAGTACAATGATTGCCTATGGTTTGTTAATATCAACGGAAGTTTCAATTCAGTGTTAGGGCCTTGGATCAGACGTCAAGGTCAAATATGCTTAAAATCTGTCTTACAGCTTATACTGCAATTTACCTTTTATTCATTGATTGAGGGAGTCCTAACTGAGCACAATGAATGCTTATGGTGTGTCATAGGTCAAAGTCAAATATACATAAAACCTCTATTATTGCTCACAATATAAACTCCTCTTTCTTTTCTTGGCAAATAGTATTCATACAGACCTTTAGTTAACAGTGCGTAACAGAAAAATATTTTTCTTTTTTCTCAACCAACACATATGCTGTCGGTCTCATTTAGACGTTTCCTTTGAGCACCCAAAACATATGCTAAATTTTATGAGTAAGAAAAAGTTTACAATTTTATGCTGAAAATGCTGTTTATCTAAACCTGTGTTCATATATTGCACAACAACTGCCTATGTGTGTGAATGATACTTCAGGTTTTAAAACATCTATACAACCATGGGGGTCAAGCTCAAAATCTATAATACGACTTGGAACTTGAACTTTTCCTTATTTTTTGAATACGGGTGTTCATATTTGGAACAATGATTGTCCATGGTGTGTAGATTACAACATTAGATCTCAGATTACCGATATGACCCTGAAGTCAAATGTAAAGATTAAAGTACTTAAAATCAGTTTTAAAACCTTTAACCCAAACTCATTTTTCATTCCATGACAAAGGGTGTTCAAACCTAGCACAATTATTACTTAAGGTGTATGGCCTCCTGATATGACCTTTGATCCACTAAACGTTTATATGGCTTGTGATGCTAACTTTATAGTAAAATATTAGTGGTTCACATTTAAGACATTGGTTTTCTGTGGTGTGTAGATAACAACAAGAGTAGAATTGCTGGTACATGTATGTCCTCGGGAGCAAAGTTCAAGGTAAGAAAAATGACATACTACAGTAAAACCTGTGTAAAACGGCCAGACAAAACAAAGGCCTTAATGGCAAATGGTAGCTTAATGCAGGTCTAAAGTATTGCAGAATTCTGCAATACTTTTGACCTGTATTCAGCGATAATTAGTCTTGAAAACCAATTTATAGTTTTTGAGAGTGGCCGTTTTACACAGGTTTTACTGTATGTGGTATTTGATGTAGAAGCGGATAGTTGCGAGGTGCACCTATCTATTGGTCCCCTTTTAGTAAAACCTACAAGGATAAAATGTGTTATAATTGCAGCTTTACACTGTATTTAAAGTTTGTGTGTTAGGATTTTACAGCCCTGGGACATGTCGAGCCTTGGCTTTAGACAGGTAGAGCGCGAGAGCATTAAAGCTAAACTGATACTATGATGGATAAATTCAAAAATATGGCTAATGCGTTTTCATGCGTCTGTAGACAGCAATTGAATATGACTTCATCGACAAACAGTATAAAATGTGAAGTGGCGCTCTTTAAAAGTTCTTGTATCATAAAGAGCGTTTCTACTATCCTCTAGATTCACAGAACATTCTTGCCATCTACACTGATGAAAGCCAAAGCTATATTTATGTAATAATTGTGTTTGTGAGATTAGATTTGGGAACGCTTTTACAGCTAGCGTAGCGATGGCTCTGGATGGGTTACAGCCCAGAGTGTTTCCTATGTCCATGTCTGAGTTGTAAATGCTGTGACACTCTTTATAACCTGAAGATGACCGATAATTTTCGCCACAGCCGGTTGGTCTTCTGTGGAAGCTCTCGCAAAGATTTCGGTAGTCAAAACACCAGTTGGAACTCTTACTGGTACCATTTGCTGGAAACCGAACCTCGAGTACCAAGAAACCATAGCCATTTGATATTATGTTCTTTGATCGTAACACTTGAAAAGCGTAGCGACCTGTAAAAATAGCATACAAACATTAACTAGATGGAGTTTCAAATAGAACATGTGTCTCCAGCCCACTTCATACAATATATATCAACCTGGTGACCTTCAAAATTAGACCAGGTTCACCAAAATCTAATCATTTAGTAAGGTTCTCCAAACGATGTAGCTGTGAATCTGGCCAATATTTCACCACTTAAAGTTAATACCAATCTTTTTTCAAAGAATTAAATGATCCTGGTGACCTTGAAAATATAGTTTTGCCTGCCAAAAGTTCTGTATGTACCATTTAGCCCTTAAGCAGACCACCATTTGAAGGATTTAATAAGTGCCCAATATGGACCATCATTATGGGGACTATTAGCCTATATCATATATTCTATTTAACCCTTTACCCCTTAGAGGCGCATTTTAACGCTTTTGCAATCCGAGCAGATCTAGACCAGGCAGAGCTACCTGACGATGCTCTACTCTGTTTGCTTATATAATTATGATATAACTAATCCTACATTAGTGGACCTGACAAGTAATTCCTTTGTTATATAGTACCAACATGAAAGTTTATTTGTTTATAATTATTCATAGTGGGTGGAGCCTGGCATGAATATTCATGAAGGAAAAGGTTAAAGTGACTAAATCCGCAATAATGAAAATTTTCCCCCAAAAAAAACTTTTCTTTTCAAATCATTTAAAAGAGTAAAATTAAGCTATGATTTCACAATAAATCTGTTCACTACAGCTGAAAACTGCAGGGAAAAAGTGATCTTATAAAAACAGGCGTTTATCTCTTGTTAGTAATTATTTGCGTCCCTCCAGACATTCCAGACAGTTATTTTTAACATAAATATGGCTGTTGTTTTGATAGTGATAATTTGTTAAGGTTTACGAACCTGGTAAAATGTATACCTGAATTTTAGCTATAGCATTACAGTGTTCTTGAAAATTAGGAAGTTAACATTATTTCTTAAAATTAAAGGTAATTCATAATATACATTGCAGCTTTAATAACAATTTCCACCAGACACCCCTTTTAGCATAAAAGACTCTGAATACTCCACTACTGTAGAAAATGATATGCATGAAATATTTTGATATAATTTGGTTACAACTAAACTTGGTTGCTCTATGTTACAGTAAAACCAACGGCCACTCAAAAAGAAGACCAACAATTGGTTTTCAAGATCGATTACCGCTTAACCATAGTCGTAGAAACATGGGGGTCCATGGGGCAGCCCCCAATAATTGTGTAGGGGGAAGAATAGCCTTTGCCCCCCCCCCCCCCCCAATAATCTGTCTAAATTGACATTTATATAATTGCTTGTCACTCAGGCTAAATAAGCAACTTCCACACATTATCATTAGTAAAAATGTTCCTCGATCGCTTCATTCGTTCAGAGTTCTTGAATTTGGTTTAAAATTCTCTCAGAGCAGACAATTTGCTCAGGTTTTAATACTTTTTACATGTCTTTTAGTCCTCAGGCTGTTATCACCTTGCATAAATGTAATAGGATATAAATCATCGCAAACTAACCCGTAAAGCGCCACCTATAATTTGCAGCAGACGATAATTTCAAATTGTGCCGCTTTTTCAAAAATAACAAATAAGGCATGATATTTCATGAGAATCGTCTGCTGGTAGACGATTCTCATGAAATATCATACATTATTTGTTTTGAAAATCGGGAAAGATTTCACAAAATTTGTCGTCTGCTGTAGTTGTGATTGGCACTTTAAGGGCTAAGTGCTTCCGGCTTTCGCCTTAATCAGAGTTTCAAGACAATGCAATGTATGTGTAAATGTATATATGTATCATTTTTCCAGAGAACCCTGCTTTTCAGGCTTTTGCCTATTATTCCTATTTTCTATTCAAAATTTTAAAGAGCTCCATTCACATAATGGTAGAGCAAAAACAAGCGAAAATTGACCGATAACCCCTCCCAATCAGTAAAATGGTAAATTATTGTATGAATGATGTGACAAGATGTTGAAGTTTCTTGGATTGCCGGAATTACTTTTTCAAAGAGGGGCAGTGGTGTTAAAATTTGGCAAAAACTTCGTTTTTAGAAGTGAAATTGTGAATTTCTGAAATCCATTTGCAGCAACAGATACATGACACCAGCAAAGAAAGACTGAAAATTGATTATTGTGTCTTATATAAGTTTACTCTGATTTTATTATGGTGTCAAAACCGGAATTTTAATGTCTTGATTTTTGGGTAAAATCGGTGTTTTTATAAATTTCAACACGGATTTTTTGTAATCTGGCTGATAAAGTTTTAAAATATAGAATTGCTATCTAACTTGGTTTCAAATTTGATGCTGAATAAATTCAACTTACATATATCTCTGTCGTGTATATTTAAAAACCCCACCAAAATATTTTCGTTTTTACCTCAAATCCGGCATTTTGATAATTAGTTATATTTTGTAAAATGCACGTATTGCTATTACTTGTATATATGGACATTGCCATATTAAGAAAATGACGTACATAAAGTAAACATTTTAAATAGAAACAGCATTTATCATGTACTATGATATCAAAACAAGTAATGACATAATAAAAAGAGGACCAAGTAACCCTAGATCGCTCACCTGAATTTTGTTTTAAACGTCTTATCTATAGGTATCTAGTGGACACTGGCCATGCTTCTGATGGCCTGCCTTGTGGTCCATGTTCGGTCCCAGAGTCATAATTGGAACATATTTAAATGATGTGTACCAGCTGATGCTACATACCACATATCAGGGCTCTAGGCCTGGTGGTTTCAGACAAGAACATTTTTTTTTATGTTTTCACTATATGTAAGGCATTGTAAAAAGAAAGTATGACCAGGAAATGCCACAGTCACACATTGCATACAAACACACGGCACCGTGAGGAAGAGTCAAAGAACAATAACAGCCTCATAAACTCTGTGAACTCCAGGACGATGCCATTTTGACCACAATACCATAATTTGAACAAACTTGGTAGAGTACCACTTGGTAATGCTACAAATCAAATATCAAGCCTTTGAGTATCTGACAAGAATGTGTTTTAATATGTTCTCTATATAAGTTATATATAAAACATTGATCTCCGAGGCGGCCTCATTTTCAGCCACAGGGCCATAATTTTCAACAAACTTAGTAAGTCTACTAGAAGATGCTTCATGCCAAATATAGACTCTAGGTTCTGTGGTTTCAGACTAGACTATTTTAAGTGTTCCATTTATAAGTCTATGTAAAATAGTAAGTGAGTATGATCAGGAAATACCACAATCACAAACTGCAGACAATCCCATGGCACCGCGAGGAAGAGCCGCTCAACCATCACGAGACACCCGGAAGACAAATTAAGCAAAGCAACCAGCTCTCTCTTCCCCATCAAGATGATTGCAATACTAGAATGGACATAAAGTAAAACATGTGACCCCAGGGTGGGGCCAGTTTTGGCACAAGGACCACAATGTAGAGGTATACTAGCTGATGCTACATAACAAATATCTATGCTCTATGCCTTGTGGTGTCAGACAAGAAGATTTTCCCATTAGATTCCTGAAGTGAACATCTGAGCTCACAGGCGGGTCCGCTCAATAGTCCCTGTGCTCCAAATTGAATAGAATAGGTAGAGGCGTACTTAGTTAGGTGATGTTGCATACTAAATATCAAGGTGCTAGGCATTGGCGTTTCAGACAAGATGATTTGTTTTATGTTTTCCCAATATAAAAGTAAAGCAGAGGGCAAAACCCAGAAATCGATACAATCAAGTACCTCAACTGACTCGAGACACAATATGGGAAAGTGACAAAACACAAGAAAACACCACACACAAGAGAGCCAAGGGACCAGCCATTTCACAGCAGGTGATCACATGTCATGTAAAATATCCCACCTCTCCAGGAATGTGTCATTAATACCACAGGGCTATAATTTGTAAAAACTTGATGGATGCTACTAGGCTATGCTACATACCAAATATTAAGACTCTAGGCATTGTGGTTTCAAACAAGAAGATTTTCATTTTAAAAATCTATTTTAGCCCATGTGACCTAGATATGCAATGGACTAAACTATTTGAACAATTATTTAAGAGGGTCACATAAGAACCATTCCTGCAAAGTTTGGTTAAATCTGGCTAGTAGTTTAGGAGGAGATTTTGCCATCATAAAACCATATGCATCCAGTGTCCCGAATATGACAATTTATACATCTCTTCCAAAACAGATTGCGTTACATGCCGTATATGAAGATACTTTTTTGTTTAGGAGTGGTCATCAGCAGACTATCTGCTAAGGGAAAGATAATTGCATGTCTAAGTGTATTTCAGTATCTCACAGAACTGAAGGGACTCTAAGAAAGGACTTACCGCCTATATAGGTTAACTAAGATAAATATAAATATTTTATCAGAAAATAACTAAACCCTTTAAGGACCTCTTTATTACCCCATGCAGGGAATTCATAATCCATTATTCGGTCTGCCTCGCATAGAACAAAGGAGAGTCATAAACACATTAATGACTAGTACCACTTTGATGGTTTAAAATGTAGGTTTTTAAGCAGTTAGACCTTGAACTTTGATACAAAGGTCATATCAGCAGTCAGAAGCTATTATTGAAAAAAAGAACACCTTAGACAATCGGTGTGCAAAATATGAAACATCTACAACAAAACATGTTGGATATATTGCTTTACAGTCCTTACAACCAGTTTCAAATTATTTTGAAAATTAAGGCTAAAATGTCATATTGGCGATTATTCTACAAAATATGAAGCACCTCTGTCAAAAACATACCACAGTTAGACAGATTCTAATTAACATTTGACTCCAGGGCCATAGCGGTGATATGTAACATACTTTGTTATTTACACACCATAAGCAATAATTGTGCTAAGTATGAACACCCTTAGTCAAAAAATGAAGGAGGAGTTTGCGTAACGAGCCATAAACTGATTGTAAGTATATTTTGCCTTGTCTTTTTACACCAATGGCAAAGTGGTGTTAAGAAACCTATGTTGTAGTCTACACCCCATAAACAATTATTGTGCCATATATGAACACCCACGATCGTAGAAATGAAAGAGGGGTTAATTTTATGAGTCGTATTACAGATTTTGTCTTAATTGGACCTTGACCTTTAACTCCAAGATTATATTGATAATTTGGAGTATCAACCATAAGCAAATGTGAACATCGAGGCATAAAGGTAAATGGCAAGTTCTTGTTATAGCACTAACATAGTTACTCTTTAAAACAGATTTAGGAGGACAATTGGGTGATACACAAACTCAATGCTGCTACTAATATCAATAGGCAAAACTTACTATATTTTAATTAGCTGATGGATAAAAGACCATACTTGATTTGGAATACGTTCAAATCGTACGCACTGACAATATGTGCAAATCAAAAGGCAAAATATTAAAATAAATGTAATCATGGTACTAAACAATGATGTCAAAATTATAAATCAGTTACTTCCATTCTGCATATATGGGCCAGGATATGATGAAAGGTACCTTATGGTCGCGATAATCAAAACCAGGCTAATGTTACATCTGCAAAGTATTACATGTTTAGAGCATTTCCTGAGAATTTCAAGTGATTATCTTCGAAAAACTGTTGATTATATAGATGTTAGAAACACCTAATGTAATCAGGTTTGGAATGTGACGTCAAGAATGGCGGTAACCGTGTGATGACGTCAGAGTGTGGGTCTATATTCGTTCGTTGATTATTGCATGCTCAGCATAAGAATCTAGCAAATATAAAATATTCGCATGTCTTATACATGTGATAATGAAAATGCAGATGAAGTTTCATGAATTCATATCTTCTAGGTCGTATTATAGGCATTTAAAATGACCCACTTGTAGGTGTTGTGTTCTGAGTGTTCACATGGCAACGGTCCTTATAAAAAGCTTTAAAAGAAGTATAATCAATCTTTTGCTGTTTTGATGATATCAAAGTTTAAAAGCATTTTCATGGAGATATAAAGGCATGCTATTTTATGTTATTTTTAGTATTTTTCAAATGTCTCACGTAATAATTGCTTGGATGTCTTATGGTCCCTTTTGTCAGATCCGCGTTCTTATGTATTACATTAAAATAGGCCTAACTGTTTTAATGCACGGTTTATTTGGTTAAATATACACCCCTACTGCTTTAGAGTTTTGAAATTATTTGCATTTTTGCATTTCTTTTCACCCAGCCAACTTTTGCTTTATTTTAGATGCTATAAGAGGGTGCCCTTCTTCGAAGCCTAATAAAGAGTCACTGCTCCTTTTTTGAAAGGTAATTTCAGCAGTTTCATAATGTACAGTTATAAAACTTTCAATTGATTTATCGCAATCCTATTTTACAAGTAGGGAGAGGTTCCACTTCAACTGAGCGACTTATAATTTGCCAGATTTTTCCTCGATCAATAGGTTATTTAGAGAAAACATTGAAAAATATTTTTGCCAGAAACAAAAATGCTCAAAGTTTTGATTTGGTATGTAACATTACCTAGTGGTACTCTACCGAGTTAGCTCAAATTGTGGTTATGTGGTCAAAATGGCCTCATCATGGATGTCACACAGTTTACATTGACTTATAAATTGAAAAATACAAAATCTCCTGGTTTGAAACCACTAGTTCTAGACTCCTGATATCACCCAGTGGACCATGCATAAATTTGATCCAAATAGAGCTCTGGGGCCAAAAAAGGCCCCACCAAGGGTTCACCAGGAGCCTGGTCAGTTATAATAGATAATGTAGATTAGAGGTTTTAAACAAAAACTCAGGTGAGCGATCCAGGGTCACTTGGCCCTCTTTTAGTGTGTGTTAATGCTTGATATGACACCACAGAACATGATAAATGCCGTTTCCATTTGGTATGTTTACTATATGTTCGTCATTTTCATAATTGACAATGTCTGATATCTATGAAATAGCAAAACATGCATTTCCCAAAATATACCCGAATATAAAAATGTCAGTTTTCGAGGCAAAATAAGAAAATATTTTGGCAGGTTTTATAAGTAAACACGACAGGATATATGTAAGTTGAATAACGCAGCATCAAATTTAAAACAAGATAAATAAAAACTATAAATTTTAAAAACTTTACCTGTCTAATTACAAAAATTTGATTTTTATAAAAAAAAAAATGCTGATTTTCACCCATAAATAAAGACATTTCATTTCTGACTTTGACTTCATAATAAAGCCAGGTCAGGATTATATAAAACTCAATGATCATTTTTCGGTCTTTCTTTGCCGTAGTCGTGTATCTGTTGCTGAAAATGGATTTCAGAAATTGGCAATTTCACTTCTAAAAATGAAGTTTTTGCCAAATTTTAACACCACTGCCCCTCTTTGAAAAAGTAATTCCGGCGATCCAAGAAACTTCAACATCTTGTCATATCATTCATGTAATCGTTTTCCATTTTACAGATGGGGAGGGGTTCCGCCTTAAATAAGCGACTTTTTGCCAGTTTTTTGCTCTACCATAAAGGGTTATCACGACCATGGTTTCTAAAATGATCATTGTTAAGACTACTACACTTATTTCTAAGCCGTGCATGTGTAACAGAGCTATATCTATTTCCCATAATTTAATAGGGAGGAACACATGATATGTTAAAGTTTGCAATGATATGTTTTTTAAAGGTTGATAATTAGGGTGAATCTTTCCAATCATCTGCAAGAGAGTTCCAGAGTCTAATGGATGATGGAATACAAGATTTTTGTGAAAAGCTTGTTCGATGTTAAGATACAGTTATATTTCTAGTATTTCTCTAAGGGTAATAAGAAACTTCACTAACTAAGGGAGGGATTAAATCTTGTATGTATGAGGGTACCATTCCAGTATTTACATTATACATAATAGAAAACTTATGTTGTTGTCTTCTTTGCGATAGAGTTGCCCATCCACACTCTTTATACAGGTTTTTTTTATGATACAGATCTCGTTAATCCTGTGACAAGTCGAGCTGCTTCATTTTGAACCTTTTGGAGTGTTACTGAGTCTTGTTCAGACAAATGATTTAGTTATGGGCAGTTAACAGATTTGACCTTTGACCCCACCCAGGGATCAGGGGGGTGGAGTAATTTTTTGTAAAGATTATATACAGGCACTGGACAATCATGGCTCCTAGTGAGAATTTGTTTGATATAATAGCTTTGGGGAAATGTGAAGTTCCTTACACAAAAAACCAATATACACTGAAACGAAGTAATAAGTGGCCACCTACACACTTTTTTACGCCTGTTCAGAAAGTAAACATCGCTCTTACAAAATGTAATTCCATAAAAAAATTCAAGGTTTTTCGAGACTCTGAAAATTATGCAATATCAAAATGACTGGTAGATCTTGCACAGACAAAGTAAGAGTAAAAGTACCCTCATTTCAAAAATCACACTTTTTACTGTCATATAAAATATACCTCAGATATATTAGTTTGAAGCTTTTAATAACAGCTGTGATATAAGATGAAAAAGAATCAAAGTTTTGTGACAATTGAACTCCCCGTTACTCTTCTACGTCAACATGAAGGCAGCCACTATCAGCAGCTTAATCAAAGAGTTTTAGCTTTAATTATGCAATTTGCATATCAACTTTGCATTGTTATGTACGCTTTATTATTTGTGGCACAGCATTGAAATTTTCAGCGATTATCTAATATGAATAGGCTTCACTGTTTTATTTAAAAAATCAAAAATATCTTTGGCATATGCCAATTAAATGACCTTTAAAGTTTAACATTAATTCCGGAAGTGGACACCAGTCTTGAAAAAATCAATGTTAAAAAATAGGCTGATCAAGCTGTTTTGTGTTTGGTCTAACATGTTTATATAAAATAAAACGCATACAATGATTGAAGTATGTGCAGTTGATTTTTTGAAAATATTGGAATATGCGGAAAATGAGCTTTTCAAAAAACAAACATAAAAAATCGTTCATAAGCAGAAATTCAGGGGTTTGGTGTTTTTCAAGTCGTTTAGACGGGTTTGAAATAACCTGTACTTCAATTTGAAAACAACAGCACTTAAAACCCTGATTTTCTTCAGAAAAAATATTTTTGCATTTTTTGAGCCCAAAAATTTGGAAGTGATTGAAAACTCATCCAAAGAACCACTTAATAACTATAACTTTATTCCATTGAAATGCACATTTGGGCAAAATTTCATTTCAATATCATTAGCGCTAAGTCAGAAAAAATGAAATTGAAAAGTGGCCACTAAGAACTTCGTTTCAGTGTAGCTTTTAAACTATAATCATCCAATATATTAAACAAGAGATTCCTCAGTGGTGGGAGGATTTTTGGCTCCAGGGTCATAGTTTGAACAAACTTGATAGAGGGCCATAAGGTGAAGCAACAAACCAAATATTAAGGCTCTATGCCTAGTGGTTTCAGACAAGAAGATTTTTTCATGCTTTCCCAATATATGCCTCGTAATACATGTGCCCCCTACATGGTGCCAAAATGAATCCAGGGGTATAATTTGATCAAACAAGATAGAGGCCCACTAGATACATACCAAATTTCATTGTCCTAGGCCTTGTGGTCTCAGACAAGAAGATTTTTTCATGTTTTCCCTATATAAGCGTTTGTAAAATATGTGACCCCTGGTGTGGGGCTATTTATAGCCACAGGGGCATAGTTTGATGAAATTTGGTAGAGGTTCGCTAGATAATGCTACATGCCAAATGTCAAGGCTCTTTGCCTTGTGGTTTGAGACAAGGAGATTTTTAAAGTTTTCATCTCAAAAATCTATTTTTACCCCATGTGACCTAGATATGCAACGGACCGGGACCATTCGAACAATTATCAAAAAGGGTCATATAAGGATCATTCCTACCATGCGAAAAGTTTTAAAAACTTCATGTGCTGGCGGATTAACCCTTTGAATATTAATGGATTCTTCCTTCTGGTTTGATACAATAAACTTGGGATAGTCCATTGTACATATCTAGGGACGTCAGGTTATAATTTTGTCAGAAAACATTGTATTATTTTGTCTGAAGATCTTTATTACCTTTACAAGCAGTGTAGACCCTGATGAAATACAACATCATGCTGCGTTTTTATCGGGGTATTCACTTTTTGTAAAAATACCCTTTTATGGGTTTTCCGTATATTAAGGGCTTCTAATACAATCTTACCATCTATTCTCTGCTTTAAATAGTCTAGGTCTTCTTTCATGGGCAGTTTAATGGCCTCAAATTCTCCCCTCACAGTATCGAATTCTTCTTTCATTGTCTTCAGACTAACTGCTACTTTTTCATTTACATTCTGCTTTATGGCATCAAATTCTCCAATCATTTCATAGAGTTCTTCTTTCATTGTCTTCAGACTATCTGCTACAGTTTCATTCACACTCTGCTTTATGACATCAAATTCTCCCCTCATGACACCGAATTCTTCTTTTATTTTCTTCAGACTATCTGCTACAGTTTCATTCACGCTCTGCTTTATGACATCAAATTCTCCCCTCATGGCTTCGAATTCTGCCCTCTTGGCATCGAATTCATCCTTCATTAACTTTTGATTATATTCCAGCTTTTCGTTCATCAGTTCCATCGCGTGTTCTATCCGCACCATTTTTTCAAGCATTTTCTCCTCATAATCGAACTTGGAACATTTCGGTTCCTTTTCTAATTTGTAACCAAATACGCTGGTGCAACCAGCGATAAGAAAAATGAGAACATGTACAGACTCCATTTTGTGTTTTTTTTTATTTAATGTTTCTTAATGTTGTTAAGCTTTATAACAATTCCAGGTAGATACTGTTAGAATTATGAATGGCACTGATACTTATACAAATGTACACGGCTATAATGGCGGATATAGCGAGAATCAGATATGGGCTTTGCCTTTCCCCGAGTCATTTACGTTACTAACTTAGAATACATGGGTGTTGCGTCAGCCTTTAACTGTGTACAACGCACAAGAAGTTAATCTTACGTTGTGACGTTATATAACTTCATATGTAATGGGCCTCAATGCGGCAAAACCCGTCTTCAGGGTTTCAAACAAACCTACTCAGTTACATGTACAGAGGCTAGCTAGAAAATTGTAATGTCGCTTGTAGCAAAAGTAAGAAAGAAGGCAAAGATCAGGAAAGTTATTTAATTCACATTCCCATTAGTGAACAAAGGTGCTGATCATCTTGTGCAGATGTGCATGCTGGCCTGAGCCTTTGATGTTCGCCGACCCCCATATTGAATAGCCAATCGGTTAAAAGTAGGGAAACCCTTAAGTTAGGAGATAACCGTATCACCATTAATAAGGTAAATACATGTAGTCGGATTCACCGTATAGAGACGTATCAGTGGAGCCGCGAAACATTAGTTGTAACTGTAAAACTGAACATACCTCCACATTTGCAAAATTTGAATACAGTTATCCTTTTGATAATGGACTGCATCGCTTGTTTTTGTCCTAAGTTTCAAATCAGAGAATTTACAAACTACATAAAATCACACCATTCGAAAAAGTCCGCCACTATTCCAGAATCGAATCATGGCTCGGGCGTATATACGGAGCATTACGCGTAGTACTATGTACCAAAACGCTCCATTTTGTTGGCCGGAATCGATGTATGGAAAATTAGTTTTGTAACATCTGGGTTCAGCGCTATAAAAATCGATTATTCTGATTATCCGAAAAGTTTAATCAGCAGAATAAATGAAGTTTATGTTGTTGTTTTTTTCAAAAAATTTTCGCTATATATAGAGAATACCAGGTGAGTATATTTTGATATCAAGTTTACCAGGCAAGGCTTTGAGAACGCTTGTTGACATCGCGAGGCTTGCCGAGCGATTCAACAAGCGTTCTCAAAGCCGAGCCTGGTAAACTTGATATCAAAAGACGCGAACCTGGTATTCTATATATCAGTTTACCCATTGTTGAACTCTCCAAACTAGCGATTATGACGTAATTTTCGATTTTTGTGTTGATTCAGCGTCATTAGCGACGTCATTCAAAAAGTGCAACGTCATCATGACCTGATAAAGGCAACATGCCGTGAGATAGACAACGTTTATCAGGCAACGCACAGCAATGCAGTTGGTATGAGAGGTAACTGATAAATATATATACTCAGAAGACAAAGTTTAGTCAGTATTTATGTTTCCTCATAAAATCAACAATACTGCATATATCATTGTCAATTTTTTTACATGAGTTGTATTATCGTAACTTTACATGTACCTGTTTATTGCGTGACAAATAATGCCTCTATTAGACTGTATCAACCAAATTTCAAAATGCACGATGTGCACGTGCTGCGGTAAACAGGCAGGGTTATTTTCTCATAAACTGTTAGATATTGAAAGAGAGCTGTTCCTATTGCAATAATCCGGAGAAAATTCAGTGCTAGCAAGCTTAATTCGCCGTCCAGGCTATCAACAAATTACAGAAATACCGCGTTTTGACGTCTTGAAACAGGTACACGTGTTGCTGACGTAACACGCAGTTTGGATGCAGTGAACAAACAATTTATCGTCTGCAAACACGTTTTCAACAGCCTGGCAGTAAAAATTACAAGCCTCCGTTGGGGAGACCACGGATAACGACGCCATTTGAAGTTAGGGTCATAGTGACGTCAACATGACGTAATCACTTCATGGCCGCTTGGAAACTTCTTAAATTCCTTAGTCATGCAACAGATACGAAATTTTCCGTCTGTACTGCCAGAAATCATCTGAGGGGCGCTAGACTGATTTTTGAGTTATGAAATTTGAATTTTAATATTGACCACTTTGTGCATTTTTGACGAAGAAAACGGGTTTATTTTCAGAACATTTTGTTGAAAATGTTCACATATGTAAGACATTACATGAATTTTATTTTGAGTTAGGTTTTTGTCAATATCAAGACTGTCTTACAAAATTATTGCACACATTGTCTGTACTGACTAAACTTTTTCTTCTGAGTATATATATGACGATATTTTATTGAAAAAACATAAACTTCATTTAGCCGTTTTGTTTTGCTGCAATCACACGTGTTATTGTGTGAGCATGGTTTTTGTGACGTCAGCGTCACGTTATATAACGTCAGGGTCACGTTATCACCCGCGTTATCAAAGTAGATCTCCGAAGTACATCAAGGGTCTGATTCACGGAATTTCGCGGAATTGGCCGAGGCAGTACCAATTGGTCGTGCAATGTGAAATAAAGGGGAGATAAATGTCAAAATTTCATAATTGAGCTTTCATGCAATTTTGCATATGAGATCATAGTTATCATTGCTGTAATTTGGTATAAGCACTTTTTAATCAGATATTTATCCTAAAATAAGCCTAAACTGAATGCTTCTTATTTATACATGTTGTTGAGTGCATTTTATTCATGCTTTTAGAACTTGTTTGGCTGAGTCCAGGATTCAGCTGACCGATAATTGCAACCAGCATAATTATGGAACAATAGCTGATATATGGGTGATGAACGATAAACTGCAAAATGCATTTTTGGATATCACATGTGCTTAAGTCATTGTTTCAAGATGCTGTTTGTTGGTAAACAGCCATATACAGTCTTGACATCGTGTACTTTGTCATAAGACATGTATTAAAGAAAATACAGAAAACAAAACAATACAACAAAACAACAGAATGCAACAAACATTATATAAGTGAGACATAATATTGAAATAATCTTGAAAAACGAATCCTTTAGAAATAGAGAGAACCTACAATTTAAGAAATCAACAGGCTCGGTTTTATTGAGTCTGTTCATGAGAACTAATGGATAGTGCAACAATTCTCACACCCCTAGCACCGGCTTAAGCGGTATTCTGCTTTTCCTCGAAATCCAACATTCCTGAAGGACCAGGAAAAAAAGATGTTTGACAGTTTGTTGAACAGTAAAGTTGTACCAAGAACATGTCATGTTCAGACATTTTGTGGTATACCAATACATTTTCCGTTATATTTGGTTTGTTAACAGGATGAAATTTGCACAACTTAAGGCAAATTTGGGTGGGGCCTTTCAGTCTTTCCCATTCTTCTTTTCTTCTCCATCTCTCTAGGAGGAGTCCCTACACGACTGAAATATTGTTGATTGGGACTTTAATGCCAGTGAGTATGACCAGAAATAGCCACAATCATACACTACAGACTAACCAATGGCACCGTGAGGAAGAGTCAAAGTAACGATTGCAAATTTAGAAAGGATACAAAGTATTGCATAACAAAACACATATCTAACACAAAACCAACACAAACAAATGTACATGTACATGCATTTCAGTACCCTAAGATTGTTTGATCTAAAACAAAACAGTGCAGTGTTGGATGGAATGCAATGTTCTGCAGCATATAAACTGGATCTTCACTGTTTACCAAAGTACCCATTTAGGTGCGCCCCGTATACAAAAGGTTACATATGAGATTTCTACTCTTTAAACTACATTGTCTCATAATCTAATTAAGGAAATGCTAACTGAATTAAATGAACAGAGAGGGCTCATTTTATTTGGTTTGTAATAAGAAACAT
Organism: Loripinus fragilis; assembly: GCA_964019695.1. NCBI lineage: Eukaryota > Metazoa > Mollusca > Bivalvia > Lucinida > Lucinidae > Loripinus > Loripinus fragilis. The sequence continues at coordinate 62,579,851 of OZ026528.1, read as the reverse complement.
GCTTTTTTACTTCTCAACAACCTAAATTATATCATTTTTGTCATTTCAGATAGTTTGTGATTCTTTCCATTAATCTTTAGCTCATATTGTATAGACAAATTGTAGGCATTCCTAGACCAATGGGTATTAATTCTGCTCCTCTTGTTGAAGATATGTTTTGCTTACTTATGAGAGAGACTCCGTGTTGTCGCTTTCTGACAAGAATGAAGCTGATGTTATTGAAACATTTAACTCTTCCTAAAGATATCTTAATATTGATAATCCTTCTGTCGAACAAATTGTAAGTTTGATATATCCAACATAACTTCAGTTATATAAGGCAAATGCCTTCGAGACAGAAGCTCCCCGTTTCAGACTTGGACTTGTCTATTACAAATGGCATAGTTTCATCAAAAATTTATGATAAAATAGATGGTTTTAATTTTGAAATAGGTTTTACCTTTTTTGATTGAGATGTTCCACGCTTCCCTTCCTATGGTGTACGTATATTCGTTTTTCGAGAGTACACATATTCAAATGCTATAATGACTTCTTGAAAGGGCTGACCTCTTGGCTTGTGATGTCTAACTGTGAGTTTGTCACTTTCCTATTGGTATCCTGGGTCAGGTGTGGAACTTGATTGTATCGATTCCTGATCTTTGCACCCTTACGTACTTGGACTTGTCTATAACAAATGGCATAGATGCATCTAAAACTTATGATAAAATAGATAAATAGATTTTGAAATAGGTTATTTACCACTTTCGATTGAGATGTTACACGCTTCTCTTCCTATGGTGTACGTGTATTCGTTTTTTGAGAGTATATATGTTCAAATGCTATAGCGACTTCAACAACAGAAACCAATATTTGACTAAAAACAAGGTTATCGATATTATAAAATTCTAAATCATTTTCTAAATGCTACCATAGACACTCATAGTTGCTTGTTAATTACAAAGCTGGTTCTCTTTAATGGAACGATGACCCTCAATGACGACCCTACATAAAACTTTCAACAGAGGTTGGTGCCTGGGCCCGACGTTATAAAACCTGTTTCATGCTCAACTCAACTGAGCACGAAATTTCAACTGCTCAGCAAAACTAAAATACCGACAAATGAAACAGTTTCTTGCTCTTAGTCTCTTAGATGTTATATTTATCATGCTTATAAATGTTAAAATGCCAACAATTGTTGGTATTTTAACATTTTTGAGCAGGATAATTTTCGTGCTCAGCTGAGTTGAGCATGGAAAAAAGTTTTATAACCTCAGCACCTGATGCTTGTTTTTCTTAGCTCTGACTATCTGTGAGTCATGAGCACTTTTCCTTTGATTCATCAGAGTGTTAATTTGATTAGACTATTTCTCTGTAATGATGCATAGCATAATTAAATAAGCAACAATGCGAGCAAAACAGTTTTGTGTTTTAACAGCAGCAGGATCTAGGGCGAAGATTTAGCAACAGTAAAATGTGTTTAAGCCCCTTCCCCAGTGGCTTGGGCTCCGGTTCATTCTAAAGCTATGGTTCTTTTTTTTGTTGGTGAATCACTGTTTACTGTTGCTCGGATTGTTGGTGTTTTTTACTTTGACGTGCCGAGGAAGAGAGAGCTAGTTACTTTACTTAAATAGTCTTCCTGTTGTCTTGTGAGTGTAAGCTATTTGTGGCTCTACCTCACGGTGCCGTGGGTCGGTCTGGAGTGTGTGATTGTGGCAATGTATTGTCAAACTAACTTGATATCTATAACAGCTAACGAAGTTGAATCAGTCCTAAAAGCACTTCAAACAGGTAAAGCCTCTGGTCCTGATGCTATCAATAATAGAATTCTAAACGAGCTAGCCAAGCCCTTATCCTTTTCTTTATCTGATCTTTTCAATGCCTCCCTTATTAAAGGAAAAGTCCCAGCTTTATGGAAGCAAGCCAATGTAACTGCAATACATAAGAAGAATGACCCTTCAAAAATCACAAATTACAGACCAATATCACTTCTAAGCACAGTTGGCAAAGTACTTGAAAAAAAATGTTCACAAATATGTTTTTAATTTTCTAATGGACCATGAAGTCCTAACTACTCTTCAGTCAGGTTTTATTTCTGGAGATAGTACTGTAAATCAACTTGTAGACATCTATAACTCATTCTGTAAAGCATTAGACGAAGGTAAAGAAGTGCGTGCAATATTTTGCGACATTAGCAAATCATTTGATCGAGTATGGCACAAAGGGCTGCTCTACAAATTGCAAACAGTAGGAATAACAGGTCATCTTCTACAATGGTTCGCTGATTATCTCAACAACAGGAAACAAAGGGTAGTATTGCCAGGGGTCTTCTCACATTGGACCGACTTAAAAGCTGGTGTGCCTCAGGGTTCCATACTTGGCCCTTTACTCTTCCTTATTTACATTAATGACATTGTACGCAATATTAACTCATCCATACACCTCTTTGCTGATAACACTAGCCTCTATATCATAGTCGAAAACCCAATCCAAGCAGGTACTATATTAAACTCTGATCTTTCACAAATATACACATGGGCATCAAACTGGCTTGTTACCTTTAATCCATCAAAGACGGAGTCATTACTATTCTCGCGTAAACTCTTTAAACCACTTCATCTAACCCTTTACATGAATCAGCAAGACATCATTACTGTTGAGTCTCACAAACACCTGGGCTAACCTTTACAAATGACCTTTCATGGCATGAACACTTAAACAACATCAAAAAAAAAAAGCTTGGCATCGTATAAATGTAATGCGAAAACTTAAAATCCAACTCAGCAGAAAATCACTTCAGATCATCTTTTTTCCATTTATCAGACAGTTACTTGAATATGCTGACGTCGTGTGGGATAACTGTACGCAATACGAGGCAAATGAACTAGAAAAAATACAACATGAAGCCGCACGTATTGTCAGTGGTGCCACTAAGCTAGTTTCAATAGACAAATTATTAAAAGAAGTTGGGTGGGATACTCTCTCTTGCCAAAGAAAAAACATAAACAAATACTATTCTACAAAATGATAAATGAACTATGTCCTGACTACTTATCTTCACTTGTCCCCCCTACTGTTGGAAATAATACAGCATATAGTCTCCGTAATGCATCTGATTACAAATACATACGCTCAAATACTCAGTTGTATTACAATTCCTTTCTTCCTTCAGTAGTACGCGATTGGAATAAACTACCCCATACTACTAGTAATGCACCAAGTATTAGCTCTTTCAAACGCAGTCTTAATTCTACCCCAATCAGTGTCCCTCTCTCTATCAAGATGGCAAGCGCATTGATCAAATCTATCATTCTCGACTGAGAATGGATTGTAGCTCTCTTAATCACCATCTCTTTTCAAAAAACATCATTGAAGGTCCGCTTTGCATTTGTGGTAGACCTGAAACTACCAAACACTACTTGTTTGAATGTAATAGATTTAATAACTTGCGCCAGGAAATGATGCAATCAATATCTCAATTATGCGAACCAACCTTAAGGTCACTACCCATAGCAATAACCGTAACTCTAAATCATCAAGGGAGGTAATACTTGGTAGCGTTCGATTATGACAAAGTGTGATTTTACGCAACTATGATATGTTTTCTACCGACAGTAATGCCCGTTTCACTGCACGTTGGTAATCTGAAAGTGATTGATATAACATTAAAAATGCAAACAAAATTTTAAGTATGATGAACATCAAAAATTGGCATTCTTTACGGATACTAAACGATGGACGCTCAGCTCTGTGAGAAGAAAAATGTCAGTCAGTGTAATGGAACACGCATTTTACCCGGGAAATGTCAGTCGACTGTTCGCGGTTTTTTTTGACAGTCCACATCAACAATTATGATATAACTACTTGTATATAGATCTATATATGATTTTCTGGTTTTATTTTATCTGCATTAATATTTCACCGAGACAGACTATCTCGTCACGTTCTCTAGCGTCTACTTTGAACCTGACGTGCGCTAATGACGTCACTTGCTCTTATGACGTCATTATGCGTAAACGACAAGTATTGAACTTGACGTTGACGTTGAGAGTCGATTGCTTTAGTTTGCTTCCTAAACAATTTGCCTTATGTCAAATGTGTTCCAATATTTAGCTTCAAGGCTATCTTGGGCTAAGGTTGACTCAAGCATAGTCGTGATTCTAAATTATAGTAGGCCTACTCTAAATTATTAAAGGTACGCGAGGAATTCTGCCATCGGGGTCTGCAAACAACAAAGGCGCAGACCAGCTTGCGCATCCGCGCAGTCTGATCAGCGCCTTTGCTATTCACAAATTGAATAGTATTGTATCTAAACTTGCTCCAAGCGAGATTTCACTTTTCTATCTAGTCTCAGTGGCTGAGAAGGCTGGTTTTGGTATGATCTTATCGGAAACCCTGAAGACAGGTTTTGTCGAATCAATGCTCATTTATATTCATGTAAATGCGGACCCAATCTTCAAGCCTGGTTCATGTGATATGCGCATAGAAAATGTCTAGCCCATCTAGACTACTGGTGGCCAATTCCGCCCATGACCAACGCCGACGGGATCCGTACCAAAATAGTACCCCCTCCCCCTACGCGCCACTGAATACCCCCTTCAGTAGCGGGAAGGGTGTGGGCATAAAAAGAACTTTTTTCATATAAATGCGGGTCCAACCAAATCATAGGTAAGTTATAGGTACTCAGTGAGACGGTTCTTTTGAGCACCCAAAGCAAATATAAAAATAGTGAGCAATAAAATATTTACAATTTTAATGCTAAAATTTTTGCTAATCTCCAAGGTTACTCTACATTTGACATGTTTCAACTGAAAGATGTCCGTATATATAGATCTAATAGAAATAAACCAACTCTGGTCAAGTGTTAAGGTCTGGCCTTGCTTCGCGATCGGGCATTAGTATGGCTCCCGAGGCCGCAACAAAGATTTAAAAAAAAATCAAATTCTTGGATGAGTACATGAAGAATATGCATCGATCAATTAAAGCAATGCATATTAAAACAGCACATTTTCACCTAAATTTGACATGCAGAGTTACCCCGTGACCTTGAAAAACGGTAAATGTCCCCAAAACATTACATCTCTATCCTAATGGTGTATCTATGCAATTTTGGTCAAAATATATCGACTAGGTGTTCAGACAAAAGATAAGTTTCTTTTTACCGTGGGTGGGGTATTTTGGTATCGTTTTTGGTATTGAAAAGTCTTCACATATATGCATATAAACGTTCCAAGTATTTGGAGTACACATGGTTTCATTTGGAAGTTCACAGTGAGGTATTTTAATCAACAGTGTTTGGTTCGTAAGGTTTTAACATGCTTAGAAATAAGAAAAGCCTGCTAAGTTCATTAATTTTTAGTTTAGGGGGTAGGGATAATTATTTGGTAACATCTCACTAATTAAACGGTGAATTTTTTTTAAAATTTGTCATAACGCATCTTATATAATGACCACTTTCCTTAAAAAAAATAGAAAAATTTATATTTTTAAAGTATGTTTAAATATTGAATTATTAGTCAGTAATTGCCGAAAATGAAGGCATAAATATCGATGAATGCTGGTTTGAAAGCGTGATATGAATAAAATACTTGTATAGCTGCAAAAAATGGTTTGAGAAAAAGTTCTTAATTATTTATGGCTCCGCATGCTTGTTTGAAATAACGATTTTCAAATATAAAATTGAGTTACAAAATATTTTACTTGTCTTTATGAGTTTCCAAAAAGCTGCGTAAAAAAGCCAACATAGGTCATATAATGAAGAGCTGTAACTTTTGAACTGGACGGTTAATTTTCTTTATTTTGCGTTATTTTGCTTATAATATGATGTACTACAGAATATCAAAAAATGAAAAAAATCAATTATTTGGAAAAAAATCGCCCAGGTGTGGGCAGTGACCTTAAATGCTCTTTTATATGGAGTCACAGATCTGTCCGACGAGACAAATAGGCAGCTCTTCATCATCATACAGGAGTATATATCAAGGACTAAACGATTCCAATAAATTGCCTTTAAGTAATTACTCTTTGACCTTGAGATTCACGAACTATTAAACATTTATAATCTGTTTAAACGTTAGAAAATGAAATGTTCCATCCCCGTGGAGCCTCTTGCTATATTACTTCTAATTAAAAAGTTTCCAAACTCTCGTAGTACATTTGAGTACCAAAATTAGCATTGGTACAGAAATGGTTTTCTCTCTAAATCTCGATAAAATAAGTAAATTTGATATTTTAAATGGGATACAGATTCGTATAAGTCTGAAGACTTTCTTCTGAATCCCATTTGTATACTGTATATTTTTGTATGTCTTTATATGTTGTTCTATGTACAAAGTATACAAATAAAATATGTTTAAACCAAACTAACTTGCTTAAAATTTTTAACTGGCTGCTGATGGCGAATCTCAGCAAAACTACAATAGTCAACAGACTTAGGCACGCGTAATATTTTTACAAAGGTTGAAACTAAGCAGTATTAGACCACCCCTTTTAATTATGACTGCCATTGAAAGTAGCTAGCCTATAGAGGAAGGTAACTATATCACTCGGTATTAGGTGACAAGTGCATGCAGTCGAAATATATTGGATATATGGTCTGGACAAACCTTTTTCGTGTTTTTAAACATTTGGGATTGTTTTACATGCACTCATATCACCTATCTTCACGATAAAATACTGAAACGTTAGTGTAGTTTAGTTTGTAAAGTATTTCTATGCGTTATGACTAAAAGGAATTCAGCATAGAATACATATTATCTCTTTCAAAGCCTTTGCATGACTAGGCATACTATTATTCCAAATTAACAGACCTAGATCCGCCTTTCGTTGGTTGCTGCGATTGAATGATGTACGTTAACAAGCGAGACGTAGAAAATTGGCAAAGGAAACACATAAAGGCATGAGTAATCACTTAGATTAAATTATAAATTTTACCTGCCAATGTAATGAGCCAGTGCATGAGATTTTCAACAAGGACCTCTGACACTTTGATAGGGTATCTGCCTATTTTTCAGATGCTTCCCAAAACTTCCCTATGTATAAGATATCACTGGTTTCCTTTTGGATAGGACGCTTGATGTATTAGGAAGTAATTAAGGTTATAATTAGACAGGCAAACCCATACAACAAAACAGGAGACCCTACCAAAGGGGGTAGGGGTTGCAAAATTTGACCTCACCAAAACATTTAGAAATCAATTATTTTTACCTGTAAGGGTAATATATCATCAATACTTGATTACAAATCACAGTAAAAGTATTTTAAAGTCCAAAATCATGAGCATTTTAGTGATTATTTTTGTTGTTGTTTTTTCTATCTGACATGTTAAGAAATATTTTGAAGTGCAACTGTAGTCCATATTCAACCTTGATGACAATGTATTTACCGGGTGCAATATTATGCAGCAACGTACTATAACCATTCATCCATGCATAAAGTACACCTAGTCAAAGGCCATGTAGTTTATGTGTATTGGATAGATACAGTATTAGTGCAAAATAATCTACCAACTGAACTTAGTAAAAGGACAGTTTTCATAATCTATAGAAAAATGTGCTAATAACGTTGTAATATTTTATGAGTAATGGGTTATGGAAAGGAAGCTTACTTGTACTAATTATTTCATTATACTGGAAAAAAAAAGATTTTCAAGAGAGCACACTAAAAATCCAAATGCTAATGTTGGGGCTTGCCCAGTCGTCACATTTTGGGCTGTGGGATATCATTCCCCCCTAAGTTCCAGCTAGCTTTTCACATATATTATGTAAAATATGGGAACACACTTACGTGCAAAAGAATAAGTTGGAACTCGGGGGGGGAATGATGTTTGAAAAATATTTTTCTATTTCCTATATGTATAATGCAAAAAGTGACCATTTTAGCCCCAAAATAAAACCGTACATTCATGGCAATAGGAAATAAAATGCAATATCATAAAATAGGGACCAACAGCGAGCTTATATTTGAAGATGGAAGGATTTGATCCACTTTAATTTCTATCAAAATTATAGGCAGCGATACACTGTGATTCCCATTACCACCGTCAGAGGTCCTTTGACATTTTGATAAGTGTAGAATCGGACGAGCCTTTGCAGCCTCCTTTTAAGCTTAGACACTCCAAATGATGTTCAGTCAGTAACTTAACAATCATATAATACTCAAGCGACTAGCAAAGGCTCTGATCAGACTGCGCATATGCGCAGGCTTATCTGAGGCTTTGCTGGTCGCGCATACCACATTGTTGGAAGTCTCATGCCTTGGCTCTATTATATTCAATGTCAGTTTAGCCTCTCAGCCCATTTGGAAGTGGTGCTTATCGAAAATTCTAAATATCACTGAATTTTAGTAGGTATCACAAATGTCAACCGACGAAGGTAAATGCACATACTCACCACAGGAAGTATCCTTTCATGAGTACCAGCATGGTGTCAAACTGTTTGGATCTAGATCAGGCCCGACATTTTGTCGGGCATGATCTTGATCCAAACTGTTTGCAACGGCTATCAGTATAAAGGTCAAGGTCAAATATTCTTAAAGTCTGTCTTACGGCTTTAACTATAGATTCCTCTTTCATTTATTGATGGGGAGTATTCATATAAACTAATATGAAATAGGCACACCTAATGGGCAACCAACCACTATTTGATCTGAGAGGTTAGCACAGTATACGGTATTTCTTGTGAGTCGGTACTCGTGTCAGTATAAAAAGTGAGGAAGAACGCAAATGTCAAGAATCAATACAATTAAATAGATTAACAGTTAGAAGTATGAAAGAAAACCCTGTATTTGTCCAATCGGGTGAATAAAGCACCATCACCTGACCAACGAGTGTAGGACAAAAGCCCACTAGGACAAAAGCCCACTAGGACAATAGCCCACTGGACAAAAGCCCACTAGGACAAAAGCCCACTGGGACAAAAGCCCACTAGGACAAAAGCCCACTTATATGCATTTAACAGGGATAGGTCTGAACTGATGGACAAACCCCAGGGGTGGGGTGGGGGTACTCTCATTTTTTCTTCATACGTAGGCTCGGGCCCAGCATCTACTGTTCACACCCAAAAAAATTCTGGAATTTTAAGCACTCCAAATAAAGATTTCAGATTTTAGCAACCCAAAAAATATCCTCCATTTTGTACCTTGACCTTCGGAAAAGACCCTAAAAATGCATAGAAATGACCTGTTAATATAGTCCAATTTTGTGATGACCACAAAAAAATATCCATAAAAACTTCATATCCCAAAAAAATGTTCAGTTTTCTGAAAAAAAACCCCAAGATATTGAAATTCGAAATTTTTAACCCTAAAAAAAAGCCCAAGCCTACGCATGCATGAAAATATCAGAGTTCCACCCCCCCCCCCCCACCCCCCACCCCAGCCTGGGGGACAAACAGACAGACGGACCTAAGATGAAGATTCTCCCTTCTTCTCAGATCTGAAATTTCAAGCATCTTTTTTTGTTTGGAGTGCAGGCTAATGGTTACTACCAGATCAAAGGTCGTTTGGATTAATTAGACATATGTTTCCCAGTTATAATAGGTTTACCAATTATAAAAGATTGTTTGACCCAAACTGTAAATTGACTTTCTTCAAATATCAATGGCTTTTAACACCCTAATTAAGTTGTTTGTCACAACATATAAGTGAAAACACACTACAGGCGTAATTTACTCTGACGGAGCAGTCTGATCAGGGTTAGCAGTTTTATAAAAGACTCAAACCTATTTTTTGTAAAGAAGTGGGCTTTTGTCCACCCTGCCAAATTAAGCAGTGGGCTTTTGTCCAGTGGGATATTGTCCAGTGGGCTTTTGTCCTAGTGGGCTTTTGTCCCAGTGGGCTTTTGTCCGTTCCCCCTGACCAACAACGTAACTCTACGCTTATCGAGTAATACCTATATAGTCCGTGCTCGATAAGAGTAGGGTGACGAAACAGATTTACAGTTAGAAATAGGAATGAAAATCCTATAGTTGTCCAATCGGATAAATAAAGTACCATAACGTGACCAACTACGTAACTCTACTCTTATCTAGCACAGACTCTATAGTTCGTGCTCGATAAGAGGAGGGTGTCGAAACAGATTTACAGTTATAAGTATGAAAGAAAACCCTATATTTGGCCAATCAGGAGAATAAAGTACCATAACGTGACCAACTACGTAAATATACTCTTATCGAGCATGGACTCTACTGTTTAGATTTCAATGTTTACAAACAAGCAAATGTAAACATGGTCATTAGATCTTGGTAGCACTATAGAAGGTTTTGATTAAGGAGCGATATCGTTTCTATACCACCACGATAACGTATATCCACGCGCGGATCCAGGAATTTTTCGTTAGGTTTGGCGGTGGAAGGGGGGTCCAAACCCGACTGACTAAAAAAAGCTCTGACGTTGTTTTTTCTCTTCTTTTTTCTGTAAGTCCTCTGCTTTTTTTGCAGAGGGAGTCCAGTGATCATGGCTTTTTCAAAGAAAACTATCATTAAACTATAACTTTCCGATATTCCAAGGAGAAGGGCGCTCTAACATTTCCAGGGGGTTCAACTTTTCCCAGGTGGAGGGTGTCCAATTGCTTATTTCTATATAAACCTATAGAATTTGTGATTTTCCAGGGGGCTGGGGTCCGGACCCCTGCCACCTCCTCTGGATCCGCGCGTGGCATCGTTAACTGGGTTCGTCGACACATCGTATTGGCCAAAAGACTTAGCATGACACTCGCTCCATTGATGCAAGTTCTGTGCGGCTGTGGTAAACAACGACAGGGTCCTACTGTTTAGTGATTGGAGATACGAAATGCCATGAGTAGGGTACTGCACCGTGTATCAAAGGCGTTTTGTGCTATGGGATATTGTATTATTCCCAGCGTCGGATGTGAAGGGAGTCTCTACATCTAAAATACCGAATTACCCACATGCTTTGTCCCACACTGTATGCGGCGATCACAAATGAACTGAATTGCTAAAAACGCTGTTTTGTATTTAAAAAACGCGTATCTCTGCCTATCAGGTACGATTTTCTAGTAATAAGGTTGAAGGGTTCACCACATCAAGAAGTCTGCGAGTATTCTTTAACTACCACCCCCCCCCCCTGTTAAGCATATGAACAAACTAGAGGATCTGAAGGTCATGTAGCGCTTACCTGATCTCATTGATCAAATTAAGATAGGTCAAGGTCAACTTAGGCTTATATTTGAAACATATTTTGTTTTACCATATATGGGAGTGTTTTGTTTTTTTTTTCATTTGGAATTATCACGTATGCATTGTAGCGCGTTGTGGCTCAATTGGCGCCTTTAAATTAAAATAAACTTGCTAAGTATCTGATAATCAGCCAATTTGTGGCTTGCCATTGGGAATTTATGTGTCCAAATTGATGTACGCCATGTAAGTCATTAGTTATGACTCGACAGGGCTCGCGAAATAGATGGGTAAGCGGGTGCCACTTTGGCAGAGATATTTGTAGCTTATAGCTTTGCATCAGTGTTGTACAGCTCAAGTCGGATGAAAATCCCGAATTTACGTAGACCTCGAAGTCTCACAAATTACTGATATTGCTTGGGAGCGCAGTGCTTCAGTGGTAGAGTGCTTGACTCGAGACCATGGGGCCGCGAATTCGATTATCACCGGAGTAACTGCGTTATGTCACTGAGCAAGAACATTTATCCTAGCTTAGTACTAGTTCAACCCAGGAGGCCCCGTCCCTTTATAACTGAAAGATTGTTGATGGGACGTAAATAATCAAATCAAACAAACACACAAAACTCAAATTGTACTGTTTACCTTAACTTTAAACATTCGTATGAGCAAACTGCAACCGAGCTAGCACGATATTATGGTACTTATCGCATAGGCGAGCAACCATGGATTGCTCAAGGATCCACATAACCTGCCAATCCACATCAACTTAAAATATGCACGCGTGTGATGGTTCAGAAAAAAGGATAATAAACTTAACCCCACTGGATAGCTGATCATGCATCATTTATGTTAGGTTAAATGGATGGGATAAACAACACAGTATCATTGGTTAGCCCATAAATAGTCTACAACGAGCTAGATGCATGTTGACTGCTCCCACAAACACACAAAAACATGATCATCGCGAACGAGTTCGTGTGTACTCCCCCCTATCCCCCGCCGCAGATCACCCCCACCTGCTCTCCATCCCCGTATCCTCTAAAATGACGCCTACACTCTTTTATGAAATGGAAAATATTAACACAAGTAATTCTGCGTCGTGGGGAGGGTTTTAATGAGCAGGAATTACTCTATTTTGTAGTATTTTTCGAGTCCGCTGATTAATTCACAAGACGCGCGAAACATTTGTGTCGCTTACAGTCATTAAAACTCTATATTTTTCGTATGTCCTCGTAAGCCTTTCCGTCAAATTCACGATTTTAGCCGAGGATTTATACTTAAGCTAGGTTCACAAAAACGGTGCATTATAAATGCACATTTAAGATAGAATCTTAACTTTAAGAAATATTGGAGTTAAGTTCGTAAAAGTCTACTTAACTTAAGGAGGCATTGTAATTCCAGGCCCTGATGACACAGGAACATACACATTTCATGTTGTTCCCTGCACGCTTCCTGCATGTGCATGGTTGGCAATAAATGCGCATCGATGTTCGAACGCATATCCACATTTCATTTAACTATTATCCTGCTAGTGACGACTGGGGAACGGGCACCTACACCTTCACTCGTGACGACTTATGTTGTCTGCTGATAACAGTTTGAACCCAGGTCAAGCCTGCCAAAGAATCAGGCCTGATCTGGATCCAAACTGTTTGTCACTCTTATAGTATACATCAAACACGTTTTGAACAAAACGTTGGTCCTTATCTAGATCCAAACTATTTGACACTCTGGCGGTACCCCTCAAAGACTTTCTGAAAGGGTTTGATTTAGGGAAAATAACAGCAGATTCTTATCTCGAAGCAATGTACAGAGTGTATATTGCTTCGAGTACATATCAAAAGCTTCTAAATCATTCAGCATGCAAATAGTTCAACCGTCATATAGTCTGCTACACCCATCTGCTTATTTATTTTTGGTAGCCTATATTGCAAACATTATGGACCCAGATCAGACTGTTCCCATGTGAGCAACCTAAATAGGGGTTGTAGTTTTGCTTCTATTGTGAATGCTAGTATAAAGTGCACTTGGATATATGCAACAGACGTAAAAAGCAGACAACATTTTCAAGACAAAAGCATGTTGGCGGGATAATTGTTAATGCTAATATGCCTCCATGCACTGAATTTGACGTTCGACTATGGGCATGTTCTGGGTTGAACCAGTACTAAGCTAGGATTAATGTGTCTTGCTCAAGGACACAACGCAGTGACGTCGGTGAGGCTCGAACCCCACTTTATATACAAAGCGGATTCACGTCACCTTGGCAACAGCAGATCGACGTCGATGCAGCGTCAGGTATCAACAGTGCTCTGATATTGTTTACTCAACAGAGTGTAGGGCAAAATCCCCCGGACACCCCCCCCCCCTGCTCATTTTTGTATAGGTGGACATAATCCCCCTTGAATTTCGCGGAATGGACATAATCCCCCCTCCCATATATATTTTACAACGTGAACATAATCCCCCCTATGAATTTTACAAAGATAACATAAACCCTCTCGGACAGAATATGGATATGGAGACTGAATATAAACATAACCTTCTTACTGTTATGCAGCTTCATTGGAGTACATGTAGTTTTTATGCCCGCAAAGGAACTTAGGGAGGCATATAGTCCGTCCGCCCGTCCGTCCTGCTTTGTGTCTGGTGCATATCTTCTATATTCTTTAAGGCAGGAATCCCAAATTTGGTGTGTGGATGCATCTTGGGATGGTGGAGTGTCGAGTACTACTTTCAGGTCACTGTTACCTTGAACTTGACCTCTGACCTAGTTCTCAGAAAATTCGTGTCTGGAGCATATTTCTTATATTATTTAAGGTAGGAATCCCAAATTTGGTATGTGTACGCATTTTGGGGTGAATAAGTGTCGCGTACCGTCCTAGGGTCACTGCGACCTTGACCTCTGACCTAGTTTCTAGAATCGGCATTGAGTCTGGTGCTTATCCCCTATATTCTTTGAGGTAGCAATTCCAAATTTGGTGTTTGAATACATCTTTGGATGGAAGAGTGTCGCGTACCAATTTCGGGTCACTATGACCTTGACCTTGACTCCTGACCTAGTTTTTAGAATAATCTTGTCTGGAGCATATCTCTTGTATTATTTGAGATAGGAATCCCACATTTGGTGTGTCGTTGCATCTTGGGATGGCGGAGTGTCACGTATCATTTTCAGGTCACTGTGACCTTGACAACTGACCTATTTTTTTTAATTATCGTGTCCGAGGCATATCTCTCATATCATTTGAGGTATAATCCCCAAATTTGGTGTGTGCATGCATATTTGGATGAAAATTGTAACGTACCATTCTTGGGTCACTGTGACCTTCACCTCTGGCCTAGTTCAAAGAATTGACATTGAGCCTGGTGCATATCTCCTATATTCTTTGAGGTAGGAATTACACATTTGGTGTGTGAAAGCATCTTTGGATGGTGGTATGTCATGTACCAATTATGGGTAACTGTGACCTTGACCTCTGAACTAGTTTTTAGAATAATCATGTCCGGGGCATATCTCTTGTATTATTTGAGATATGAATACCAAATTTGGTGTTTGGGTGCATATTTGGATGGTGGAGTGTCGTGTACTATTTATGGGTTACTGTGACCTTGACCTTGACTTTAGACCTTGTCTATATAATAAGCATTGAGTCTGGTGCATATCTCTTATATTTTTTGATGTAATAATTTCAAATTCGGTGTGTGAATGCATTTTGTGACGGCGGGGTGTCACATGCCATTTTTGGGTCACTGTGACCTTGACCCTAACCTAGTTTTTTTTAATTATCATGTCCGGAGCATGCCTCTTATATAATGCGTTAGAAATCCCAAATTTTGTGTGTGAATGCATCTTGGGAGGAAAAAGTGTCCCATCCCATTTTCGGGTCACTTTGACCTTGACCTCTGACCGAGTTTCTAGAATCGGCATCAATCTTTGTGCATATCTTTGAGGTAGAAATCTCAAAATTTGTGTATGGATGCATCTTGGTATGGAGATATGTCGTGTACCATTTTAGGTCACTTTGACCTTGACCTCTGACCTAGATTTTAGAATAATCGTTTTCAACGCATTTCTCCTATATTATTTTAGCCAGGAATCCCAAATATGGTGTGTGGTTGCATCTTGGGATGGCAAAGTGTAATGTACCAAGTTTGGGGTGACTGAGACCTTGACCTTTTTTTCTAAAATTATCGAGTCAGGGGCATATCTCGTATATTATTTTAGGTAGGGATCCCAAATTTGGTCTATGGATGCATCTTTGGATGTTGAAATGTCGCGGACTATTTTAGGTCACTGTGACTTTGACCTATGACCTAGTTTCTAGAATAATGACAGCATATAGCCTATAACATTTGAGGTAGGAATCCCAAATTTGGCGTGTGGATTCCTCTTTGGATGGCGGAGTGATGCATAACATTTTGGGCATTTTGACAGTGACATTGACTTTGACTCCATTTGTAGGTTTCTCGTATCTCGAGCATATCTCCTTCATAACAAATAACTTGCATCAAATGTGTCTTATGCTTGACCAATTCCTTTGGGGGCATTCGTCACGTTACTGTGACATTTCTTGTTCTATAGTTTTTCCTTTACGACAGGGGTAGAATTGCCACTCCTCCCGAATGGGTACAGCAAACATGTTTTTGTTTCTTACTGCATATGCGTAACGCCATTCTTTAAACATGCGCTTTAGGTATAACTTTTGTCCAGAGCTTTCATCTATATCCCTTCTTTTCGAAAGCGCAGGCTAGCCTGGGCCTTTACAACTCCTAATGTGATAAGTACAAACGCTCATGATCAAGCTCATATAATACTTGGCCTGAGCCTTCATCTATATAGCTTCTTTAGAGAAAAAATAAGTACCTTAATGTCAAGCACATGCCCATAAAGTTGGCCTGAGGCTTGAGTTATATTCCTTTTTTTATTGAGAGCAGGGAAGGCTCTTGCAAGACTGTGTGAATGCACAGCCTCGTTTGAGCCTTCATTGCTCGCATATGCGATACAAACCAAGCCCTTGTGAATTGGCCCATAAAGTTTGGCTTGAGACTTCATCTACATCCATTCTTTAGAGTGCAATAAATCCCCGAATTTCATGAACTTGCCAATAAAGCTTTGCTCGAGTCTTCATCTATATCCCTTCTTTAAAGTATGATCAATACCACACTCTCATGAACTGGCCCATACAGTTTGGCCTGAGCCTTCATATATATCCTTTCGTTTTAGTGCGAGCAGCTAACGCTCTGGCGAGACTGTGCGAATGTGCAGTCTCGTCTGAGCCTTCGGTGCTCGCATATGCGATAAATACCAAAATATCATGAACTGGCGCATACATGTATATACTATAGCACGGTTTTTGGGTGACAAACAACCTCTGTGAACAGTGCCACATGAAAACCTAGAGATTGGTGCGCTTCTCTGCAGTCTAACAGATTTAATTGTAGTTCGCTTACATGTATCATTGAAATTAGAACTACCTCACCTCATTGGACTCTTCATGGTAAACTCACAGTAAAAGTACACAATGAAACGAAAGTCACTTTTATCCGAAAATTATTGATTGTCAAATTTAGATCTTGGATTCTACCACTTACAGGGAATGTCCAATCTAGCATATTCTAAAAGGATGGACCTTTGCAGAAAATTCTACAACTGCCAAAACAAAGACCAGTGTTCACATTTGTATGCTCCATTTGTATGCTCCAAAACGCACACACGCACAAACGCACGCAAGTATGCACGTACGTGCGCGCGCACACGCACAAACGCACGTACGCACACACACACACACAAACCAATATGTATTTTGACTGTGTAACACTTATATAAACATCTTTTGAATACAAAATACAGGATTTAGCGTAAGTATTATCATTTTCAATCACACAAAAATATATTATTAAGTGGTTTCTTATAGCTCTATCGTTTTATGCAGTATAATCGCGCTAATTCCTGTATTGTGTATTTGAATGGTGATTATCATGTCGACCTGATTGGAATGAATGGAGCGGAGCTACCTATAGTGGAATGGAACGGAGCGGAACGATGTGTAAAGGTAAATTAGAGCGGAACTACCGATGAACGCGAACGGAACGCGAACGGACCCACCTATGAACGCGAGCTAAACGGACCTGGACCCGTTCATTGGTTACTTTGACGGCTGGCGGTACTGTAGCAATTAATAACACTCATCTCACTTTTTTCCATTTGAGCTTAAATATTAATTTAAAAAAAATATATACGACCAAGTGAAAAAACCTATTTGTTATTTTGTTTGATTTAATGTTTTACGTCCCAGTCAACAGCTATAGCCATGTCGACACGGCCAGTTAACCTAACTACACTTTTTTCCCGGGAAAGCTTGACTAAGCGGCTAACCAGTACTTCGTGCACATACTTTTGCTCGTAACTGACAACAACCCTTCTTGAATCAGCGGAAGGAGGAGAATGACCGTAGAAATTATTCTACGATCAATCTCGATACTTTGATTTGTTTTCAGTCAGTTAAAGTGTATGTTCATGATTGTTAATATCTAACTTTAATCAAAAAAAAATTCCATATGTACTGATATAATTTTCACAGATCATTTATTTATCTGCTTAGTTAATTACAGACGTATATATTGGGTTTATCTAAACATCCTGGAGCAGCCATCTTACAGCTATTGGCATTAAACAGATACACATAAACCTGAGTTTATCTGAATATGAAGAAGCAGCACCATTCAGTCAATTTTTTCATTTCAATATTGGATAATGGATATTCCGGTTAATTTACGATCAACAGCCAGATCAATGCAAATAAGAATGTTTCAACTGTCAAAAGAAAAGTATTTTGATTTTCAATAAGTTTCATTTGATTTTAATCTGTCTTTTGGTATCCAAAATGAAGAAAATTGTTACAAAATATGTCGTCTGTTACAGTAATAATTTGTGCTTTAAGGGTTAAATTTTAGAAATACTTATTAAATATCGGCCAGATATCCAAATATACTCAGCAATGCACACACTGCTAAATATATTACTCTCAAACAATTTTATTATTTTATTATTTGCCATTACAAGGATCTATAATTCTGCTTGGGTAGTGTGTAAGCAGGTGGTAGTGATTCCAGTTTTCTTGTGTATAGCTCATTGACCTGAAAATGGCCAGACCCCATAGACAAGCAAATGTAATTAATTACAGGCTAATTGAAGAGCATTCACAAACATTTAATGAGGAATTATTCTGTAAGCTTTATAATAAATGCATTTGAAAAAAGTGTGAATTTTCACTTTGAGCTCATTAAAGCTTTATCAGAATGCAAAATACCACTAACCATTTCATGACATGTATTTTTAATTCTTCTACGAGAATACATAGATCATGCATGCTCTTCGCCTACGACTTTGTCGAAAAACCCAATGCTAAAAAGCACAGCCCACACCATCACCTACATTGCTGGCCTGCACGTTTGTTGTTCGCACAATGGCAGCAGTAACGAAAATGAACCATTCGCCGCAGCCACATGTCCTCATCTATGCAGGAGATGAAATTATAATTAATGAGCCAGTGCACGTGATTTCCAACAATTTCACATTTTGACAAGTGTAGACTCTGATGAGCCTGTGCAGCCTCCTTTTAAGCTTAGAAACTCCAAATGACGCTCGGTCAGTAGCTTAACAATCATAGAATACTCAAGCGACAAGCAAAGGCTCTGATCAGGCTGCGCGTATGCGCAGGCTGGTCTGAGGCTTTCCTGGTCGCAAATACCAAATTGTTGGAAATCTCATGCACTGGCTCATTTGTATTTCCTGCTGTTTAAGGAGCATGATTACTTTGCATATTTGTCCAGTCGAGAGACTGAACTATTAGGTTCTGGTTCTCAAAAGGCGTATACACACTGTTTCCCGGCTCTCTCACGACGCGGTTAAAGCAGCGTCAGCAGATTAATCAACCCAATTCTACATGTTCTAGAAAATAGGTTTGTATCCTTACAAATGGATAGGCTTCCTACTAATTGAGGAAATTACTTGCGGGACTTCCGTTTGGCATATTGTTTTTAAAATCTGAAAAAAATCGGCTTCGATTTGTTTTTCGTTTATCAATTAAACCTTTTCAGCGCCATTCACGACTGAAATAGACTGCAGTAGACAATATATGGACCAGTGCACGAGCTTTCTGTACGTATCACATCGGCGAGCAGCGAAGGTTCAGGCGAGTATGCGCATATGCGCAGACTCGCCTTAACCTTCGCTACTCGAAAACACAAAACCGGGATATAGATGAAGGCCCAAACCTAATTTTATAGCATAAACCAAAATGGACGTTTATCAGACATTGTCGCGCATACACAATAAGCATCTGCGCCAACATGGGCGTGTATTAGACATTTGTCGCGCATACGCGATAAGGTTCTGCGCCAACATAGACGTTTATTAGCCATTTGCCGCGCATACGCGATAAGCATCTGCGCCAACATGGACCTTTATTAGACATTTGCCGCGCATACGCGATAAGATTCGAAATCGGGTTGTATATCTTTTGATTTTCGCAGAAATACCACTTAAGTACTGAATTTCCTCAATTTTCAAGGAGCATCTGTATTCTCTTAGTTTTTCTCGCCATTAACGGCAATTGTCATCTGCAATCTCTTCTGCTCAATCATTATGTATTTTGATAGCCTATATTGCAAATACAATGAACCCAGGAGCAGTCTGAACTGGGCTCATAGTAATTGCTTCCATGGATTTTTTATTCTGAAGTGCATTTGATTATATGCAGCATGCATCAGGCATACATCATACATGTATAAGCAGAATAGTTCTATGACAGAAACAATAGCAGGATAAGAATTAAATGTTCTTGCAACATATGTTGTCACGTTGTGGATATTACTCATTTAAGATGTGAAGTCGTATTTTTTCATTTGTCCATCTTTATTTATTCCGGGGATTGGGGAGTTGTGCAATTAGGACTGCAATGCAATTTTCACGCTAGAGAACCTCTGTACTCGAAAGGTAAGTCATCCCGTCGACTGCAACCACCACGCGATGACTGCGCTGTTCGAGTTCAGTGGTTCTCTAGCGTGAGTTTTGCTTTAAAATGCTGGTACATGTGTAGACCGTTTATAAATTGATCATCTAGGGCACGCTAGCGTAATGTTAGAAACCTCAAGTTTGCTATATTAAATGATAAAGTGTCGTAACCTACTTTTAAGCGCGACTAAAACATAATATAACATTTATTTGTGTTTGTACCTTAAGAGTCGCGTCACGATACTAAATGTACATACATGTCAATGCATCCATTGCGGGCGGTTGTGTCTTCACAATCTGATCAGGATGCACGATTTACACCAGTAAACAAATGCCCTTAGATTCTAACTTGATAGCTCTCGCTGGATGTGTTGGTACACGTACATGTAAACTTCATAATTATTAACAATGTACATTTTCTAATGATACTGAAAAATCTTAAGCAAATATGAAATAAAGAAAAACTATACTCTTATTAAAACTAAGCTATTCATTGCACGGATATGGAGAAAGATAAAAAGCATGAATTAAGTTACTGCAAAAAGGACCGGAAGAACTTTTTTCCTGACAATTTAAGAACTGTTGCAGATTGTCTAAGGGAAAATTGCCTCGCAAGACCAGACCGGGAGGCCGTAGTGTTCGTTTCCGGTGATAACACGCGGATTGCTGTAACGTTCAAGGAGTTGTACGACAATGCGGTTCGATTTGGAAAGCGACTGGTTCATCTTGGAGTTCGAAAGGACGAGTTCGTCGCCGTTTCTATGCGAACATGCCCCGAATGGCTGTACGTCTTCTTTGGTGCAATGTTTGCAGGTGCCAGGACCGTGAACCTGTCTTTTACTTTCGCAGACGGAAGTGACGTCATCGCCTTGATGGAGAAGCTCCAAACGTGTACATTAATAGCACTTGATCCTGGAGCAGATGAAGAAAAGTGGACCATTTTTCAAACGCTTATTAGTGATTACAGAGCTGATGGACATGTAAGCAGTGACCGATTGCCATATCTGCGATACTTTTTCTGTCATAATGGACCTACAAACAAGCAAAACATTTTGACCCTCAGCGATATGATGTCTTGGGAGAATATCAGTGTGGAGTTACCAACGATATGTCAAGACGATGTGTTTACTCTGTTTCAAACCTCGGGTAGTACAGGCACGCCAAAAGCTGTAGTGCACACACACAGAAACTTTCTCCCGGCTGCAAAATCATGGGCTGACTCACTGACCATGGAATCTGATAGTATCTACCTAAATGACAGACCATTTGGATGGGCTGGTGGCTTTCCCTACACCGTCGTCACCGGTCAAACTCGGTTTACAAGACTGGAGATCATGCCGCCGCCGACAGACCCAGCTTCCTGGTTAATTGACATAATAAAGCGGGAAAAGTGCACACACATGTACGCTCTCCCTCTCTCCTTTCATCAGCTTCTCGAAAAACAGGTACAGTACATGTTCTTTAATCCATTCAAGCCGAATGGAACTTCCCACTGTTATCAATTGGACAAATCAATATCTGTTTTAAGGGATGTTGGGTCGGGTATTTTTAAGTTTTGGTCAAATTTTAATAGACTATTCTGTAAACAAACAGTGGAGACCCTGATCAGACGCCGCTTTTAAGCGGCGTCTGGTCTGGTTCTGCACGGTTTGCATATGTCCCACAAAAAGGACGCGAGGCTTATATGGGTTAAATTTTGAACACTTTTCTGTAACACTATTTTTGGAAGTCGAGTTTTAATCACTCAATTTATTGTCAAAATATTAACAAGCATCAAATCTCTCTCAGGTACGGAAGCCTACACATATATAGGCTTCCGTACTCAGGCGCAATCTGATCTCAATCTGCACCGCTTGTCATAGCATGTTTGTCTGGTGAGAAATGTTCGAAATTTTAGAGCTTATTTTCAAATACAAAGGCGTTGCCTTGTTAGAAGAGTACGCAACGCAACACATCTCAACGTAAGAATAATCACCGTTCCCCGTACCACAGTTGGTAGCAATTCCGCCAGCAGATCCAGGGGTCGCGAGTTCGATCCAGGCCAGCTCCTTTTACATTCATTTCGTGGAGATTGATCATGATAAAATTTCTACGGTCATTCTCCTTCCGCTGGTTCAAGAAGGGTTGTTGTCAGATTTTTTTGTAAACACGATTTTTGAAAAACAACGGTTTCAGTTTTGAATTTCCGCAAAGTTTATGAAAAACAGAACTTTTCGTCATAAGTAAATGTAAGGGTTTGATTTATTTAATATTCTGAACACATTTAACTGATTGTTTCATTTTTTGGTTGAAGAGTTTGTAAGTTTTGAAATGTATTTTGTCCAAGTGTGACGTAGGCTCGGATTCACTGCGTCAAATCGGATACTGGAGCCGGAATGGCTACCGTTATTTTTTCCTTATTTTCAAACGCTTATTATTTTGACTCAGTGATATGTCAGAAAAAGTTATCCATGCCTCGCACGACCTGTTGACCTATTTTTTATGGTAAGATGTTCAGTTTTCGCCAAAACCTCCTGGTAACGCCGATTCAAAGGTGCCTGAAATTTAGTTTCACTCCTGGTCATTACTACGTAATGAAATTGTGAGCTTTTGGTTTTGAGGCTATAGGGGCGATTTAAGGATCGAACTTCAAGCTCCTATGAAATAACAGACCTCCGCCTCATACTTGCGTTTAAGATATGATACTCAGTTTAGAATTGTATACGGGGTGAAACGCCGTGACTACAGTAACTGTTACTGTCGAACTTTGATTATTTGATATCTGCAAGACCAGACTGTCTTTCATCGAATTATCACTAGTTTTGAATAAAAGAGCGCAATTTTGGAATAATATATAGACTAAAATGTATATGCCCAGTTTCTCATATTAAAACCTGGTGCATAAAAGAAACTATCTAATATAGACACGTTTTTGAGCAATTATAATTATACGTTGATAGAAAAGTATGCGAACAAATTTTATAAAAAATCAAGTGAGATAATAGTCCAGCGGAATAGTGATTAATTTTGGCTGGACCTGGAAATAGCGTATGTAGTTTTTTTTCTCTTTGGATTTCTCTTTCTCTTTATGACCAAAAATGCCATAATCATATAAAACAGACCAACACCCGACATCATGGGAAAACACCAGTATACATTGTACAGACAAACAAAGACACCAGGACAAAAGCAAGTGCACACTATGGATTAAAATTCATATTTTGAGCTTGCACTGGATGATGAAAAACATTATCTATTTTAATGTCTGTGAAGCCCGAAAGAAACATTAAAATAGCTCATATTTTACACCATCCAGTGTAAGCTTAAGTTATCCTTATAAAATGAAATATTTCATTGGCAACGAAGGTGTTGGAACACCCAGGGCGCGAAACTCGTGAACATAACGTCGTGGCGGTACGTGAATAACGTCACGCAAATGTCGATAAACAAAGAACGTTATTAGCCTCCGCCTAGAGGCGTGGTCTAGATCACATGACATTCCAATGTTTTGCACCGAGAAATGCAAGCAGCCAGAATTGTTCGTTTCATCTAAGGCAACTACACTGAGAATGTAAATATTAATATTAAAACAATAAACTCTCTCTCTCTTCCTCAGCAAGATGATTGTTATAAACCAGAAACGAAACAAAAAAACTATTCAACAAAACCAGGGCATAACACAAAGAAGCACAATGGAAGCAACAATTAACCAAATACGGTAAAACACCTGTCTTAAGCAGCCAACCACAAAAAGACCAACATTTTGTTTTCAATACAGATTGACGCTTAATGCAGGGCAATAGTATTGCAGAATGCTCCAAGAGAGCATTCTGCAATACTTTCGACATGCATTAAGCTACAATCTGTCTTTAAGACCTTTTTTTTGTCTATTTTTGAGTGATTGCTCAAGAAAGGTTTTACTGTACGCCCTATTTAATTAGCGTAAATTTTCATTAGAATTAGTGGGTACTTCAATGTATATGATTTCGAATTAGGGAAGTTTACCGTAATCCAGACAATTCATTTGTTGTTATTTCTCACTGTAGGTGCTTAAAAGAACCGTCTCAATGAGACGGTTCTTTTAAGCACCAACACATATGTTAAGACTAATGAATATTAAAGTAAAAAAAAAACACAAACTAACGCTTAAAATGTTCGCTTATGTAGACCTCTAATATTTTGTTTCCAGAACGAACTAGGAAGCAGTGATTGGTTGTTAGAAGCCTTATTTACAGGAGGTCAGCCTATTTCCAAGAAAAGTGCCTACTGTATTGGTACACTGTGCAAGAGATTCGGTAACCTCTACGGCTCAACGGAGGCGATGTTGGTATGCTGTAGCCTCGTTGACAAAGTTGAAGACTATGTTGAATACTCTATTGGTTACGCTTTGGAGGGAAATGAAATCAAAATCGTGGACGAAAACGAGGATATCGTTCCAGTCAACGAAAAAGGTGAAATATATGTCAAGAATGACGCCATGTTTAAGGAATACTGCAATGACACGGAATTGACACGGTCATGGTTCAGTGACGATGGCTGGCTTAAAACGGATGATATTGGCTACATCACAGAGGAGGGGTTGTTTTTCTGCACTGGGAGAAAGTCTGATATTATTTTATCTGGAGGGATGAATGTCACGCCTTCCATTCTTGAAGCTATATTACTAGGCTGTCCAGGGGTCGCTCGTGTGGCGTGCGTGCCAGTCTCGCATGATGTCATGTTTCAGGTTGTATGCGCGTGCGTCATCCCCGTAACGGGATGTGACGTTACGGAAGAGAAGCTAAGAAAATACTGCGTAGAAATGCACGCAGACAAACCCCGACTGTTTACAGTTCTACCTCAGTACTATCTATTTTTAGAAAAGTTTCCAGAAACTTTCAGTGGGAAAGTGTCTAGGAAGGAATTAAAGAAGCTTGCAGAATACAAATTTGGAAGTAAAAAATGAATTCGCTGATTAAATAATATGGATGGAGCCGTCTATTAGCATTATAAGTTGTCGTATTCGATTGGTCTATTAATATGAAAGGGTTGATGGTCAAATTACCAATTTGAAATTAAATAAAAAGCAAAAACCAGTGAGTATGACCAGAAATGCCACAGTTTGGTTGATGGGTAAAACAATATAAAATACCTATCAAACGCAAAAATGTCGAATGGATGGGGGATATAATCGTATCCAAATTCGAAAGCTGCATTCTTCTCTATTTCTTTATTAATCAATAAAAAAACATAATTTTCATCTTATTTCAATTGTATCCCTATTGTATGTGTTTTCTTGTTTGACATGTTATAGAAATCAAACAAAGAATATACCATTAGAAATGACAGTTCAGGAAAGCGTGTATTACACAAAGAGCAGTATTAATTTCAGTGTACATTCTCTGCCGCAATATTTAGCATCTGTGATCTATACTTAGTTCTTATATATCGACATGACGATTGCCTTAAATGCATTTAGTTATATGCAACAAACAGCCAATATGCGTTTAAACAACATACCATATGATATTACAGTTATATAAGATACTTACTGTCAATTGTATTATTATTTATATCAGAAATATAATTAGGCAAAGGGCTGTCAAACGAGCTCCAAGGAAGGAGGTTTGTAGACTTAACTTTTGTAAAAGTAAGTAAGGGTGCAAAGGTCAGGAATCGATACAATCAAGTACCACACCTGACCCAGGATACCAATGGGAAAGTGACATACTCACAGTTAGACACCACAAACGAGAGCCAAGAGGTCAGCCCTTTCCCAGCAGGTGACCACATAGCACATATAAACAGACGCGCATATAAAACGTGATCACGACTCACAGATAGTAAGAGCTAGAGGAGAATACATCAAGGCCCAGCCAAGGACAAGTATTTAAAGTTTGTAAAGTGTTTTCTTTGGTTGAAAGGAAAGGTTGAGCTCTGCCACTGCGAACCTGATATATGACATCAGTGAATGCCAAACAAGCTTTTAGACGATGAAATAATCTACACCGTGAGGAAGAGTCTCAGAACAATAACACAAGACACCAAGAAAGACAAACAAAGTAAAGCAACCAGCTCTTTCTTCCCAATCTTGAACTGTAATGTTTTAGCTCACCTGAGCCATAGGCTGAAGCCACGTTGTGTTATTGTGATCGTTGGACGTCGGACCGTCACTTGTCATGCGTCGTCTGTCGTCACCGCTTGGTTCAAAGGACATCACCTAAAGTACTGACTGGAATTTTACCAAACTTGGCAGTAATGGTACTTAATGGACGTCTTCAATAATGGTTAAAATGGTTCCAGTCCATTGCAAAACATTAGTACTGCCGCATTTATAAGAAACGCGAAAAAGCTCCGTTTTTGGACTTGAACTTGTCAATAACAAATGGCATAGTTTCTTCTAAAATTTATGATAAACGGGATGATTTTGATTTTGAAATAGTAAATTTCCCATTTCTTGATGAAGATGTTCCTCGCTCTCCTTCCTATGGTGTATATATTTCTCAGCTTATTCGTTTTGCTAGAGTGTGCTCTAATGTTGATGACTTCAACAACAGAAACTTATTTTTAACTGCTAAATTATTAAAACAATGTTATAGATATCATAAAATTCGAAAAGCATTTTCTAAATTCTACTACAGACACTCAGAGTTAATTGTTAAATACAACATTGGGTTAAAAACTCTTCTGCAGCAAGGCATATCAGAACCTATATTTTATGGTGATTTAGTCTATGAATTCAAACGAATTTTTGGAAAACCTAATTTTAGTGATCAATTCAAAAAGATAGTAAAACGTTATATAAGGGTTGGATAAAATTTGGATATCATGCGACAGTCTGCATGCCTAGTTTTTAACCCAATCACGGTTTATAGCTATGGTTTCCTCTTTAATTGCACGACGGTGGGTCAGGCCTCAGACTCTATGACGGCTCTGACGTAAAGCTTTATTCGGTGGGTTGGTGCCTGATGCTTATCTGTAGCTGGACTCACCGTGGCTCAACTTGAGGTTTTCTTTAGCTCTGACTATCTCTGAGTCATGAGCCCTTTTCTTTGTTTCATCATGGAATGTTAATTTGATTAGAGTGTTTTCCATGATGATACATTGCATTAGTTAGATGGCCTTCATGCGAGCTGAACATTTCTTGTACTTCAACAACAGCAGAATCTAGGGCGAAGGTTTGGTACCAGTAAAATGCATTTAAGCCCCCCCCCCTGGTGGCTTAGGCTGCTGTCCGTTCTAAGGCGGTGGTTCTGTTGTTGTTGACTTTTTGTTTATTGTTACTCCCATTGTGGGAGTCTGTAATTGTTCTATGTTTTGTTGTACGTTACTTTATGTCAATTCTAGTATTGCAATCATCTTGATGGGGAAGAGAGAGCTGATTGTTTTGCTTAATTTGTCTTCCTGGTGTCTCGTGATGGTTGAGCGGCTCTTCCTCGCGGTGCCACGGAGTTGTCAGCAGTTTGTGATTGTGGTATTTCCTGAGCATACTCACTATTTTTAAGTGCTTCTTTACACGTTATTTACTCTTGAACTTTTCGATAGGCAGGTAGAAAAAGCTGCATTTTTTTTGACAAAAATTTCAACCTGATGTTTTTGCTGTGTTTTTCTGTAATTAGATGGAATTTTGGCATATTTTTGGTTCTTTTCAACGGGGGAGTATTACTGTATGTAGAATGGACATAAACTGACCCAGTTTATTAATAATATGCAACGGTTGACTTAATCAATCGATGTCGTTTCAGGTCAGTGATCATGGTGATGGTATTCTAAACAAACGTGAAAACGCTACACATGAATTGCTTGCCATTTATATATATTGTTTTTGTCAAAGGGAGACATTTTACAATTTTTTTTACAAATCTGAAAAATTCAAAATTGATTTCTGAGCTTGTTTCAAGTGATAAGACAGTTTTCTTGTGTATTAATGCAACACACGTATGACGAATTCTGATAAGCGTAAGAATCTTTTTTGCGCACGCGCAATTGCTAAATTCAGTGAATAAAGCTTTAAACTTAAAAAGGAACATTCTCAGACGTCAAAAGAGACAAATTGGCGGAGTTTCGGCGAATCGCTTGCTGGATGTTTGAAAAACATTATTAAGCTTTAGTACATACTTTTGGTTCAAAATTTTCTTATAAAATATATATTGTAGTGTAGCGTTTTCACTTTTTTTCAGCATAGCATAAAGTGTATCGTACATATAAAGTACTGCTGCATAAATTAGCATCGCGAATAAATGACTTTAGATGTACGTTTTCAATTTATATCACATTGAGCATTCAATAATCGCGAATCATTTCAGGCAGTCTTTTGACAACATATATTCGCCTGGTAATTTTTCCTCTAATAATTATGATGGTAGAATTTTGATTTTTTTTTCCACTTATTTGACACTTGTCTTGAGTGTTACCATTGAAAGAATATATGTAAACAGCTCAAAATAATTAATTACAGAAAATGAATGGTTGACTATAAAATTACATATGTAGTTGATAATGCTTAGGCCGTTTACCACTGTAAAAGTTGTTTTATAAAAATGTCAATAATAGCCACATCACGCTGTTTGAGCAGAAAATGTCTTTACAAAAATAGCAAACAGAATTTACCCGGGTCAAACTGGTCGTATTAGATCAGTTGGATCTGTGCCTGCGCTGATTGAATCGAAACTATCAACTGAATGGCAGCCCTTAAAAAATAAAACTGACATGTGATGCTTTTGACACTTACCTGTAGAAATTTGAGTACAGATATATAGGCCGTCACATGGCTGTTGCACCGTTTAAACTCCCCCCGCTTTTCAGAAAGCCTTAAAATGTCGAAATTCCCAAGAGATTATGGGCCAGGGCAGTGGTATTCAAATTGTGCTCCAGGTTCTAAAAAAGGCCAAACACTAGGGTACACGTTTTACATACCAGGCTTATATAGAGAGAAAACATACTCAAACTGATCTTGTCTGAAAATACAATACATAGAGCCTTGATATAAGGCATGTAGCATCATCTAGTGAACCTCCCTTACGTTTTTATCAGTCACCCCTTATATTAACTGAATGGTTTCAACATAACCTAATAAACGTTTCCTATCTCACGGCATGTTACCTTTATCAGGTCATGATGACGTTGCACTTTTTGAATGACGTTGCTAATGACGCTGAATCAACACAAAAATAAAAAATTACGTCATAATCGCTAGTTTGAAGAGTGTTCAACAATGGGTAAACTGATAAATAGAATACCAGGTTCTCGGCAAGCCTCGCGATGTCAACAAGCATTCTCAAAGCCTTGCCTGGTAAACTTGATATCAAAAGACACTCACCTAGTATTCTATATCACGGCAAGCCTCGCGATGTCAACAAGCGTTCTCAAAGCCTTGCCTGGTAAACTTGATATCAAAAGACACTCACCTAGTATTCTATATCTCGGCAAGCCTCGTGATGTCAACAAGTGTTCTCAAAGCCTTGCCTGGTAAACTTGATATCAAAAGACACTCACCTAGTATTCTATATCTCGGCAAGCCTCGCGATGTCAACAAGCGTTCTCAAAGCCTTGCCTGGTAAACTTGATATCAAAAGACACTCACCTAGTATTCTATATCTCGGCAAGCCTCGCGATGTCAACAAGCGTTCTCAAAGCCTTGCCTGGTAAACTTGATATCAAAAGACACTCACCTAGTATTCCCTATATCTCAGCAAGCCTCGTGATGTCAACAAGCGTTCTCAAAGCCTTGCCTGGTAAACTTGATATCAAAAGACACTCACCTAGTATTCTCTATCTACAAAGTATGTCTCTGTGACAAACAGTTGTCCCGTCCTGCGGTCACATGTTCTACTACTGAGGCTTATATAGTGAAACATAAAACAAAACCTTCTTGTCTGAAACTACATGGCCTAGATCCTTGATATTTGGTATGAAGCATCACCAGGTAAACCTCTATCAAGCCTGTTCACATAATGGCCCTTCCCGGGGGGTCAAATTTTCTATATTATATACTATATAGTGAAGACATAAAGAATCTTCTTGTGAAGCAACTAGACCTAGAGCCTTAATTGTTATTTTACTTTTTATGGAGGTTCTACATCCTGGCTTCGAGGTCATAAAGCATTTTTATGCTCAACTCAATTGGGCATGACATTTGTCATGCTCATAAATGTTAAAATGTCAACAATTGTTGCGTTTTATCATTTATTAGCGGGATAAATACAACATGTGAGGGTTTCAAAGCAAGAATTATCGTTATTGTTCATCATAAAACCTTTTATGAGCAATTCAAACTTCATGCTCAACTGATGCTCAATTGAGTTGAGCACGAAAAAAAGTTTTATAATCGCAGAACCTGTTACTTTGTCAACAGAATGTAAAACATTTACATGTAAAGCCTTAATTAAACCGCTGATAAATCTTAATTCATAGCTGGATTTTGGTGTGGCGGTTGCCTTTTGCTGACCTTATAGACATTCATACTCAGGTATTTGCACCAGCGTCCAATGACCCTCTTGTTTAAACAGTCAAACTAAAGAAATGCGTTTGTTATCTTTTTCACCGTTTTAAACACATAATTGGTACATCATTGTCCTTTTAAACTGATAAAATAATACTATGACACAGTTTATATAAGTTACACGATACACAAAATTGAAAACATACATACAAGTATAATGGAAGAACATGGCGATTTCAAGATGAGTTACTATAAGAAGAAAAGGGAGAAACACATTCTTGATGAAAGCCTTACTACAATCGCGGATTGTCTCAAACGAAATGCTGCACTTACACCGGATAGAGATGCAGTTGTGTTTGTGTCTGGCGATGGACTAAGGATTGCTGTTTCTTTTAAGGAGGTTTATGAGAAGTCGAGGCGCTTTGCAAAACGCTTGATAGCCCTTGGGGTTAAACAAATGGAATATGTTGCCATTTCATTTCGAACATGCCCTGAATGGCTGTTTGTTTTCTTTGGTGTCGCGTTTGCGAGAGCTCGACCAATCAACATCGCGTTTACATACAAAGACGGGAGTGACGTAGTAGCTATGATGGAGAAACTGCGCACTTGCGCTGCTATCGTCCTTGATCCAGGGGAGAATGATGAGACATGGAATATTTTTAAAAGACTTGTTAACACATTTGATAGACGTGGTTATATCAAAAGTGACAAACTTCCATACATTCGATACTTAATTTGCAGCCAGCCGCCAAAGAATGAACAGAAACTATTGACATTATCGGATTTGATGACTACGGAGCATGTCTCGGCAGAATTACCTGACATATTACCTGACGATGTGTTCGCACTGTTTCAAACATCTGGTAGCACTGGAACACCTAAGGCTGTCGTGCATTCACACAGATCCTTCATTCCAGCGGCGGTGTCATGGGTGGACGCTTTATGGATGGACGCAGACAGTATATACTTTAATGATAGACCGTTTGGCTGGGGTGGCGGATTTCCATCGACCGTCATCACAGGGCAAACACGGGTTACGCGATTGGAAACCTCGTGTTCGCCAGATGATTATATATCCTGGGTATTTGAAACGATCAAGAAAGAGAGGTGTACACATATGTATGCATTACCCCTGTCTTTTCATAGTTTACTGGAACGCCAGGTTTGTGTCTATTCATATAATTCACTTTATCATATAACGTCGCGTCAAGGAGTGATATGACATCGAAATCCACTAAAAGACAGAAAAATCCAGCTAATAAGTTTTTAGAACTATTTTTTCGCAATAATTTTCTTATCTCCATTTTTAGCAAAATGTGATCGGGATGAAAGTTGTAGAGGAGACTTTCCGCCAACTTCTCCAAAAGGTCCGGTGTTTGTGGCGCAAACCGTTATTCAAGTGTTGTGCATCACATAAAACTGCAATTTGCATCATCAGAATTTACGGTGCATATGCATAATCAGTTGTTAGCAGGCTAATTTGTAGCGCCTGGCTTAAGATTTTCAAAGACTGCATCTAAGCACAGAGGAACCTGCAGCATCATGGATGTTTGAACCGTTTGGAGAAGTTGGCGGAGATGTACCTGAATACTTTTCATCGGACATTTTTTTCGATAAATGTCCTAGTAAAAAGTTATCGCGGCGAGAAAACAGTTCTAAAACCATTACAGCTTGAGTTTAGAAGTTTACAGATTATGTTAACGTTATGTAATGATGGCCGTAATAACGTCGCATATATACAGCAAAATCGTAGCGTTTCAGGCAAAATACGCAATTGCAAAGTTGTTTTCGGATCATTAGATATATATAATCTAACATGTGTGCTACTTTATTATTGAATGTATTAAACTCGTTGCGAAAAAGAGATAAAACTGCTCGGCAAGCCTCACGTTTTATCTCTTTTCCCCAACTCGTTTAATAAATTTAATAAAACATGAGCACTCATGTAAGATCCTCTACAATGTATATAAAACATGACCAGAAATTATAACAATCACAGACCTACCCATAGCACCGATGGAAAGATAGATTAGAGTACAGTCAAACACAGAAAGGCACGATGAAGAAATGCAATCGGCTTCCTCTCCCTCAGAAAATTGTTTTTCTATATAAGGAAAAACACAGAAAAATAATTAAAACAAATGCTTTCAAGAATGAGCACATAACATCTTAAACAATAGGGACAGGATAATCCTCAACCGCTTACCTGAATTGAAGTACGACGATGTAAAAACTGTTTATGATGATGTAGAAATTAAGCTACATTGAAGAAAGCAATTAAACTGGAAACTATATATATATATATATATATATATATATATATATATATATATATATATATATATATATATATATATATATATATATATATATATATATATATATATATATATATATATATATATATATATATATATATATATATATATAAACCGCGATTTGGTTTATAACCAGGCGTACAGACTGTCGCATATGTCCCTCTTATAATTCTTAATGATATTATTGAACGGATCAAGAGGGTATCATCACAGGTTAACAATCAACCCAAAGGACCTCGGACAGTTTCCTATTCAATCTGCCCAAATTTTGTCAGCCTGTGGCTAGCATAATGCATAACTGGCAACTGTAGTTTTGTGCTTAAATTAAACCCTTACATTAAGTGCATCTAACAAAATAAAAATATTTTGAAAATATTGCACAATTATGCCAGCACTTTAGAGTTTAGGGGGTGGGGGTATTTTTTGTGACCAAATTTTATTTCACAGAAAGTCGAAGTTTCGTCGAATATTCACCTAAATACATGTTAATATAATGTTTGCGGCATAAAATTTGAGACGAAAGTGATGCGTTTGCATAAAATTCGGGATGAGAAGATTTCATTGTCTCGTCTAAAGAAGTGTGCTGTCAATTACTTTTGACTATTACCTGTAATGTTTCGAGTTCAACAAGTTCGACTTGTGCACTGAGGTGTATCATATCTGTATACTGTATAAATCATAGTCTAGATAAACACAGTTTTTAGCGTAAAATAGTTATATTTTCTTACACATCAGATTTAACCTATGATTTTGGTGCTTAAAAGAACCGTCTCATTGCGACGGTTCTTTTGAGTACCCACAACATAATGTTTTGGTTGAGAAATGAGACAATTTCTTTGTAAGCACTCATAACTAAAGCCCTGATATATGCCATTGTAGATTGATATTTACCTACAGGTTTTTATAAAATAAGTTTCTAATAAGTTTTTATAATTAAGTGTTTTTGCGCATTTTGACAGAGTCCCCCCCCCCCCCCGTGACCAAACATGCCGTTTTTATATGATGTGTGAAATGTAAAACTACAACTGTATGCAAAAGGTTTAGTTTGGTCACGGGGGGGGGGGCACCTCAGTAAAACTTTTTCTATTTTCTATATGGTAAATAGCAAATACGGAGTTTTCAACCCATATTTTTCAATTGGTACTTGTCCAATGAGAAAACGGCTTTTGTGGATAATCGAGGGTTGAACCTACTATCTTTTTCATAGAAATAATATCATTTTCTTTGAAACTTTTCTCTGGTCATTTTTATGGGCAATCCTTCATTAAGACTGTCCAAGGTCCTTGATAAACTGTGATGAAACAAATATAAGGGTTATAACCTACTGTCGTGCCAACCAAGAGTGACAGTGACGTAATACCTTTGATTACAATTGCTTAGTAAAACACTGATGTGTACACTTCACTTGAGCATACGCGAATCGATAGATCACTTGTGTATTAATCCTATCCTGTAGATAGGATTAATACGCAAGTGATCTATCGATTATTAGTCCCTGATAACTTTGTAAACAAACATGACGGCACTGTCACTCTTTGCTGGCAGTACAGTCACAGGCTGTTAGAGTCCGTGCTCGATAAGAGTAGAGTTACGTAGTTAGTCACATTATGGTACTTAATTCACCTGATTGGACAAATGCAGGGTTTTCTTTCATACTTCTAACTGTAAACCTGTTTCGTCACTCTACTCTTATCGAGCACGGACTATAGAGTTAAAGTTAACCATTTTAAAATAAAACACGTGAATACGATCAGGAAATATCACAATCACATACCAACCAGCAGAATAGCGAATTAGAGCAACAGAACACATCCACTTACACGACAGCAAATGTAAAATGAAAGTAAAGCAACACGCTATTTTTCCTCAGAGAGATGGTTGCAAACTAGAAAGAATTCTAAGAACTATATAACAGAACAAGGGTCAAACCCACAACCCCAACACACAATGGGAGAAACAACAAACAATAAACTAACCATAACAGAACCGCCGCCTTAGAGCGGCAAGGTCATATGGAGAGGGGGGAGGTCTTAGATATATTTTGTTGGCCAAATCGTTATCCCAAGTTCTGCTGTTATTTAAATAAAAAAAAAAAACTTAATTATATAATCTATAAATATACATCTTCTGATTGGCTCGTATGCCTATCCTCTGTCGCTGATATAACTACATGTCGCATGGTTTGCCGGACGTGACGTTGCAAAGCACGCGGCACGAGGTAAGGAGGCTTTCCACTAAATATTTCTCTATTGCCGACAGTGCAAAATAGCAGTAAAGTAATCCATTCTCAAAATAAATTCACACATACAATTTTGACAAAAGTGTTTTATTTGAAAGACCTGCCATAGCTTATCTGTGTTATAATGAAAAACATGGATGTTTCCTATCTCAAAAATTAGTCATGTGTAAATAAGTTGGGAAACCCCCTCGTTCCGCAGCAAATGAACAGATGATTTTTATCAGAGGGGGTACTCTAAAAATCGAAACATTATTCTCCTGCTTAGGGCATAAAATGTTCAAACTTTCTTGATTTTGATTTCTTTTATCTGGCCTCTTATCACCTTCTAATCAAGCAAAAGGAATATGACCAATGAAATGATCGACAGGAGTTTTATTCTGATGACCACATCCTCCCCAAAAAGGGCAGGTCATACTTCATGAGTATTTAGTAGAATGCTACCGTTATAGTGTATGACTCACGGGAAGTGACGCCAGAACGTCGCATGATCCATCCGTAACGTCAATGATTTGATATTCCAATATTGCAGGAAATGCATAACACACATTTATTATATAATAAAACAATTGTTGACTTATGTTTCGGTAGACATGGAGTGTTATTGAACAGTAAACCTCATCATATTGACCTCCGCTCCGCTCCATGTACACCTCAACATAAGTCAATAATTGTATAATTTTTAGCTAAAGTGAAGGCTTTCTTACTTATTTAATGTATCATCACTGGAAGACAAGCAATATATATTTTTTATGAAATTACTGCTATGGAACAATCAAAATAGGGTGTACCTCCCTGATTGTCAGAGCAAAATGAATCCTCTAGCTGGGTCATTTAGGGCCCAAATTAAGACAGGCATCAGGCACCAATCGACATAGAAAGACAACGCATTTGAATATGATAAGTCAACACCAAATAAGCAACAACAAACAAACGAAAACAAAAGAAAAGAAAAGAAAACAAGGTCAAGTAATAAAATGTCAAATTTGGCTTGGTCTTGATTTTAAAGATGTACTGTCGTGTCAACCAAGAGTGACAGTGACGTAATATTTTGTTTATAATCGTTCAATGAATCATCCAGAGGATAGGAATAATACACAAGTGAACTATCGATTATTAGTCCCTAATATTGTTGTAAACAAAACATGACGTCACTGTCACTCTTGGCTGGCAGGACAGTAGTAGGTAGTAACATAAATAATTGAGCAGCGACAGAAGAAAAAACAACAACGTTGCTGTGCATCAGAATAAGATTCTGCTCAGTCTATGTATCAGCTCAGTCTGATCAGTCTTCGCTGTGCGCATGAATAAATCTTGGGTCCTTAGTTACCTATTGAGCGCACAGCGAAGACTCTGATCAGACTGAGCGGATGCCCAGGCTGATCTGAGTCTTAGCTTGGCGCACACTCATTTTTATCTTCCACGAGTGTTCCAACGATATACATTTCATTTCCGGCAAGATGAAATATGGTTTTAAATAGCAAGTTTACCTTTTTGTCTTTTAACTTCCATTTGATTCAGTTAAATGAGCCACGACATGAGATTTCTAACAATGTGGTATGTGCGACCAGCAAAGCCTCAGACCAGCCTGCGCATATGCGCAGTCTGATCAGAGCCTTTGCTAGTTGCTTGAATAACCTATGAATATTAAGCTACTGGCTGAACATCATTTGAAGTATCAAAGCTTAAAAGTAGGCTGCACAGGCTCGTTTGAGTCTACACTTGTCAAAATGTCACTTTGTTGGAAATGACATACCATGGCTCAAATATGGCTTTAAATAACAAGTTTACATTTTTGTCTTGTTTCAGTTATTTGTCATAGTATTGCAATACGTTGCCATATTTCAGGGTGAAATTGGTCCAGACTGGCCACTCCGAGCATTGATCACAGGTGGTCAACCTATAGCAAAGGATAAAGCAGCATGTATCGGTAAGCTATGCAAGGTGTTTGGTAATCTGTATGGATCGGTTGAACAATGGTTGACTTGCTGCAGTATGGTCGAGAAAATCGACGATTATGTCGAGTATTCAATCGGTCGACCTCTAGAAGGTACGGAAATGAAGATAGTGGATGATAATGAAGACGTTGTTCCAGTTAATGAAAAGGGTGAGCTATATGTCAGGGACGACAGGATGTTTATTGGATATTGTAATGATCCTGTGCAAACAAAGTCACGCTTCAGTGAAGACGGTTGGTACAAGACTGACGACATTGGGTACATGACGGAAACTGGTGTCTTCTTCTGTACAGGAAGAAAATCTGACATTATTCTCTCTGGTGGATTAAATGTTACTCCGTCTATACTAGAGGCAATCTTAGCAAACTGTCCAGGCGTAGCGAGAGTTGCGTGTGTTCCAGTGTCGCACGCAGTCATGTTCCAGGTCGTTTGCGCATGCGTTATTTTACGGGATGGATGTGACGTAACGGAAGAAACTTTACGGGACTACTGCGTTGAGATGCACACAGACAAACCTAGGTTGTTTACTGTTTTACCGGCATACTATTTATTCTTTGAGAAGTTCCCTGAAACGTTCAGTGGGAAAGTATCCAAGAAAGACTTAACAAAAATAGCTGAAGATAAATATGGCTCGCCCATAAAAAGTTAAAGGCGTACCTGATCCGAGCAAGTTACACACAGGATGTATTATCTGTATCATTAAAACCAAGCTTACTCTCATACTGAAAAGATTTGCCTTCTTTATTTATACAAAACCAAAAATAAGGGAACACTTGTATTTCATATTTTTTATTTTATCTAAGAGTAAGAAAGTAAGCATATATTAAGAATTGATACAATCAAATACCGCACTAGACCCAAGACACCATATGTGGAAGTGACAAATACACAAAAAGCAAGGAATAGACAAAACAATATGACATGAAAAAATAACAAAAATGATCCACAAAAGAAGCACCGCATTGGAACGTCAGTAAACATTTATTTTACTGGAGGGTTTAAAGATGTTTGTCAGTACGAACCTCACCCTTATTTCTAATGCGGATAAAGACAAATAGATGTTCAGTTTGCATGAAAGATCCCTATAATCTTCTAGTACATACAAATCGATATATAAAAAGGAGATAAAACCATAAAAAACTCATTATTACCTACAATTAACTGCATACTGGTGTAACAAAAAATCCCACTGTTAAACTCTAAAGGGACTACAAACACACAATCTGGCCCTAACCCTCTCATCTATAGATATTACTTGCCTTTTCTCCTACTGTAAAGGCTGCAACTCCAATATTCATATCTGGGTGTGGTTCAGCTATTTCATCTGCTAAGGAAGGGAAATCAGGTTTTATTTATAAATTGGTAAAGAGTTAATAAGCATTTTGAGCCGCGCACACGTGCGTGCATTTCATGAAAATCCTAACAGGATACACATTGAACTCACATTTATTAACCCTTAAAGCGCATAATCACAAAATGTATGTTATTTGTCGTCCACTAAACTATTTGAAGCCTCATAGATAAACAGTCCGAACCCAGATCAGACTGCTCCTGTAGGAGCAGTTTGATCTGGGTCCACAATGTTTGCCTCCCTGCTATTGTTAAATAGACATTTTCAAATGCAGTTATGTTGCTGGCGTTTTAAGGACTAAATAATGAATGAGGTTGTGGCACAAGATGATACAGTTACTTTTGAATAAAACCACGCCTCCTTTTCAGCTTTTACCTATGCCTAAGGTTGACTAGTCCTAATTACGCATTCATAAGGTGCCGCCTTTACAGTAAGCGAAAAGTCAAGTAATAAAAAAGGTAAAGCCAGTCTACCAACTGCTGACCTCATCCCTTTAACCCAGAGTGGAAGAAATCACCACTCAATCGCATATCAGGCACCTACAGCTGGCACAGATATTTACAAAGGCATCTTCTTTCCAAAGACTACATGTATTAGGGCCTCGTCGCAACAAAACCTGTCTTCGGGGTTTCTGAAAAACCGAGACTCAAACCGGTCTTCTGAGCTTCAGAGACTAGCTAGAATATTTTAATTTTGCTTGAAGCAAGTAAGGAGACAGCAACCCTAATGATAAACATGTTTAATCAGAAAGAGTTCTGTGAACCCTGAATTTTGATACAAGTTTTATCATAATCCGTTGACAAATGAGCAGGTTATGGGCATTTAAAGAATTCAATATGGCCAACATTTCGCCGCCATTTTGAATATCTAAATAGTTTCCAGAATTCTTTCAACTGCTTAATTTTTAGTTATCACTACTATCACAACATATGTGTTTCAGCAGATATGCAGTTTTATACATAAGGAAAATGTTTCATTAAAGATCAATGCAAATAGTTCAATTTTGGTTACGCATATTTAATTGGCTGAGTGACGTCACTTAGCCTACAATATGGCCGCTTCCATTACAATCCTTTTGCAAATAATCAAACGCCCACAACTTCTACATTTTCCGACCGATTTAGATGAAACTGGTATCAAAATGAATGGTTTATTAAGATCTTTCATATTAAACATAGTTATCATCAGGGTTGCAGTCCCCTTTAAATATGCTAAATCCCAATAAGCGAATAACAAAGGCGCTGATCAGACTGCGCGGATGCGCAGGCTTGTCTGCGCCTGTGTTGTTTGCAAACCTCGGAAAACAGGTTTTCTCGCATCGAGGAATTTAGGGATTGGACCGCCCTCTTTCCTCTGCTAAAGGTGCGGATGATTGTTTTCTAAGTTTACTTCCCTGGTGAGAGCTAGGGACTAATTTCCCAAATTACAGGTCCTGGTGAATTATTGTCAATTTTTGTCAGATTCATCAGTAACATGTGCGGATCCAGAAAGTATTGTCAGAGGGGATCCAACTCTGACGACGTTTTTTTGTTTTGTTTATTTTTTTAAGTTGATGAGAGGAGGGTGGATCCAAATACGACTATTAGCGGGCCATGATCGGCACGCCAGCGACACGCCGTTTAAATATACTAAAGGACTTTGAAAACGCATCACCAATATTAAATCCTTTATTTCACAGACCCTGAGAATGTCAGCGAAATAACTGTTATTGCATATCATAGTCTGACCATCTTGTAATGTGTCCTAGAAAATTCATGATTGTAAATTTACTTTAAGGTATTGAAAAAGTATCCGTTTTAAGACAGGGGTGGTCGATTTTGAAGGACACAAACTCAGCTGCAAGTTAGCACGCGTTTGTGTTTATTCCTGACTCAACAGAATTGTGTCCTTTGCTTCTTTTATGATTGTGCATTCATCTTTCAACGATTAGAAATGAATTGACAGTTCGGTTTGCTCAAAATGACGCCCCTTTAAAAATACCAACACACCCCACCCACCCTGATTACTATAGTCTAGTAATAAAATTCAACGTCTTGGGCCTTTCAAAGTTTCGAATTTTTGCGTCCGGTTTTATTGGAAGAGGCTAAGGGCATACACAAATGACAGCTTATGCATACATTACGCTTGTAAAACGTGTCTTTTTTATTGTGCAGGTGACGTTAACTTAAGTTTTTAAGACGTTCTCGATCACATGCCAGCAGATCCCCTGCCATGATTTACATCAAAACGTCTTCCCCACATGACTGCCAGTGTATGAAGTCAATATCAGAAATGAAAGCGTGCATAAAGGTAACTTATGGAGATATTCCTAAAAAGGAGCTATTTATTGATGTTCAAATGTGACGTTTATTTTCGAAATATTGAAGTTACCAATTATTTTTAACTAGCAAAAGTTTTTAAACTCTTTTGGTGATATGGTATCATACATGCCATAGTTTAAACATTAAAATAATAAAAAAGCTTCATTTAACTATGCAGGAAGGTGATGGATGCTATATGTACCCATGTGACGTCATCAGCAGCGTCACGTGATAGTGCAGTCATATAAATGACTGATTTATACCAATTCTGGGTTGCACATTAAAACCTGCGAGTAACTTTTCAATCGCATATACGGTTTGCAAGAAAAGTGCAAAAATATGGTGATGCGTTTTCAAAGTCCTCTAGTATAAAGCCTGCTCACGTTTCATAGTTCGTATATTGCTCATTCAACTACATGTATAAGGTCACTGTCTAGCCACGCCCCTTACTGGTTACTATCTCCGCAAGCTTTACAAGTTACCGGAACATTGCATACTACGTGGTGATACAGTGACCTTATAGTTGAATAAATACATTTATTACCCAACTGTCTATATACGGAGTAATTGTCTATACTTTGCTATGCCATGAGTCACTGAACTATTCCACCGGTGAATAAATTCGACTGTTGACTGGCACTATACCATGGCCTGGTTACTCGCTTCCCTGTTAAAACACACAGGCGCTTATGGACATGCGCGACAACGATGCGCGTACTTTTCGTTTAATGCAACAATAGTAAAATAAGGCATGGTTTGGCAACTTTAAATTCCAATAACTCCGTTCTTTATGGTCTGAAACATAAAGTGTGGATACTCGTTTTCTTAGCTAGAACGAGCGGAACATTTTGAAACCAAAATTGAGCAGATTTGGGGAAATATTCTGTTTTGCAACAAACCCGCATCGTCAACAGCAACTCCATGCAAGACACGCTGCTAAGTATTACATCAAATGGATTGGGTAATAAAACAGTTATTTCATGCCTGTTTGTATTATAGTCAAACTTTTACCCCTCGGTACCATGGACGACCTCGGGGTAATAGTTTTGACTATACTACAAACAGGCATGAAATAACTGTATAATATGCACTTTTAATACATGTGACTGGATGGAAAACAGCTGTTTTCTCCAATAGCAGTTTTGCAATGTGTATTTGCTTTTATATGCGATAAGAAAATAGAGATAAGACCAAAACACAATAGTCACGGAAACAGACATCAATCTTTGTACATTTGAATTACGGTAAAAAAATCTTCAATTTCGAACACTAGTTGCCTGGTAAAAGGTTAAAACAGTGCAATCCAAGAGCAGTCTGATCAGGGTCTTCCCCATTTGCTAAACTGACAAGTATTTTCTGAATTCCAGCCCTGACAATGAGATTTTAGTTGACAATAGAACGAGAAAAGTGTTCAAAATTTTAGAATATTTACAGTATATAGTTAATAGAAATGGGTTGCTTGTGGCTACTGATCAGCTCGCTTTATTGCTCCGCCGTGAATGGTTTTACGTCAAACGCCGATCAAGATACGTTCCTGAAGAAAATTCACCTTCACGAACTCGGAATTCAAATACAACATATGCACGGAAAGTTGTACGAACAATGTCGGAATTTATTTCAAACACCAGACAGTGTTTCGTCAGCAATAATCGGTCGACGTCGGTCACTGGACGCAGCCTTGGATCTAAAGATCGAACTAGCGGAAAAGACATTGGCGGATTTGATACAGACCTTGGTGAATTGCACCCGGTCCAGCTCAACCCGACCTCAGATGACGACGCTTACACACACAGAAAAGAGCACGTCAGCGTCCCTGACGAAAGATTCGACACTTCCAACATCAACAACCACATCGACGACAACACCTTTATACACAACAACAAATCAGCTTAAGTCTAATTAAATGTTTGAATAATAATTGAGCCGCGGCATGATATTTCCAATAATTTGGTATGTGCGACCAGCAAAGCCTCAGACCAGCCTGCGCATACGCGCAGTCTGATCAGAGGCTTTGCCAGTCACTTGAGTATTCTAAGACTCTTGGGCTACTGACCGAACATCATTTGGGGTTTCTAAGTTTAAAAGGAGGTTGCACAGGCTCGTCTGAGTTTACACTTGTCAAAATGCCACATTGTTGGAAATCACATGTCACGGCTCAATTATCCTTTTGGCGTTGTGAAACACTGCATGACAAAAGCGTTTTGCTCGACATTAACAAATGAACGTTTCATAGTCAAGATTTAGATTAGCCAGGATACCCAAAACGCCTTTTTCATTACATGTACATTTGATGTGTATTTTTGAATACTCCTAACTGTTTGAGCAGTTATCATTTGTCTGGAATTGGTACATTTATTAGGTACACTGGCCAAATTCTAATGGAGGCTGTTTTGTGTGTGTGTAAGGGTGGCTTATTGTGACCAACAGACCCAATAAGCAAGTAAAAGCTCGGCACTACATAGGCCCGCCTGCGAAACACCATTCGATTATCCCACCTTTGCCTATGTAAAAGGACTATCCAGAATCAAGGGGAAAACTCTCTACAAACAAGACAGCCACATTTGCGAGATTTGTCTCCCGTACAATATTTTCTATACTTACAAATGACAAA
Source organism: Loripinus fragilis (assembly GCA_964019695.1). Classification (NCBI taxonomy): domain Eukaryota; kingdom Metazoa; phylum Mollusca; class Bivalvia; order Lucinida; family Lucinidae; genus Loripinus; species Loripinus fragilis. The sequence goes on along the minus strand of OZ026528.1, from coordinate 62,536,554 downwards.
TGGGCCACGCCGCCTGGCGGCAATGTTTTTCTACCAATCAAAATAATTTGAACAACTTTGGTAGAGGGTCACCCAAGGCTCATTTGTACCTAATTATTTTGAAATCTGAGCTTTTTTTTTGGACAAGAAGATATTAAAAGTTTGTCCTTTTGGTTGCCATGGCAACCAGATTTCTGCATGGAGTAGAAATCGTTAAGCAACAAAAGGAGATCACCCAGGGATCATGCCTGTGAAGTTTAGTGCAATTCTAATTAGTGGTTTAGGAGGAGATGTTGTTTAAAAACAGTGCTGATGGACGGACGGGCGGACGGTCGGACGACGGACATCAAAGGATCACAATAGCACACCTTGAGCCTATGGCACAGGTGAGCTAACAAAAAGGTGCATTTAAGAAACAGCATGCTACAATGTTTGCTTTTACCCTAAAATGTTCGCTGGGAACCTTGCATCACCTATGCACTATTCGTCCTATTTACATGTTTCTGGAATTATTGACTAATTTATATAACTGGTATGGAATAATAAGTGTTCAACAAAAACACGGAGCATAAATCTTTCCATTTAGCCTTACTTATGAGTTAACGCTCTGGCCTTAGTGATGCACTACTAGATACAGTTACAGTAAAACTTGTGTAAAACACCCACTCTCCAAAAGACAGAAAATTGGTTTTGAAGACCAATTATCGCTAAATGCAGGTCAAAAGTATTGCAGAATGTTTCAAGAGGAACATTCTGCAATACTTTTGACCTGCATTAAGCTACCATTTGTCTTTAAGATATTTGTTTTGTCTATTTTTGAGTGGCCGTTTTACACAGGTTTTACTGTACTGCCAAACCACTATTTCACTACTCTTAAAGTTAGATCAGGGTTGTGTGGAATGGGCGATCTTTTACGGTCATACATTTTCTCAATTTTTTATTTGTTGAAAACTTGGGAGTTATTGATATCTGAAAAGAAAAAGTAAATGATAGAAATATATGGTTTGGGCTATTTTCTTGCAAACAATGTACTATAGAAAAATTGATACATATTCCCAATCGTTAACTTAAAATCTATGTCACTGCTTTGTAGAAAATTTAAAACTTACCCTTTTAAGAACATAATTGACTTCACTACAGCTGGTGACTGGGACTGTGTGGCGGCGGTAGAACGTCTCCCTGCCCTTCACTATAGTGTAGATTTTATTTTCTTGTTCTTTGGGATCATGGGTTTCATTGTGGAACATAGAAACTATTAGAGGGTCACTGATGAAGCCTAAATGGCAGAAACTAGCTAGTCTGGCCCAGGAAATATTTACACTCTAGTTTCAGTTCTATGGTGCAGTCTTTGCTTCCAAAGGATACCCTTTTAAGAACATATTTGACTTCACTACAGCTGGTGACTGGGACTATGTGGCGGCGGTAGAACGTCTCCCTGCCCTTCACTATAGTGTAGATTTTATTTTCTTGTCATTTGGGATCATGGGTTTCATTGTGGAACTTTGAAACTATTAGAGGGTCACTGATGAAGCCTAAATGGCAGAAACCATCTAGTCTGGCCCAGGAAATATGCACACTCTATTTTCAGTTCTATGGTGCAGTCTTTGCTTCCAAAGGATACCCTTTTAAGAACAAATTTGACTTCACTACAGCTGGTGACTTGGACTATGTGGCGGCGGTAGAACGTCTCCCTGCCCTTCACTATAGTGTAGATTTTATTTTCTTGTCATTTGGGATCATGGGTTTCATTGTGGAACTTTGAAACTATTAGAGGGTCACTGATGAAGCCCAAAAATGGCAGAAACTAGCTATTCTAGCCCAGGAAATATGCACACTCTAGTTTCAGTTCTATGGTACAGTCTTTGCTTCCAAAGAATACCCTTTTAAGAACATATTTGACTTCACTACAGCTGGTGACTGGGACTGTGTGGCGGCGGTAGAACGTCTCCCTGCCCTTCACTATAGTGTATATTTTATTTTCTTGTCCTTTGGGATCATGGGTTTCATTGTGAAACTTTGAAACTATTTGAGGGTCACTGAAGAAGACTAAATCGCCAAGACTAGCTAGTCTGGCCCAGGAAATATGCACACTCTAGTTTCAGTTCTATGCTGCAGCCTTTGCTTCCAAAGGATACCCTTTAAAGAACATATTTTTCCAAAATAAATGAACGCTATTATAGTGAATATGAAGATTACTGTAAAGATATTTTCCCAGGTTACTTTTATACAGGCTAATTGACATTTCTAAGAATAATAACGTAACGAAGAGCTCATATATGTTCACAATTTTCATTGAAAAATCACAGTGTGTACGTTATGCACAGAGAGACAAAAACAGTGTTTCCCCAGATTTTTGGTGAAAGTCTTCCTGTGGTGATCAGGGGCGCAGCTTGTCTAAAATTCAATGAACGCAATTGTGTGGACGTGGTTAATGCATTTATGCAACAAATTCCAAAAAGGGAGCTTTTACAAAGAGCATAGACCCAAATGGGACGCCGCAAAACGCGGCGTCTCTTCAGAGTCTGCGTTATTTGCCATATTAAACACATTTTTGGTAACGGTGGACAATACTAAATCTTATATGAATCAGGACCTCGTTCCCTTCGTTAATGCGTGCTAAATTTAAAACCCTTAAAGGGATCTTAGAGCAGATAATGCCATCATATATAACCCCTAACAAATTTTGAATTAGAAACATTATAGTTGCTTTTTCACACACCATTTTATGCGTATCATCAAGAAATTATCTTATATTTTCGGTTCATCTGTGTACGCAAATGCGTTTTTGCGTATATGGTAGCTACGCTCATGGTGATAGCCGGTATTTTCATTGCCATCCATGCGTTAGATATAAAATAACTTAGCTTTACGATTGCCCCACTATAGTGTGTACAGGAATTCAGTTTTTTGCGTTTATTTTTCTATGTGCAGACTAATCGCAGAATAAACATCAGAATTTAATACATCTATACACCGCCTAATTGGTGATATTTTTTTCGTTACAAAATGCATTGACATATGGGCTTTGTCCTCATTTGAGCATCTGCATTTTTTAATTTACCCTAAACGCACCTTTGTACGGATCACTGCCTTTAGTAGACTATCGATGAAAAATTATACAGTTTTGTAAGACGAAGTAACGTGTTAGGATGTTAGGAGAAGGGTTTCTTATCAAATCAAAATAGTTCAACCAAATGCAAATCATGGCCATAGTTTGGGCCCATTGAATTTTGGCATACAAGAAAATATTGAGGCAGTCTCAGTGGGTGCCCATCCGCTTGTTCCTATGAAACGAATCGCTGTGTTCCGTTGTTCCTCAATTCAAAATTTTGATATTCTGTGTTCCCTGCTCCTTGAAAGTTTTATCCCTCTGATCATAAGATTTTAAAAAAATTTCCAACATGTTTTATTAATAAAAACAATAGACTCTTTTCACATTGTTAGTGCGCATGCGCCAGACAGTCTCGTTCCGCGTTATCTCCGCGAGATTACACGCGAAGGGGCAACTTTTATACGGCTGCCTTACATTACACAATGGAATATGGAAAACGATTAAAAGAAAAATAAATTCGCAAATAAAGATTAGACAAATAGTAAAATTTAATGATAATTGTAACAAAAAATAAGTGATTAATTTCAATATTCTAAGTATTTGAGATCAGAAAAGTTGATTTCTAAGCATCCAAGACTGACTTTCCCCGAATGAGCGGATGCATTATTATATTTTTCATACATTATAACATACACTGTATCAATAATTTCCTTCCATACTATAATGCGTATGCGAGCAGTGAAGAGTCTGGTTAGCTTCATGTTTTTTCAAGGTATAGATGGTCTATGATTAGATTCCAAACACTTGAAGTCTAAACAGGGTCTTTCTGGTTTAATTCAGTGGTAAGATAGATTAAGGCCATCTCGTAAGAAACATGTCTTGTAAGTTTCTGGCTGAGTAAGACTCAAACCAGTATGTTCAGCTACAAAGACTAGCTAAAATGAAATACTGCACGAAGCAAGTTTAGATATTATACATTCCAATAAGCGAACAATAAAGGCACTGATCAGACTGCGTGGATACGAAGACAGGCCTGCGCCTTTGTTGTTCGAATGCACCAAAGTCAGGTTTTCTCGCGTTGATGCCCATTTTAATATCGACTTCTGTCCATCCGGTCCTTTAATCCTATGCTTGGGGCCATTTGAAAGCATTAAAACCCCACATGCCTGAAACGCGTTTGTAAACTTTCTTTAATTGGTACTAATTATCACATATACATCAAGGCGCCAAAATATCCTCACACAGTGGACTGTGGTGTTTTAAAAATAGATCTGAGTCTTCATCTACGTCCATAATTTGTGTGTACGAGCAGCGATGATTCTCGCGAGCCTGTGCATAAGCGTACGTTGTGGAGAAATGATATGATTTAATGGGTCTATGAATGTAGGTATTTACTTGTAGTTCGATTTCGGTATTTACCGCATATGCTTATGCATCTAGCAGCATACAGGCACGTCTATTTGGTAGCATGCAATAGCATGCGCGCGCTATTGCATGCTTATCTAGTGGGACAGGAAGCCTTAGATCTATTTTGTTTCGTCTGAGCCGCCGCAACATGCACAACCGTTCTTTATGTGCGCTCGGACACAACAGTGGACCCGATGTATGTTCGAGCAGCGAATGCCCTGGTGAGACTGTGCATTTGCCTAGGCTCGTCTGAGTTGTCGATCTTCGCATAACATAATCGTTTGTCTTATTAATTGGCATGTGTTTCAAATATTTTTTGCGATTTCGTACTTAAAGAAGAAGTGATTTCGTGCCTGAAGAAGCTGATTTTAGCTCGATATCAAAGTATATTTTACACTAATAAAGGTGAAAAAATACTGAAGACTTATAAAATGTATATAAAAACATTAATTTATCTGATTTCTAGAAAAAGATATCTCATTCTAGTGATAAAAGGCCAAAACAATCGACTTAAGAGCATCATTATGTGTTTGCCAATGTAACTAATAAGCAATCTGCCCCTTCATTTTCAAAAACGGCTTTATCGATTTTTCAATTGAAGAGCAATTGCTAAGGGAGATAACAATGTGAAAGGGGTCTATTGAACTTTCTATCAGTTTATTCCAAATACTGATTTGTTGACACCAGGCAATGCAAAATATGCATAGTAATTCCGGACAACTATAATTGATAAGAGAAAAGGATCACAGGGCTCACCCGGTAGGCGTGATCCTAGTGAAAATAGACTCATCCAATAAAACTAATGCTCGTTCAGCCCTTTAGCAGTTGAGGTCAGAAAGAGAAACTAGTGATTGGTTGGGAATGCACTTGGAAATAGGTTGAAAAATATATCAGAGGATGTCATATTTTGTGTTTGGGTTCAATATATATATATATATTTTTATTATTATTATTATTTTTTTTTTTTGGGGGGGGGGGCTGAAAACTAAATTTTCATGTAAAGTGCATCATAGGCTATAACTTATGCACCAGTCAATTGTAACCACTGCTTCACCAAAGCCCCTGAGCAGGGCGGGGATAGACTGGCAAATGTGCTGTGATTTTACTTTTACATTGTCTCCATAATGCGGAGGAAATTTAGGTGTTTGATAGCCTGACAATGGCAGCCATGGTTTTGCCAGCTAGCTGTCCCCAAAGTGTGGTGGTAACTATGGAGAACTGCAGACACACTATCTAAGTCCTCGACTTTCTATTGGTCGGGGGGGGGGGGGGGGTTGGGCAGTGGTCACAAATGACTAGTGCATAAAGGCGAAATAAATTATGCCCACCAGTCATTTGTAACTACGCCCCAGCCGGGCAAATGGGCTGTTACAATGTAGTACAGGGTCATGCCAGGGACCTGCAACCAGAAAATCAAAGTTCCCGCCGTGCCCTCGCTCTGTGGGCTGTACATGTAGTTACGAACGACGTGTGTATTAGACGATGTAGAGCACAGCCAAATGATTTGACTCCCATTAACATATCTGATGAATAGCTTCCTCATTATTTTTTTTTTAAAATATTATTATCTGTTGCACTTGTAATATTTGTCCTAGAGCTGTTGAGCAAGCAACACAAATATACAAGGCCACGACGCGAGAAAACCTGTCTTCTGGGTTTTCGACAAAGCGAGTCTCAAACCAGTCTCCTCAGCTTAACAGGCTAGCAAGAAAATTTTAGTTTCGCTCGTAGCGAGTCTAGATATGACGTCCAAAAGCTGATAACAAAGTTCCTGATGAGACTGCGCGGATGCGCAGGCTGATCTGCGCCTTTGTTGTTACAAATCACCGAAGACAGTTATCTCAGTCGCAGTCCAATTGCTATATGTCATTTTACCATGAACGCTTAGAAAGCAAGATGCGAAATTAGATTTTCGTGAAATATGATATAACTCAGACAGAATTGTTATTTGCGCTGTCTCTTCAAAGCACTTGCAGTGTGTATGTAGACAAACCAAGAGTTATATTGCTAGTGACCGTTTTCTTTATCATACAACCTGATATACGAAAGTAAACATGGTATAATGCCTTCAATGTTTACCGTCGTGAGTTGACCCCCGGTACCGTTAGTTTAACAGGCGACAGGGCCCAGGGCGACGACAGTAAACATTGGGCTTACAGTAATCATTGAACTGTATAAACCACGTGCTACCCATATGAAATACATTGGGGGGAAATGAGGAGTTTTCTAAATCGAAAACGACTGAGTTATTTTATTTTACAAGAGATTCCAGACTTATTTTCCAATCTTAAATGTTCAAACATGCAATTGTATATTAGGAGGTGATGTAGTATATTCATGTGCAAAATTTCAGCCCGAAATTATATCATAAAAGACATTTTAAAAAAGAAAAACGATGTCCACTGAATTTCTGACGGCACAATAATACTTAAAGAGACTAGGTCTGCAACTATGAACATTTTGCGAAAAAAAAATATTTTCTATTTAAATCATTTGTAAAAATAGAATTAAGTTATATTTTCACAATAAATATGGTCAGTATAGCTGAAAACTGCAAGGAAAAGTGAATTATCTTATTAAAAGATGTGTTTTTTTTTCTCTTATCGATAATTATTTACGTCCCTCCAATAATTCTAGACAGTTGATTTTTTAACATAAATGCTGTTGTTTTAATAGTGCTATTTTGTTAGGATTTACGAAAATGGTGAATTTTTTACCTGAATTTGAGTATTTTTTACTGTATTCTTGAACAATTGAAACTTTATTTCAAAAATTATAATATCAAAAATTACAGACTATGCAGCTTTAAGACCTTAAATTTCTGATGGTAAACGCGTTTTATAGAACATTTCCGCTAGAAATCCAAAACCAAGAAGTGCGTTTATTGCCCAGGAGGGTACTCTCATTTTTTTCTTCATACGTAGGCTTGGACCCAGCAACAACTGTTCACCCCAAAAAATATCAGATATACCAAGCACCCCAAACAAATATTTGAAATTTTAGCAACCCCAAAAAATATCCCCATTCTGTACCATGACCTTGAGAAAAGACCCTAAAATGCATAGAAATGTTCCCTAAAACTAGCACAATTTTGTAGTGACCCCCAAAAATACCCACAAATCTTCATACCCAAAAAATATATTTATTTTTCTGAAATTCCTAAAAATATTGAAATTCAAAATTTTTAGCCCAAAAAGTGGTCCGAGCCTACACTTATATGGAAATATCAGAGTACCCCAAACTCAACCCCCACCCCGGGTTTATTGGTGCGAATTGTGTGCCTACGAATTTGTTCGGAGTATGACTATTGACTATATCAACAGATACTCGCAGTGTATTATGCTTTGTTGAACCAAATAAATTGTACTATAACTATAAGCATTTTTGGTGATGTTGCCCCCCTACCCCCCCTTACACCCCCTCCCACAAAAAAAAGACAAACAAACATAAAAACACACACACAAAAAAACAGAACAAACAACACATGATCAAACAATAAAATAACTAACAAAATAAATCAACAAATTAGAAAACAAACGTGTCAAAAATAGCTGTACTATATAACTGTTGATGCTATACGTCTACTGAACTTTTAGATGTGCGTGTATGGTTCACGGTGTGATTTGCAAGTTGTTTTTATCTTTAGATTTATTTGGTATTTTTCCAGATCGCCACGCTTTTCAAGTGTTACGATCGAAGAACATAACATCAAATGGATATGGTTTCCTGTTGCTGGAGGTCCGGGTACCAGCAGATGGTCTCAGTAGGAGTTCCAACTGGTGTTTCGACTACCAATATCTTTGTGAGGACTTCCACAGAAGACCAACCGGTTGTGGTATAGATTTTAGGGAAAAAAGTGGCTGGGGAGACTGCCGCCGTACTTACAACTCGGACATGGATATTGGGAACACTCTGAGCTGTAACCCAGCCTATGCAATCGCCAAGTTAGCGGCAACCGCGTTCCCAACCAAATCTCACAGATGCAATCACCGAATAGCTTCGGGTTTCACGTGTGTTCATCGCAAGATTGTTCTAAGAGCTTCGCAAATAGTAGTAACGCTCTTTATCGTATACACCCTTTTAACAGGCATGAACTAACATTATATACTGTTTGTCGATAAAGTCATATTCAGCTGCTGTGAAACTACTGTCCTGCTAGCCAAGAGTGACAGTGACGTCATGTTTTGTTTACAAAGTTATCAGGGACAGTTACTCTATAGATCACTTGTGCATTAAGCCTATCCGCAGGATAGGATTAATACACAAGTGATATATCGATTCGTGTTAGATCAAGTGGAGTGTAAAAGTTAAATTTTATTAAACAGTTGTAAACAAAATATTACGTCACTGTCACTCTTGGTTGGCACAACAGTACACAAGAATGCACTTCAACAATGTACTTGAATTTATCCGTCATACTAATAGTTTTCGCTTTGATGCTACTCCTCCCCTTGCCTAAAACCAAAACTCGACATTCCCTGTGGTTTTGAATTCCTAACACACACATTTTAAATACAGTATCATGTACATTCATAACTCGCTTTAGATTTTATTTCCGCAGTAAAATGGCAATACCAATTTTAATTTTAATTCGAAATTGTCAGTTATTGGGAAAGGGGCTACGGCTTAAAGTCTCATCCAACAGATTGGAGAAGCCGGTGATCGAACTTGCAACCCCTGGTTTACATAGTGGTTGGTTTATCCAATACATGCACACCACTGCGGCTCCTACAATAATGATTAACCTATATAAGCATAGCGTCCTTTTGTGGAACATCGGCAACGGTACAGGCCCAGATCAGACGCCGAAGAACGCGGCGTCTGAGCAGGGTCTCCACTGTTTGCTTACAAAATGTTCTATCAAAATTTGAATAAAAATGAAAAATACCACACAACAACTCTTAAACAGAAATGGAATGATCCAAGTGATTATAGTGGGAAATTCCATTCGGCTGTTATGGGTTAATAGCCAATAGCGGTTATATTTATGGGATAACCATATTCAAAATTTTCTTTTGGGGAGGTATATCGTCGGATATACGATCGGACATTTAGTTTTACGGCGACGCGCGAGCGGTGCCGTAAAACGTGATTTCCAACCGTAGGCCTACCTCCCCAAATGAAAAATTTGAATATGGTTATCCCCATTCTAATGCATTTCTGCATTTTTGTCTCAATTAGAGCGTTGCAAGCCGCATGAAGCCGCACGTCATCAAACGATATGTGACGTAATTAATGACGTCAAACTATTTCCGACACGTAAATAGCGCAGGATATACTGTCTCCGATTTTGGCGCTATCCAATCAGACGTCGCGTTACAAATCAAGTGCATTAGAAGATGAAATCGCTACCAGTTGAGTTCAGATAGTCATCTGTTCAGGAGGTGAACTTAACTGATATTATCTAAAAAAAATCGAGTATGGCAAGAAAGTACCACAATCACACACAGCAGACCAACCCAGGGCACCGTCAGGAAGAAACACAGAACACTAACATTCACAAGACATCAGGAAGACAACTTAAGTAAAGCAACCAGTTCTCTCTTCATCAGCGAGTAGATCGCAAAACTAGAAAGGACACTAACCCTGTCCCACCCAACTATAAGAGCTGCATACATGTAACAAAACAAGGATCAAACACAAACAATGTGAGCCACAAAAAAAAAAAGAATCAACAAAAACAGAACCACCACATTAGAACGGACAGCAGCCGAAGCCACTGAGGTTGGGTTGGAGGGGGCTCTATGTACACTTAACAACACTTATAAGTGTGCACATATAAATGGGCTCATATCTCCGTTAATACCTGTCAGATCATTTTCAAATTTTCAACAAATATAAACGACATGTGTGTTATAAAATTGCATTTATTTTATTTCGAATGAAATAAAAAGTTAAAGAATGCGAGCGCAAAATCCAAATTTATGGAAAAATCAAAGTTCACATTTTTCAAATACTTTAGAAGAGACCAAACTTCATCGAATATATCACAAATAAAGTAAATATCACACCATTTCTACGTTTAATCCTGCAGCGGCGACCATGTCCATGTAAACTTAGTAGCGGGTATGCCCACCCCCCCCCCCCCCCCCCTCCTACAGTATCTACTACAGCAAGACAACGACGTATCATTGACGTCACAAAAACGCTGAACGTAATTCTGAGGGAGTTTGTTCCACTCGTGAAAATTTTGCTCTCAGTTGATTCAGTGTGGTCGGAATAGCCCTGTTCTTCTTACGCTGCGGTTTAGTTCATCAAAAATGTTTTCAGTTATGTTTCAGTGCCGTATTTTAGTCTGAAATCAAAGAGGAACCCACAGCTACAAACTGTGTTGTGGTTAAGAATTAGAACAGCTAGCAGTGAATTGTTGAGCAATAATTCACTGTTTGGAGGTCAGTTGTAAAGAAGATCAAATCACGAGCGCGTTGCGCGGGTGATTTATCTTCGAACAACTGACCGACAAACAGTGAACAGTTAGGCACATCCGTTTGAACGAGATATATTATGTCGGTCCAAATATATCTAATTCGAAATAACATACCTTAATCGAGATATAACATACTATATTTCAACTTAGATATAATAGCTCCTTCGAGATACATATAACTCTAAATCCGGATATCTATATTTAATTTGAAATGTTATATCTAAACCGACATATAAGTTTAGGCTATTTCAATTAAAATGGTATTTTTAAGGCGTTTATATCAGAGGCGACAAAACAGTTTTGAAAACAGTTCATCGACATACAGTGTTGCGAGCTCTGTGCGCGCAAGCTGCAAAATCAATCTGTCTGTCTGCCTGCTTGTCTGTAACAAAACTACCTAAACATAAGCCTTTTTGTATCGATATCAACGTTAAGCAAAATCGTATTTTAGAATTAGATCAGCTCTTGCAGTGAATTGTTGAGTAATAATTCGTTGTTTGGAGGTTAGTTGTAAAGAAGATAAAATCACGATCGCGCTAGAGCTGATCTATTTCGATTCGAACAAGCAATAAACGACGAAAACACATTGAAATCTTCAGCTTCTTCCAACTTTCCGCCACTGCACTGAAGGAATCCTGCAATAGTTGAACTGTTTCGCACGTATGTTGACATGTATTTGTAAATGCTTTCAAGTTACACCGTCTAACGTAATGACTGACGTCATTTTGCAGTGGACATTGACGTCAGCTATAGCGCGCGCTTTCCTCGCGTTTTCAAAACTGCGACTTTGTTGTTTCATTAGGCCACTGGCTGGATATGGTTTACCTCCCCCCCCCCAGGGGGAATTTCGTAGACCATATTTTTCATAAAGCCCAATGTCTTGCAAGGATTTTGCAACATGTTAGCCCTCTGACAATGGCAGCGTTAAGCTGTAACAGCCTGTTACATACGTTACCTTACAAAATATTTGATAATTAAAATTCTTTTTAAGACTTCAGAAAAGTGCAAAAGATAAGGTAAGATTTCCAAATTGGTTATATTTTCTGAATAAGCTATTACTGGGCCACATATTATGACATTTGAAAACAAATATAGTCACCCCTGATGTAGTGTATGTTACATTTTTTCATTGAACCCCCTTTTAAATGATAAATGCATCTAATATAGTTTGTCATAAAATTTTATTGAAACCAGTTTATGTTCATTAATTTGGTACTACATTAAAGCTATTTTATTTACCTTTTCAAAACTGCAAACATTACATTTCTATCTTTTATACTTATTGAGTTATTAGATGATGAACATGGTACCCCCATTTCACAGAAAAATGTAAAATGTAATTCTCCAGGCCTCCCGCTGGCTATAGACCCCACTTCCCCCCAGGGGGAATTTCGTACACTATGATTTCCAGATACTGCATCTTATAAGCCACAAAATGAAATATGTTAGCCCTCTGAGAGTGGCAGCGTTAGCGGGTAACATCATGTTACATACGTTACCTGCAAAACAACATTAAATTTTCCTGATAATGTCTCCAACATGACATATTCACACTTTTTTTAAGGCTGGCACGGGTTTAATAACTTCTTATAGCACAGTTACATAATTTTAGCTTTTATTTTATAAATGTCTTGAGTTTTTTGCCGTTGTATATGTTACTTAAAGTGTTTCATATGTTATTTCCAAGTATCAGTATGGCAGTTATTGACTATACATGTATTACATCCGTCAGTGAATATAGTAAATCTATAAGGCTGCTATTCTAATGATTTAAAGTTCCTTATTATGGTGTATTACACTATTTTACAGCCTAGGTTACATACGTTACTCTCTGAATACCATTAAACATTCAAGATATGGTTTCCAACACGACCTGCTTGTACTTATTTGCTTGCTGCTTCAGGTCCATGTACTTCTTTTTACTCTGGCTCATTTGCTGAGGAAGTAACTGAAAACATAAACTACATAAAGCCTCTTTTCTTTTATAGAGACATCAAATATAGTTGACATAATACTCATGGAAAGTTTGTAACCTTCAGTGCAATGTGCGAGTAACAACTTAAAAGATCAAAGAAAATCCATCAGGTAGAAGTCCTAGAGAAAATCTTCCTATATTATCCAAGGGTTTTAAAGAATTTTCCTATACAACTTATTACTCCTCTATCAGATTTATCTTGCAAGGATTTTGCAATATGCTAGCACTCTGGTAATGGCACCATTACCCTGTACCAAAAGCCAATTATATATATTACCCAACAACATCTTTGATAATTTTAGTAAATGACTTCTGAACAGTGCAAACCATTTCCAAATTGGCTATATCATCCAAGTAAGCTATTTTTGCATCACAGATATGGACCTTTGAAAACAAATATGCACCCCAAAGTGTTACATATGTTACTTTTTTTCATTATTCCGATATAAATGATTTATGAAACTAATATAGTTTGATATTTTTTTAAATGTGAATGTGCTTACTAACTCATTTTGTTGTCTAGAATGTTTATTTACCTTTTTGAAACTGCAAATATTATGTTTCTATCTTTTAAGGTTTGAGTTGGCGAGTTTTGAACATGGTAAGCCCATATCACACAAAATGTGAAATATAATTCTGTGGCTCTTTTGTTAGGGTACAATCAAGATTTCTTTCACCCAGAGGTACTCGATTGATTTCCTTCCCATTTATTTTCTACACATTTTGTCCATATCTGGAAAGCCTCACTTGTTAGACTTGGGAAAGACTTGATAGTTCAAACTTTGTATGTACATCTTAAGGACAGAAAAGCAGGGTGGAGGTAAGCTCATGTTCATGCCATTTGATATAGTCAGTATATGAGTATGGCTTTGGTACTTTTTTCAGAAACATGTCATACTGCAGCTTATTCACAATTACATAAATAGCACATGTTAGGGGTTCATATCACTGATGAGTGCCTAGAGCAATTCTTTATTTGTTTTCCTACCCTTCTTAGAATGTTGATGAACTAGTGGGGAAGGGGTTCTCTATCAGTTTGATAGGAATAACCTTTCTGTGGTACTAACACATTGGTAGTGTCATTATCTGTTAAACAGTGTATGACTGTAGATCTCTTCCCCCATATTCTGGCCAATGCTGTTGACATTCAGAAGGTGCACCTTTTGTTGCATACACCATTGTTGAACAAAACACCCAGGTTATCCTCTGCGAGAATGTTTGTAAGACTTTATAGACTGTTGCTTTTGCATTGTATATGTGTATCAGTGACAAAACCAACATGCCCTGCCTTTAGTGCCTGGTTGAATACTGGTGCTATCAGATCCAATAAGGTGACAGGAAAAGCTGTTATGCTCTGTAGTTACGGCATTAACATCAACGTAATGTGCAGCACTACATGGCCAATCTAATGTTGGTTCAATGTGTGATTGCAAGCCATGCTGAAGTTTGGACTTGTGAGTTTTGGTGGAAATTCTATGAGGAGTTGACAGTGACCATGGTACAGGTCCCAGAAGGAACTGCAGTGTCAACTCAAGGTCAACATTATGTCCAATAGAAAGTAGGTCATGCTTACCAAAGACACTCCTTTAAGCTCTCATCTGGCTGTTTACGTTTTGTAATTTGGGAAATTTCTTCTTGCTTGACCTCACAAGCATCAAAACTTTATTACATGTAGCTTGCAGCATTTTATGGGGGATGCAAAAGACAAATTTATTAACTAAAAGTGAGTCAATGAAGTCTGCAACAGCCTTCCTGCCAGTGTCATCAGCCTCAATAAGATCCTTAGCTATGCCACGCTTATTAGCGGGCACACTGAAAGACAAAAAGTACAGTTCATTGTCTTCAAAACTAGAACTAAAAGGATTGGTGAAGCCTGAAACTGCCTCTAGTACTCATTCTACTTTGCATCTGAGCAGATTGAATATTTCATTTCAGTGCATTGAAGAGTTGTTTCAATATATTGAACTCTGATGTGATGAGTAATACACCATTCCATCTGTAGAAGGAAACGTAGTTCTAGTTGCTGAAGCATATAATACCTCTTTAGTGTTTGCCTGATAGTCATGTCAAAAGCATTTCTCAAGCTAAAAACCAATGATTGTGACACACTAAACCCATTTTGTTCGAGAAGCTCTTTGTATCTGCGATGTGCATCAAATTTATGAGTGTAATCAGTTACACAGGTACATATTGTGCGTAGTTGTTGTGATCGTTTGCAATGAATATTGGGAACAAGGCATACAGATAGAGATGACATGCAATTCAAAGTTGTTTTCCTTGTAGCCCTAATCAGTGTCAACACCATCTGAATCATATCCATATACCTTTGCCCAGAACTGAGCTGTTTCACAGTGACTGTCTTTCAGAACTTCCGATTTGAATGCATGGTACCTATACTGTTTGTGTGAGCAAACAGCGCAGGTTGATAGATCAGATTATATTATTAGTTTAATTTACCATAAATTAATAAGGAACTTCAATTTATTTCAGCCTTATAAATTTTCTAAATTTTCTGACAGACTTAATTTATACACGTATAGTCAACAACTTCTATACAGATACTCAGAATAACTTATGTATCATTTGGTAACACACATAACAGTTAAGGCTCAAGGCATTTATTAAATGAATACGTAAAATAGGTAAACCTTGCTAAAAGAAGTACATAAACCTTTGCAAGCATGCAAATAAGTATAAACAGGGCTTGTTAGAGACATTAACTTAAATGTTTAATGCTGTTTTGAAGGTAACATACATAACATGGACCTGAAAAATAGTGTAAGAGACCATAATAAATAACTTTAAATCATTTAAGTAGCAGCCTTATCTATTTACTATATTCTGTGACAGATGTAATACATGTATAGTCAATAAATACCGTACTGATACTCGGAAATAACGCAGGAAACACTAAGTAACGTATACAACGGTAATTACTCAAGACATTTATAAAATTATTACTAAAAATATGTAACTGTGTTATAAGAAGCTCATAAACCTGTGTCAGCATGCAAATATGTACTAACATGTCATGGTTGAGACATTATCAGGGATGTTTTTTGCTATTTTGGGGGGTAACGTATATAACGTGCTGTTACACGTTAACGCTGCCACTCTCAGAGGGCTAACATCTTTTATTTTGTGTCTTATTTAATGTAGTTTCAGAAAATCATAGTGTACAAAATTCCCCCTGGGGGGGGAGGGGGGTCTATAGCCAGCTCAAGGCCTACATAACACGATTTTTTAGCATTGGCTATAGGCGAGGTGTGTGCGAATTAATACAAAAATACTTTAGTGACGTGGAAGTTGTTTATGTGTGCGCTATTTGACTAGATATTTGAAACGATAGGTCTGATCGATCCGCGTAGACCCGCCTCAGCCTGCTCCCGAAAGAGCAGTCTGATCAGGGGTTACACAAATTGCCTCTCCATCGCAAAATTAACATGCCTCTCTCGTGTAAAAGTCTCAGACGTTGTCGCCACTGTGAGCGCGCGCGAGTGCGTGTGTGCGGTGAGGGGTGGGGGGGGGGCAATAATCCAAAAAGAGTTTGTTGTTTATTCGATGTTCGTTGTCATCAATATTGTAGCAATAAATGGCAATATCTTTATACAATTTTTTTGTTTCGCGAGCGGGCTAAATCTATATGATGGTCAGTTATTTATACATGTGCAGTTCCATGTTCACATAATGAAACTAACATACAGTATGTATGTTCCTAGAATATACGTTTGACGATATTCTAACGACAGTTCATACTTCAGAAAGTGAAATAAGCACTGGCTGGTCCCAGTAGATATTGCATTTCTTGCTTGTGCCTCAACAGGGACGTTTCTAGATTAATCATAATTTGTGGGGTTCGTAAGGCTATTAGCATTATTGAAAACCTTAACATTGAATGTACTCTTACGGATACGCCACAATCTTTTTTCACCATTTTATTCATAACCTATACGTTAAAATTAGGAAACCTGTAGGTTTTATTCGGTGCCTGTAATTTAATGACGGACCAGAGTGATGTATCCAGGTTTCCAACAACGTGACAAACAATGTGTCGGGTGGAATATTTGAAACGTTATTATATAAATATAACATTCTTGAGAGGGTGCTAGTCGAAAATATCATCCCGAGAAATGTGACTATCAACCGAGGCGTTGCCGAGGTTGATAATCATATTTCGAGGGACGATTTTTCGACTAGCACCCTCTCAAGAATGTTATATTTATTTTATTATACCGAACATCTTCTAACCATGGTGCGAGAAGTTCCAAAGACAATGCAATGCATACTTGCTACGAATGGATGAAAGAATATTTTTCTCAAAATGGTTGTGTTTGTAAACAGTTCGAGTTCTCAAACTGTTCGTGATCGTCGTTTAAACAAATTATCCATAATCACTGATGACGTCAAACTTTTCAGGCTACTTAGCTGCAGCATCGCTTAAATCAACATTGTAAATGGAGTTGCTGTATTGTTGCAAAACAAAAAAATTCGTCTGATCTGCTCAATTTTGGTTTCAAAGTGTTCCGCTCGTTCTAACTAAGAAAATGAGTACCCACACTTTATGTTTCTGACCACAAATAACAAAGTTATTGGGAGTTTAAAGTGACCAGACCATGGATCACACATGTATCCGCCATTGTAAGTTAGCGTCTCCTCGTGTTAACCAAACGAACCGTACGCGCATCGGCGGCGCGCATGTGATAGTCGAAATTATCGCAGGGTGATAGTCGAAATTAGCACCTACCGGCCTATGGAGGTTTTACATGGGAATTCAATGTGAGGTATAATAATTGGAATTACTTCAGCATTGGAGGGCGATAACTTTCGACACTATTTTGTATAAAATTTCCCTGGTGAACTTACCCATGACGCTGGCTTTTTTGTAGGTATAAATTGTTTCTTTCGAATTCAAAATTTCGCGCTATGCGCAAATAGATACGAGACTGCGCATGACGCAAGAAAGACCACGTGTGCGGATTGAGAAAAAACAATATTTTGATCGAAATATATGGGATATGTCGATTGACATAACATATTTCGTTATGAATATATTACAAAAGGTCATATCTAGATCGACGTATTATATCTAGTTCGAACGGATGTGCCTAACTGGTGAATTATTACTCAACAATTCACGCACTGGAGCTGATCTATTTCGATTCGAACACGCAACAAACGACGAAAACACATTTGATGTCTTCAGCTTCCTCCAACTTTCCGCCATTGCACTGAAAAACTCCCGCCAATAGTTAGACTACGTCGCATACGTGACATGCATTTGTAGCGTCTTTCAAGCGTAAAAAACGACTTTACACCGTCTAAAGCCATAAATGACGTCATTTTCGAGAAAGAAATGACGTCAGCTAACACGCGCTTTCCGAACTTGATATATATCACGTTTTTTTAGCCTAGGTTCTTTAGGCGAGGTGTGTTAGAATTTACAACAAGACACGCAGACCATGTTATATCCATTTTTGAAAGAACGTTTGATTATCTTTTTTACCCTTGAATACTTTCTGGCTTGCACTCTGTAAATAAATCTGCAGTTAGTTCAGTTCAGAAAGCTACAGACTCGTACAAGTGTATACGGAAGTATCAAAAGAAGAGCGAAATGTTGGTTGTGCTGTTATTTAAGACAGCAATTGCAATATGCAACGTATTTTGATGGTTCATCTATTTACACTGCTGAAGCAAATTAAAGCAGTTTGTCTAGTTTTAGATTTTATTAGAATTTGTGACAACTAAGATACATTTATTATATTTTCTGACTCGCTTTCAGTATTAAAAGCTGCGAACCATACAAATTCAAAGAACTCACGGATACATTCAGGATACATCAGGCCCAACATTTTGCCGGGCTTGGTCTGGATTCAAATTGTTTACTATAGTCACCTGCAAGTCGCCGTGAGCCTGCAAAGACTTGGTAGCCACTTTGCTAGAAATCCGGTCTCTGTGGTGAAAAGATACATTCACTAGCAACAGCGATAAACAAAGGTGCTGATCAGTCTGTGCAGTAGTGATCAGGAGTTTTTTCCTCACAACTCAGGTCATTGATTAAGGATATAGGGTTGCCAATGTGATGTTTTGTGGATTATTCAATGTTTCAACCTGTATTTGTCTAATAGAAAGCTTAATTCAGAGTACAGAGATGTTATGTTCTATCGTGTACCCACAATCTATGATTTTAACAATAAAAAATATAAAAAAGAATAAGAAAAAAATATATACAAAAATCGAAAAATATCTGTATTTTACATCTGAAAATTACAGCTGTAAAATCACTTTACCTGTACATTGTATATTTGTATGACATTTAAAACATACATCAAAAATATCTGCTTAAGTCGTCTGCTGCATATATTTTTCTAACATTATTCAAATTATATCAGTTTGAAGTCTATCAGTGTGGACCACGATCAGACTGATCCTACAATTTGATCTGTGACTATACTCTTTGGCCAGGGAGCATCTTCAGATAATACCAGTGGCAGGACATAAATGATAAGTTAACTAATAATGCTTCTTTCAGGAACACACATCGACAAAATACAAACGTCAGCCACATTCTGTCATTTCGTTCATTTGTTATTTTGCTGCTATTGTCAATTACATGTACATAAATATTTTACAAAACAAGGTAAAATGATTTCATCTTGTTAACTCTTGAATTCTGAAACAAACTTGCCAACTCACAGGTCTGTAAAAACTTATAACCGCAAGACTCTGAAAATTGAAACCTGTATATAAACATTTCACTGCTAAGGCTGTCAGAATTAGGAGATTATTATTTGATAAATGGACATCATTAGCAGAAGGGTTCTGAAGATTTTCTTGGGGAAAGATGGGAGGGTGACAAGGGTTGATACGTCGTTAAGCACCAAGCAAACAAAACAAACGTGATTATTAAACATAGCATAGAGGTGTGTCGCGCAACACTCCTACAAAGCTTTTAGTGCATTTTATGTCTTATGTTAAAAAACAAAAACCGTCCGTATGACTTGGATTGACATGTCATAAGACTTATGACATGTCAATTCAAGGCATAATGCACAAACCGGCCTTTTTGCATTATCCCAATCAGATCAGAGAAAATGTGTAACAAACGGACCATTCTCTTGAAACGAACGATTACGATTTGTGTATGCTGTACAATATGCACTTTCGAGAAATGTACTTTTTATCAAGACTTGCGAGGCCTTGGGAATCCAGTAACTCGACTTCTGGGTTAGACATGTTTATGATTCATCAGCGAAAGCGCTGTGCAATTCCAAGAAATGACGCTATAAGTTTATGCTGTTTACTTATTTGGGAATGGTATTTTAGGCATCGAGTTCAACACATCATAGGCACATGCAGGAAAATTACCCATTAAGATTACTCAGTTGTAGTATAACAAGTATAAGCTTTCGAAAAAGCTTGTCTCGCCGCAATGAACAGCCAGATACAGTTCATACAAGTAACGCTTTCAGCCTGTCTGCTCCATATCATCTGAAACCTTTAAATAGAGGATCTTACATGAGTGCTCATGTTTTATTGAATTTATGAAACGAGTTGGGGAAAAGAGATAAAATGCGAGGCTTGCCGAGCATTTTATCTCTTTTTCGCAACGAGTTTAATAAATTCAATAATACAAGAGCGCGAATGTTAGATTCTATTTATCATATGACAAATACTTTGAAATCTCATTTTTTGGCGTGAAAACGTTATAATTTTGTCATTATGTACGCAACGTTGTTATGGACGTCATAACATTTCCCGTAAATCGATAAACCACTAGTGGTTTACAGATTTTATTGCATGGCGTTATTTCACTCCCAGACGCGACGTCATATGATAAAGAGTTTCAATAATTTTTTGTCAATAATTCTCTCAAGTAAGATAGGGTGTAGACTCAATGACTCAGCCATGCAGACACACGGTCATGGTCACATTTAAATGTCATAGACTGCAGTGAGCCTTGAATTTCGTGTCCGCTCCATTTCTTCTTTATGCCCAGAAGGATTAGTATGAAACCTTGGCCAAAAGTTCTACTCAATAAGATAACGTGCAGATGTCAAATCAAGATCATTGAAATAGTGTTTCGCTGGCGGGCCGATGATGGCCCACTTTTAGTGGCATTTCGATCCTCTCTCCATCCCATCAAATAAAAATAATAAAATTTAAAAAAAGACGTTGTCAGCGTTGGACCCCTCTGACAAAACTTTCTGGATCCGAGCATGAGAACGAGCCTTAGGGGATTTCATGTTCGCTCAATATCTCTTATACCCATGGAAGGGTTTTCATTACATTTTGGTCATATATTGTTCTGATTGGTTTCCTCAAGTGGCTGAAAATGTTGCAAATTCTGCTCTTGCTTCTGTGCCAAGCAGGTGAACAAGTATGCACTTTAGCGAGTTTCTTTGCGTGTGTGTGTTTTTGTTGTTGGTTTTTGTTGATGCTTAACGTCCGAGTCAACATTTTTCAGCAATTTCGGGATGTTTTGAGTACTGAGCAGGGGATAAAATGTATGGCTCATGGACACAACACAGTGCCTTCGATGAGTCTCGAACTAGCAAGTCTTTGATCCTAAGTCTACCACTCTACCACTTCTGAGCCACCGCGCTCCTCGTTAGCTAGTTTTAAAGATAATTACAATTATTCTTGTCGCCTTATTTTATACGTCCGTGCTGAGATCCGTGATTACTGTAAATTCCGGAATTTTCGCGGGAATTTTATTAAAGTTTAGACATATTTGCGATGTTTTAAAATCGCGACTAGGACATGAGTTATCTACATCGTCATTGCGCGAGAGTTTATATTCGCGAAACTTCGCACCCGCAAAGATTTCGCGAAAAAAAACCTCGCGAAAATTTCTGAATTTACAGTATGGCATTTCTTGGTCTTCATTTCTTTAGTAACAGTTTACTGTGATTTCGGAAATTTTCGCAAGAATTTTATTTTCCTGAATATTCTATTTTTTTTATTTCACTCAAGGTCAACATAGTTAACAACAAGAGGTATTATACAAATATAAGCATGCATGAGTAAGACATCATGGCGTCATGCTATTGCACGGCCCTTGGGTCTGCACTATAATGTGAGTCCGTCCGTTCGTTTGCAGTTAATTAAAATGTTCATAACACTTGAACCGCATGGTATAGTTTGATCACATTTTGCATATATATGCATGTATCCACATATTCCAGAACCACTGGCATGTGATACCGCCATTTTTGATGGACGAAGGTTTGCTGAGCATCAGTCCAACCTGTTGTGGCCAGTAAGTGAAAATCCTCCTAGCTCTTGAACCTTATGGGATATTTTGATCAAAATTTGCATACTAATTTATCTTTATATTTTCCAGCCACTGGTATGCAAAATAGTGATGGGGTTTGCGGAGCATCAGTTTGGCCAGTCAAAGTCTTTTAGTGTAAATGCTCATAACACTTGAACCGCAGGGTAAAGTTAAGTCAAAGTTTCCATACTAATACGTTTGAACCTTATCGAGACACAGGTATGCAAAATGGTGAATCGGCTTCACCAAGAATTCTTTTTTCTTTATAAATCCCAAGACCCTTGCATACGTTGTACAACATAAGTGAATTAACTCCCTTGTTGCAAGAATATAATGCCACTTTGTTGTGGTCCTTCCTATAAGTCTTAATTTACAGTGAAATGTGTATATTTGGCTATGTATGACAGAAAACTTACAAGTATTTTAGCGTTTAGTTTCATTTTAAGAAGCCATTCTTGTGTTGTGGTGTTCTGCTATATTCGTGAATTTCCGTGGGATACAAATAGAAGTTTGCTTTGGTCAACAGAGTCTTAGCGATTGTTGTAGAAGAATCGTAGTCTAAGCAATTATGTGAAGAAGAATCGTAGTCTTAGCGATTAATGTAGAAGGGTCGTAGTCTTAGAGAGAAATGCGGTCAGCCGTTCAAATCTTTTCAACATTATGTTTTCCTGTCCAAAGGAGGACAGATAAACAATCAGAGGATTTTGGAATTCCGAAAAACCATGAAACCGTCTTGAACCATAACCCACAGAGTTAAAGCTATACGTTGCTCAATAGAAATAGGTTCCCTCATTTTTGTGTGTTGTGTGATGTAAGCCTCGTTTCCGCGAAACCCACGCCTACTTTAACTCTTGCCTACCAGTGTCGACTGATCATACTGATAGCCGTTGCAAACAGTTTGGATCTAGATCATGTCCGACAAAATGTCGGACCTGATCTAGATTCAAACAGTTTGACGCCATTTTGGTATTCATAAAGGGATACTTCCTGTGGTGAGTATGTGCATTTACCTTCGTCGGTTGACACTTGCAGTCTGATCTGGCTCCGAATCGTTTGCAGATATATGCCAATAATGCTAGCAGATATATATATATATATATATGCGGCAGACGTTTGGCAGAGGTCTTTTACAGATGTATTTTTCCTGACACTTTGGGGTTTAGAAATGTATGTATATAAGCAACGATATAACACTGCACTGTAATACCTTTATAAAGTAGGTCGACATATGCTGATTTGCTTCTCTCTCTCTCTCTCTCTCTCTCTCTCTCTCTCTCTCTCCGCCATGATGCCACTACATGTTGTATGATGTATATCCGCTCATATGTAACAAATAATGTTATCTGAGCTTGATTAATAAATAAATGTTATGTTATGTTATGTATGATACAATGTACGTACTAAATGTCAATGGTATTTAGAATTTTTGATAAGCGCCACTTTCATAAGGACCTAGACGTTAAACTGACATTGAATATAATATGGTACACTTGCAGGTAAAATTCATATCTTAATCTACTGTCCTGCCAGCCAAGAGTGACAATGAGGTCATGTTTTATTTACAAAGTTATCAGGAATTTATAATCGATAGATCACCTGTGTATTAATCCTATCCCACGGATAGGATTAATACAAAAGTGATCTATCGATTCGCGTTAGCTCAAGTAGAGTGCACAAGTTAATGTTTTACTTAAAAATTGTATGCATAATATTACGTCACTGTCACTCTTGGTTGGCACGACAGTAAGCGATTACTCATGCCTTTATGTGTTTCCCTTGCCAATTTTTACGTCTCGCTTGTTAACGTACATCCTGCAATCGCAGCAACCAAAGAAAGGCGGATCTAGGTCTGTTAATTTGGCAAAATAGTATAGACTTTGAAAGAGATAATATGTATACGCGCGTGCCTAAGTCTGTTTACTATTGTAGTTTTGCTGAGATTCGCCATCAGCTGCCAGTTAAAAACTTTAAGCAAGTTAGTTTGACAATAAATTGCCACAATCACACACCCAAGACCAACCCACGGCACCGTGAGGAAGAGCTACAAAAAGCTTACATTCACAAGACATCAGACAGACTATTTAAGTAAAGCAACTCGTTCTCTCTTCCTCGGCACATCAACGTTAAAACACCAACAATCCGAGCAACAGTAAACAGTGATTCAACAACAACAACAACAACAACAACAACAACAACAACAATAACAACAACAACAACACAAGAACCACAGCTTTAGAATGAACAGGAGTCAAAGCCACTGGGGGAGGGGCTTAAATTCATTTTACTGTTGCTAAATCTTCGCCCTAAATTCTGTTTTTGTTAAAACACAAAACTGTGTTGCTCGCATGGTTGCTTATTTAATTATGCTAAGCATCATCACAGAGAAACAGTCTAATCAAATTAACACTATGATGAATCAAAGGAAAAATGCTCATGGCTCACAGACAGTCAGAGCTAAGGAAAACAAGCATCAGGTGCTGAGGTTATAAAACTTTTTCCATGCTCAACTCAGCTGAGCACGAAATTTATCCTGCTCAAAATGTTAAAATGCCAACAATTGTTGGCATTTTAACATTTATAAGCATGATAAATATAACATCTGAGGGACTTAGAGCAAGAAACTTATAAGCATGATATTTATAACATCTGAGGGACTTAGAGCAAGAAACTGTCGGTATTTTAGTTTTTATGAGCAGTTGAAATTCCGTGCTCAGTTGAGTTGAGCATGAAAAAGTTTTATAACCTCGGGCCCAGGCACCAACCTCTGTTGAAAGTTTTATGTAAGGGTCGTCATTGAGGGTCATCGTGCAATTAAAGAGGAACCGGCTTTGTAATTAACAATCAACTATGAGTGTCTATGGTAGAATTTAGAAAATGCCCTAGAATTTTATAATATCGACAACCTTGTTTTTAGTCAAACATTGGTTTCTGTTTCTGTTGTTGAAGTCGCTATAGCATTTGAACATATATTTTCTCGAAAAACGAATACACGTACACCATAGGAAGGGAAGCATGTAACATCTCAATCGAAAATGGTAAATTACCTATTTCAAAATTAAAACTATCTATTTATCTATTTTATCATAAGTTTAAGATGCATCTTCATTTGTTATAGACAAGTCCAAGTACGTTAGGGTGCAAAGATCAGGAATCGTTACAATCAAGTACCACACCTGACCCAGGATACCAATGGGAAAGTGACAGACTCACAGTTATACACCACAAACGAGAGCCAAGGAGTCAGCCCTTTCCCAGCAGGTGACCAAAAGGCACAAATAAACAGATGCGCACAAATTGATAGCAAACACAAGACAGAAAAAACCCATAAAAGATCCACAAAAGAAGTACCGCCATGGAACGGTCAGTAAAATATTTTACTGGAGGGCTTAAACCTGTTTAACGGTGCACCAACCTCACCCTTAGTTCAGATGTGGATCAAGACACATGGATAGTTGGTTTGCATGAAAGACCCCTAACTTATCAATGCAACATCTCCTAGAACATATAAATCAAGATATAAAAAGGAGATAAAGCAAAGATAAGGACTCAACAGTAAATAAAACTGAATACCGGAGCAAAAGAAATCTAACAGGTAAACCCCGTTGGGCCCGACAAACAGCCAAAGCATCAGGCCCCTTCCATCTCATCAATAGATAAGTCTTTAAGTCCGAACCGTCATAGAGTATGAAGTCCGACCCAACGGCGTGCAATTAAAGAGGAAAGCAAAGTTGCCAACCGTGATTGGGTTGACCACCAATAATGCAGTCTTAGGGTACTGAAATGAATGTACAATTACATTTGTTTTTGTTGGTTTTGTGTTAGATATTTGTTTTGTAATGCAATTCTTTGTATCCTTTCTAGTTTTGCAATCGTTACTTTGACATTACCTCTAGATGCCATTGGTTGGTCTGTAGTGTATGACTGTGGCTATTTCTGGTCATACTCACTTACATTAAAGTCCCAATCAACAATATTTCAGTCGTGTAGGGACTCCTCCCAGATAGATGGAGAAGAAAAGAAGAATGATATAGACTAAAAGGCCACACCCAAATTTGTCTTAAGTTGTGCTTTCATCCTGTCAACAAACAAAATACGACGGAAAAATGTATTGGTATACCAAACAATGTCTAAATATGACATGTTCTTAGTACCCCTTTACTTTTCAACAAACTGTCAAGCATCTTTTTTTCATGTTCTGGTCCTTCAGGAATGTTGGGTTCAGAGGAAAAGCAGGGAATCGCTTGGGCAGGTGCAAGGGGTGTGAGAATTGTTGCACTATCCATTACTTCTCATGAACAAACTCAATAAAACCAAGCCTGCTGATTTTCTAAATTGAAGGCTCTCTTTATTTCTGAAAGATCCGTTTTTCCTGATTATTTCAATATTATATCTTACTTAATATAATGTTTGTTATGTTATATTGTTATGTTTTTTTCTGTTTTTATTTACATGTCTAATGACAAAGTGCACGATGTCAAGACTGTATATGGCTATTTACCAACAAACAGCATTTTGAAACCATGACGTTAGCACATGTGATATCCCAAGATGCATTTTGCAGTTTCTCGTGCATCATCCATATATCAGCTATTGTTCCATAATTATGTTGGTAGCAATTATCTGTCAGTTGAATCCTGGACTCAGCCAAACAAGTTCTAAAAGCATGAATAAAATGCATTCAAACAACATGTATACAAAAAAGCATTCAGTTTAGGCTTATTTTATTATAAATATCTGATTAAAAAGTGCTAATACCAAATTACAGCAATGATAACTATGATCTCATATGCAAAATTGCATGAAAGCTCAATTATGAAATTTTGACATTTATCTCCCCTTTATTTCACATTGCACGACCAATCGGTACTGCCTCGGCCAATTCCGCGAAATTCCGTGGAATCAGACCACGGATGTACATCGGAGTTCTACTTTGATAACGCGGGTGATAACGTGACCCTGACGTTATATAACGTGACGCTGACGTCACAGAAACCATGTTAACACAATAACAAGTGTGATTGCAGCAAAACAAAACGGCTAAAATGAAGTTTGTGTTTTTTTTCAATAAAATATCGTTTTATATATAGCGATTTTTTATTGAAAAAAAAACCCCATAAACTTCATTTTTTCTGCTGATTAAACTTTTCGGATAATCAGAATAATCGATTTTTATAGAGCTGAACCCAGATGTTACAAAACTAATTTTCCATACACCAATTCCGGCCAACAAAATGGAGCTTTTTGGTTCACAGTACTAAGCATAATGCTCCGTATATACACCCTAGCCATGAGTCGATTCTGGAATTGTGGCGGGTTTTTTCGAATGGTGCGATTTTATGTAGCTTTTTAATTCTCTGATTTGAAACGTAGGACAAAAACAAGCAATACAGTCCATTAGCAAAATGATAACTGTATTCAAATTTTGCATTTGTGGAGGTACATGTATGTTCGGTTTTACAGTTGCAACTAATGTTTCGTGGCTTGACTGATACGTCTCTTTACGGTGAATCCGACTACATGTATTGACCTTATTAATGGTGATACGGTTATCTCCTAACTTAAGGGTTTCCCTACTTTTAACCGATTGGCTATTCAATATGGGGGTCGGCGAACATCAAAGGCTGCACAAGATGATCAGCGCCTTTGTTCACTTATTGGAAAGTGAATTAAATAACTTTCCTGATCTTTGCCTTCTTTCTTATTTTTGCTACAAGCGAAATTACAATTTTCTAGCTAGTATTTGTACATGTAACTGGGTAGGTTTGTTTGAAACCCCTAAGACAGGTTTTGCCGCATTACATATGAGGCCCATTACATATGAAGTTATATAACGTCACAACGTAAGATTAACTTCTTGTGCGTTGTACATAGTTAAAGGCTGACGCAACACCCATGTATTCTAAGTTGGTAACGTAAATGACTCAGGGAAAGGCAAAGCCCATATCTGATTCTCGCTATATCCGCCATTATAGCCGTGTGCATTTGTATAAGTATCAGTGCCATTCATATATCTAACAGTATCTACCTGGAATTGTTATAAAGCTTAACAACATTAAGAAACATTAAATAAAAAAAACACAATATGGAGTCTGTACATGTTCTGATTTTTCTTATCGCTGGTTGCACCAGCGTATTTGGTTACAAATTAGAAAAGGAACCGAAATGTTCGAAGTTCGATTATGAGGAAAAAATGCTTGAAAAAATGGTGCGTATAGAACACGCGATGGAACTGATGAACGAAAAGCTTGAACATAATCAAAAGTCAATCAAGGATGAATTCGATGCCAAGAGGGCAGAATTCGAAGCCATGAGGGGAGAATTTGATGTCATAAAGCAGAGCGTGAATGAAACTGTAGCAGATAGTCTGAAGATAATGAAAGAAGAATTCGATGTCATGAGGGGAGAATTTGGTGTCATAAAGCAGAGCGTGAATGAAACTGTAGCAGATAGTCTGAAGACAATGAAAGAAGAATTCGATGTCATGAGGGGAGAATTTGAGGCCGTGAAACTGTCCATGAAAGAAGACCTAGACTATTTAAAGCAGAGAATAGATGGTAAGATTTTAATATTAGCCCATAATATACGGAAAACCTATAAATGGGTATTTTTACAAGCAGTGAAGACCCAAATGAAATGCAGCATGGTGCTGCATTTCATCAGGGTCTACACTATACAACCAGTGAATACCCGGATAAAATGCAGCATGATGCTGCATTTCATCAGGGACTATACTGTTTATGAAGGTTGAAAAGACCTTCAGACAAAAGAATACAATATGTTTGACAAAATTATAACCTGACATCCTAAGATAAGTACAATGGACTATCCCAAGTTTTTTTTGTCTCAAACCAGAAGGAAGAATCCATTAGTATGCAAAGGGTTAGTCAGCCAGCACATGAAGTTTTTAAAAATTTTCGCATGGCAGTTAAGATCCTTATATGACCCTCTTTGATAGGTTACACGGGGTAAAATAGATTTCTGAGATGAAAACTTTAAAAATCTTCTTGTCTGAAACCACAAGGCCTAGAACCTTGATATTTGGCATGTAGCATCATCTAGTAGACCTCTACCAATTGTGTTCAAATTATGCCCCTGTGGCTATAAATAGTCCTGCTCCAGAGGTCACATATTTTACATAGGCTTATATAGGGAAAACATTAAAATATATTCTTGTCTGAAACCACGAGGCCTAGGGCCCTGACATTTAGTATGTATCTAGTAGGCCTCTATCTTGTTTGTTCAAATTATACCGCTGGAGTCATTTGAGCCACATATATTACAAAGGCATATACTGGGTAAGCATGAACAAAAACTTTTATTGTCTGAGTACACTAGGCATAGGGCCTTGATATTTGGTTCGGTACTTCACCTAGTGGACCTCTATCAAGGTTGTTCAAACTATGACCCTGGGACCAAAAATCCCCCACCAGGGTCTCCTGTTTTATATATCTGATGATTATAATGCAAGAGCTATATTGGCTTTTTGTGTAAGGAACTTCACATTTCCCTAAAATTATTGTTTCAAACAAATTCTCACTAGGAGCCATGATTGTCCAGTGCCTGTATATAATCACAACAGTGTCAGAATTTACCCCTACCCCCCTGTTCCCTTGGGTGGGGTCAAATGTCAAATATTTTAATTGCCCATAACTAAATATGTTGTCAATATTTCTAGCAGAAAAAAATGTATGCAAACAGAGAAACATAGGTATGAGCCAAATCAAGCAGAATTTTTGTTTTGAAGGCCAGGGATTGGATGATCCCCTGGGTGGATCTAGGGGGCTGGGCTGTTGCTAAAAATATATAATTTTCAGAAATATGGTCATATGGCATATCAAATTAAAGGGAATGAAGCATACAATAACATGATAGCAAGCATTTTACCCTTACACACACCATTGACCTCTGGTGATAAAATGTCATCGTTTTTTGTTTCTTTTCTGAAAGTAGTCATGTTGTATATCAAATAACGGGAATGAAGCATAGAACCCCGTGCAAGCTGAAATATATTTAAAAATTTGGCTGTTTGGCTTCAAATGTCAATTACTCTGACTTAGTTCTGGGTCAAAAGTGTCACACCATGCGATACTTAACAAGGGGATATTGACGATACCTCCCCCACCCGCCTCATTAGTTGACAACATTTTTTCTGCAAAAAAAAAGACTGATTTCGCATAAATTATTTTGCTTCTTATTCAAAACTTATGCTTCAAATTCAAATTTAGATAGGAATAAAAATTCCTTTAGCCATGCACTTCTAATTCTAAATAATACAAACATCAAAAAATCTAAATGGTTGTGTAAATATCAATCCCAAAGCATATCGACTGAAATATAAAAAAAAAAAAATTTAATCTTAAGATTTAGAATTAATTTTTTGCCTTTCTACTGAAACTTATAAAAATAGTTTAATCTGACAAGTGTAATTTAGGAAATAAAAATCATTGGCATTTTCAAACTGAAGATTTAAATTCCAAATTAACAGTTTTAAAGCCCTTTTTTAAAATCTTAGTATGACATCACAGAATGATGCACTGTAGGATAGAATCCATTTTTTGGTTTTCAAAAGTAAGAAAGGCGACAAAGATCAGGAATTGATACAATTTAAGGGGACAGCAACCCTAATGATAAGTATGTTTTATCAGAAAAATCTCTATGACCATGAATTTTGAAACAAGTATTATCAAAATCGGATGAAAAAATGGGCAAGTTATGGGCATTTAAAAAAATCAATATGGCCAACATTAAGCCGCCGTTTTGAATATTTAATTAGTATTCAGAATTTTTTTCAACTGCTTAATTTTTAGTCATCACTACTATCACATCATCTGTGTTTCAGTAGATATGCAGCTTTATACATAAGGAAAATGTTTCATTAAAGATTAATGCAAATAATCCATTGGTTTGTCTTTTATTTTGAATGCGCATATTTAATTAGGCTGAGTGACGACACTAAGCCTACAATATGGCCGCTTCCATTACAGTCCATTTGCAAATATTCAAACGCCCATAACTTCCATATTTTTCAACTGATTTAGACGAAACTGGTATCAAAATTCATGGTTTATTAAGATCTTTCATATCAAACATAGTAATTATCAGGGTTGCCGTCCCCTTTAAGTACCACAACTGACCCACCTGACTTTTGATCTTCTAATTTTTGAAATGTTTTTATTTTTCAAGAACACAGTGATAATACTCAATTTAAGGTAAACATTTTATCATTTTCGTAAATCTTAACAAGTTATCACTATCAAAACAACTGCATTTATGTTACAATTCAACGGTCTAGAATTATTGGAGGGACACAAATAATTATCAACAAGAGAAAAATACACCTATTTGATAAGATAATTCACCTTTCCATGCAGTTTTCAGCTGTACTGAACATTTTTATTGTGAAAACATGGCTGAGTCCTACTTTCACAAATGATTTAAAAAGAAAATAAAAATTTTCGAAAAAATGTTCATAGTTACAGAGTATGCAGCTTTAAATAATTTGTTTCATTTCAATTTATTTCTAAAACATTTACATATGACCCTTAAACTTTGAATAATATCTTTGCAATAAAAACAATGGCGCTGACTATAATTGACAGATTGGTGTACTGATAGGGGTCATGTTTATAGAATAATTTTTGCTTATACAGTAAAACCTGTATTAAGCGGCCACCCAAATCTAAACGAAATAAAGTAATTAAAGACAAATGGAAGCTTAATGAAGGCCAAAAGTGTTGTAGAATGCTCTTGGAACATTCTGCAATCCTTTTGAATTGTATTAACATAGGGGTAGGAAGCTTTTTAATATTGAGAGGGGGAACCAAGCGAGGCCAACTTCATTACTTGGGGGGTTACAAAGTGTGTACATATGCATGCACATACACACAAGCATGCACGAATGAACCCGTTTGTGAATGCTGATAAAATGTTTATACACCCATGCATGCATACACACACACGCGTGTAAATGTATGCATGTATGAAGATGCATATGCACGCATACATTTATACATTTAACTCCTGATATAAAACTCATTAAAAGCAAAGCAATCGATCTGTATTAAAAAAAAAACACGATTTCCAACAATGTGTCATTTTGACAAGTGTAGACACAGAGGAGCCTTGGCGGTCCCCTTTCAGGCTTAGAAACTCAAATGATGTTCAGTCAGTAGCTTAATACTCATAGAACATTCAAGCCACTAGCAAAGGCTCTGATCAGACTGCGCCTACGCGCAGGCTGATCTGAGGCTTTGCTAGTCGCACATACCACATTGTTGAATATCTCATCCTACGGCTCAAATATATGCATGTAATTTTACTTCAAGTAAGCGAAGTGAACGAAGAACGTTTTTCCTTATTATATTGCCTAAAAGCTATTTGAATATGCATACAATTATACACATGCATTATTAAAATCAAAGCAATGGATCTCGATTTAAAAGAAACCAAATATATAATTTGACTACGAGCGGACGAATCGAGCGAGAAACACTTTTGGTAAGGTATTTTAGAGTAAAAATCTAAAAGGGACCAAAAAACAAATATAATATTTTACTCCGAGCGAGCAGATCGATCGAGGATTTTATTGGCTGAAGCCTAGTGCCTGAAAGGTATTCAGAGCAAAAAGCGAAGAGGGATAAAGGGTTAGAGAAAAATTGGAGCTCTTTAAAATTTTGGATAGAAAATAGGATTAATAGAAAAGCCTGAAAAGCAGGTTTCTCTGGAAAAATGATACATGTATACATTTACACATACATTGCATTGTCTTGAAACTCTGATTAAGGCGAAAGCCGGAAGCACTTAGCCGGCTTTAAAGCGCCAATCAGAACTGCAGCAGACGACAAATTTTGCGAAATCTTTCCCAATTTTCGAAACAAATAAGGTACATTTGTATGATATTTCATGAGAATCGTCTGCCAGCAGACGATTCTCATGAAATATCATGCCTTATTTGTTATTTTTGAAAAAGCGGCATAATTTGAAATTGTCGTCTGCTGCAAATTATAGGTGGCGCTTTAAGGGTTAGTTTGAGATGATTTATATCCTATTACATTTATACATACACATACATACACGGTGATAACAGCCTGATGACTATAAGACATGTACACACTGGTAAATGTATACGTCGATTTGGTGGTATTTACGCGTATTGCCGGTACTTCATAGACCGGAAGTGGTAGATATTGGTGTTAATACTACATGTGGTGTTAGTACACAATTACAGTCTTCCGGTTTGGTAGCCCACGAAAATAGTACCTTTAGAAATTTAGCACTTGCCGTTTTTGGGCCCTTTATGGCGTAAATGGGTGCTTTATTCGACTTTAAATGTATATGTGATTCAACATTGGTCTATGTTTGTCAGGCAGATGCAGAAAAATGCATCTTTGTGTGGACTATTTTGTCACAGACTCCCCGGCGCACTCCCCAGGTAACGTCTGACGCAGGTCGGATTTCAGCCCGGATTTTTTGACTGTTCCCCAAAGAACGGAGAATGCTGAGAAAACGCGATTATCAAGGTAGGTTGTCTTTTCACTTTTTTGATAGGTGAATGACAGATCTTGCCACTCACAGACAGAAA
The DNA here is from genome assembly GCA_964019695.1 of Loripinus fragilis. Taxonomy (NCBI): domain Eukaryota; kingdom Metazoa; phylum Mollusca; class Bivalvia; order Lucinida; family Lucinidae; genus Loripinus; species Loripinus fragilis. The sequence goes on along the minus strand of OZ026528.1, from coordinate 62,502,859 downwards.
AAAGTCCAAGCAATGTCCTGGAAAAATTTGCAGATGCTCGAATTCTGCCATTTTACATGGAGTTGAATGGGACCGATTAATTGTGCACCAAACCCTATAAGAGAGAAGGTGAAAAAAACGAAAATCTTTGTAAAACAGTCATTTTTCAATGAATTCAGATGAAATTTCGCACACAGATCAGGAATCAAAACAGAAATAATTTGAAATTATTTTTGGAAGAAATTTAAATTTTAAAATTTTATTGAATTTTAGTTTAAATTTTAATTTTTTCTTAAAATCATTTTTAAAGCCTGGTTCTCTCGAGGAAAGACTCAAATTGCATTATATACCAGAAAATGCAATTAAATGGGCATACACAAACAGTTTTGACCAGGATTTGACTAATCAATCCGAGCAGGCTGACCGTGATACTCCGTTTTTGCAGAATGCTGTGCAAGTTGATTTTTGTGATTGTATTCCCTTTTCTACTGAAATGTGCTATGAGTGCTTACTCACTTTAACTGTTCCAGTATGGTGACATAGCATATGGGTATCTATTAAAACACTCTTAGGATACTTACACTCATTAGAACCGCCTCATAGAGATGGCACTTAAAGGCATGATGATGAGGATCCGCAGGGACTGGTCGGGACCATTCCCCCCGAGCAGGTTCCCTGGCCTCATTGCTTAGACCAATAAAATTCAATTGTATTTGGCTGCTCAACTCACCGGGTCGAGGCTGTACTAATTTGAACACAAACTGAAACTTTTTCAGCTAAACAAATCAACTGCAGCCCCCCCCCCCCCCAGCTTCACCCGAGATCAAATTTTGTTCTTATTTCGACCACGCAAGCAGTAGTATTGTTTGGTACTCATTAGAGTCGCCTCACACTCAAAATTGTTTTTGAAGCTACTCATTAGAACCTCCTCACATAGATAATGATATAACACAGTTATTAAAGCTCATTTAGTTACCTAACCCCCAACAAAGCACTTTCACACAGATACTCCTATTATGTTCTTAAGCGGGTTGTGACATTTCTCGTTCGACGAGGCCGTTCTAATGAGTAATCTTTACTTACAGTCTTTTCAGAAATTTCAAATTTGGGATATAGTTTCATCAAAAAAGGAGGATGAGCAATTTCCATTATGATATGGGCATTAAATCTAGACCTAGGTCTCAAATCTTTCCCACTCTGGCCATTTTGGTAGCATGTAAATTACGGAATATTTCACATTCAGAACTAGCAGTGTAGATCATGATTAGAATGAAATGATGTGTTTCGTCCAGCATCAGGCACTCATCAGTGAAGCTGCTCTACTTCAGACACAAAGTAAGTGGTATAAATTGCTGTTTTCAGCATACTTGGGTGCAACGTAGCTTGGTTTTGGGGGCAAATTTGAATGTGATTCAAAACTGTTCGCGATTTTGCCTAAAATCACTTTAAAATTTCATTTTTTAGCTTCAGTTTTTAAATTTTGTAACTAAAGTTTATGTGAGATTATCCTTTAATGACTCTTACAGATGCCTAAACTTTCTTTTTTGCTTTTGGGTTATTGAGATTGATTGAAATAATTGAAACTATGAACTTTTTCATCAGACTAGTTTGAATAATTGAACTTTTGCTTGTGTCAGTTTGTGAGGGGGGGTCACATATGAAATCCTGGATTTGTATCGCTTTTTGGTGACTGAGTTAGTCTTTTTGGACGATTATTTGCTTAACTATATGAGTTTGATATGTCACAGAGACAAAATTTAAAGATTCGAAAATTTGCAGATTCTTGAAGGTGTTAGTACACAATTACAGTCTTCCGGTTTGGTAGCCCACGAAAATAGTACCTTTAGAAATTTAGCACTTGCCGTTTTTGGGCCCTTTATGGCGTAAATGGGTGCTTTATTCGACTTTAAATGTACATGTGATTCAACATTGGTCTATGTTTGTCAGGCAGATGCAGAAAAATGCATCTTTGTGTGGACTATTTTGTCACAGACTCCCCGGCGCACTCCCCAGGTAACGTCTGACGCAGGTCGGATTTCAGCCCGGATTTTTTGACTGTTCCCCAAAGAACGGAGAATGCTGAGAAAACGCGATTATCAAGGTAGGTTGTCTTTTCACTTTTTTGATAGGTGAATGACAGATCTTGCCACTCACAGACAGAAAAAAGTCCAAGCAATGTCCTGGAAAAATTTGCAGATGCTCGAATTCTGCCATTTTACATGGAGTTGAATGGGACCGATTAATTGTGCACCAAACCCTATAAGAGAGAAGGTGAAAAAAAACGAAAATCTTTGTAAAACAGTCATTTTTCAATGAATTCAGATGAAATTTCGCACACAGATCAGGAATCAAAACAGAAATAATTTGAAATTATTTTTGGAAGAAATTTAAATTTAAATTTTAAAATTTTATTGAATTTTAGTTTAAATTTTAATTTTTTCTTAAAATCATTTTTAAAGCCTGGTTCTCTCGAGGAAAGACTCAAATTGCATTATATACCAGAAAATGCAATTAAATGGGCATACACAAACAGTTTTGACCAGGATTTGACTAATCAATCCGAGCAGGCTGACCGTGATACTCCGTTTTTGCAGAATGCTGTGCAAGTTGATTTTTGTGATTGTATTCCCTTTTCTACTGAAATGTGCTATGAGTGCTTACTCACTTTAACTGTTCCAGTATGGTGACATAGCATATGGGTATCTATTAAAACACTCTTAGGATACTTACACTCATTAGAACCCCCTCATAGAGATGGCACTTAAAGGCATGATGATGAGGATCCGCAGGGACTGGTCGGGACCATTCCCCCCGAGCAGGTTCCCTGGCCTCATTGCTTAGACCAATAAAATTCAATTGTATTTGGCTGCTCAACTCACCGGGTCGAGGCTGTACTAATTTGAACACAAACTGAAACTTTTTCAGCTAAACAAATCAACTGCAGCCCCCCCCCCCCCAGCTTCACCCGAGATCAAATTTTGTTCTTATTTCGACCACGCAAGCAGTAGTATTGTTTGGTACTCATTAGAGTCGCCTCACACTCAAAATTGTTTTTGAAGCTACTCATTAGAACCTCCTCACATAGATAATGATATAACACAGTTATTAAAGCTCATTTAGTTACCTAACCCCCAACAAAGCACTTTCACACAGATACTCCTATTATGTTCTTAAGCGGGTTGTGACATTTCTCGTTCGACGAGGCCGTTCTAATGAGTAATCTTTACTTACAGTCTTTTCAGAAATTTCAAATTTGGGATATAGTTTCATCAAAAAAGGAGGATGAGCAATTTCCATTATGATATGGGCATTAAATCTAGACCTAGGTCTCAAATCTTTCCCACTCTGGCCATTTTGGTAGCATGTAAATTACGGAATATTTCACATTCAGAACTAGCAGTGTAGATCATGATTAGAATGAAATGATGTGTTTCGTCCAGCATCAGGCACTCATCAGTGAAGCTGCTCTACTTCAGACACAAAGTAAGTGGTATAAATTGCTGTTTTCAGCATACTTGGGTGCAACGTAGCTTGGTTTTGGGGGCAAATTTGAATGTGATTCAAAACTGTTCGCGATTTTGCTTAAAATCACTTTAAAATTTGATTTTTTAGCTTCAGTTTTTAAATTTTGTAACTAAAGTTTATGTGAGATTATCCTTTAATGACTCTTACAGATGCCTAAACTTTCTTTTTTGCTTTTGGGTTATTGAGATTCATTGAAATAATTGAAACTATGAACTTTTTCATCAGACTAGTTTGAATAATTGAACTTTTGCTTGTGTCAGTTTGTGAGGGGGGGGGTCACATATGAAATCCTGGATTTGTATCGCTTTTTGGTGACTGAGTTAGTCTTTTTGGACGATTATTTGCTTAACTATATGAGTTTGATATGTCACAGAGACAAAATTTAAAGATTCGAAAATTTGCAGATTCTTGAAGGTGTTAGTACACAATTACAGTCTTCCGGTTTGGTAGCCCACGAAAATAGTACCTTTAGAAATTTAGCACTTGCCGTTTTTGGGCCCTTTATGGCGTAAATGGGTGCTTTATTCGACTTTAAATGTACATGTGATTCAACATTGGTCTATGTTTGTCAGGCAGATGCAGAAAAATGCATCTTTGTGTGGACTATTTTGTCACAGACTCCCCGGCGCACTCCCCAGGTAACGTCTGACGCAGGTCGGATTTCAGCCCGGATTTTTTGACTGTTCCCCAAAGAACGGAGAATGCTGAGAAAACGCGATTATCAAGGTAGGTTGTCTTTTCACTTTTTTGATAGGTGAATGACAGATCTTGCCACTCACAGACAGAAAAAAGTCCAAGCAATGTCCTGGAAAAAATTGCAGATGCTCGAATTCTGCCATTTTACATGGAGTTGAATGGGACCGATTAATTGTGCACCGAACCCTATAAGAGAGAAGGTGAAAAAAACGAAAATCTTTGTAAAACAGTCATTTTTCAATGAATTCAGATGAAATTTCGCACACAGATCAGGAATCAAAACAGAAATAATTTGAAATTATTTTTGGAAGAAATTTAAATTTTAAAATTTTATTGAATTTTAGTTTAAATTTTAATTTTTTCTTAAAATCATTTTTAAAGCCTGGTTCTCTCGAGGAAAGACTCAAATTGCATTATATACCAGAAAATGCAATTAAATGGGCATACACAAACAGTTTTGACCAGGATTTGACTAATCAATCCGAGCAGGCTGACCGTGATACTCCGTTTTTGCAGAATGCTGTGCAAGTTGATTTTTGTGATTGTATTCCCTTTTCTACTGAAATGTGCTATGAGTGCTTACTCACTTTAACTGTTCCAGTATGGTGACATAGCATATGGGTATCTATTAAAACACTCTTAGGATACTTACACTCATTAGAACCGCCTCATAGAGATGGCACTTAAAGGCATGATGATGAGGATCCGCAGGGACTGGTCGGGACCATTCCCCCCGAGCAGGTTCCCTGGCCTCATTGCTTAGACCAATAAAATTCAATTGTATTTGGCTGCTCAACTCACCGGGTCGAGGCTGTACTAATTTGAACACAAACTGAAACTTTTTCAGCTAAACAAATCAACTGCAGCCCCCCCCCCCCAGCTTCACCCGAGATCAAATTTTGTTCTTATTTCGACCACGCAAGCAGTAGTATTGTTTGGTACTCATTAGAGTCGCCTCACACTCAAAATTGTTTTTGAAGCTACTCATTAGAACCGCCTCACATAGATAATGATATAACACAGTTATTAAAGCTCATTTAGTTACCTAACCCCCAACAAAGCACTTTCACACAGATACTCCTATTATGTTCTTAAGCGGGTTGTGACATTTCTCGTTCGACGAGGCCGTTCTAATGAGTAATCTTTACTTACAGTCTTTTCAGAAATTTCAAATTTGGGATATAGTTTCATCAAAAAAGGAGGATGAGCAATTTCCATTATGATATGGGCATTAAATCTAGACCTAGGTCTCAAATCTTTCCCACTCTGGCCATTTTGGTAGCATGTAAATTACGGAATATTTCACATTCAGAACTAGCAGTGTAGATCATGATTAGAATGAAATGATGTGTTTCGTCCAGCATCAGGCACTCATCAGTGAAGCTGCTCTACTTCAGACACAAAGTAAGTGGTATAAATTGCTGTTTTCAGCATACTTGTGTGCAACGTAGCTTGGTTTTGGGGGCAAATTTGAATGTGATTCAAAACTGTTCGCGATTTTGCTTAAAATCACTTTAAAATTTGATTTTTTAGCTTCAGTTTTTAAATTTTGTAACTAAAGTTTATGTGAGATTATCCTTTAATGACTCTTACAGATGCCTAAACTTTCTTTTTTGCTTTTGGGTTATTGAGATTGATTGAAATAATTGAAACTATGAACTTTTTCATCAGACTAGTTTGAATAATTGAACTTTTGCTTGTGTCAGTTTGTGAGGGGGGTCACATATGAAATCCTGGATTTGTATCGCTTTTTGGTGACTGAGTTAGTCTTTTTGGACGATTATTTGCTTAACTATATGAGTTTGATATGTCACAGAGACAAAATTTAAAGATTCGAAAATTTGCAGATTCTTGAAGGTGTTAGTACACAATTACAGTCTTCCGGTTTGGTAGCCCACGAAAATAGTACCTTTAGAAATTTAGCACTTGCCGTTTTTGGGCCCTTTATGGCGTAAATGGGTGCTTTATTCGACTTTAAATGTACATGTGATTCAACATTGGTCTATGTTTGTCAGGCAGATGCAGAAAAATGCATCTTTGTGTGGACTATTTTGTCACAGACTCCCCGGCGCACTCCCCAGGTAACGTCTGACGCAGGTCGGATTTCAGCCCGGATTTTTTGACTGTTCCCCAAAGAACGGAGAATGCTGAGAAAACGCGATTATCAAGGTAGGTTGTCTTTTCACTTTTTTGATAGGTGAATGACAGATCTTGCCACTCACAGACAGAAAAAAGTCCAAGCAATGTCCTGGAAAAAATTGCAGATGCTCGAATTCTGCCATTTTACATGGAGTTGAATGGGACCGATTAATTGTGCACCGAACCCTATAAGAGAGAAGGTGAAAAAAACGAAAATCTTTGTAAAACAGTCATTTTTCAATGAATTCAGATGAAATTTCGCACACAGATCAGGAATCAAAACAGAAATAATTTGAAATTATTTTTGGAAGAAATTTAAATTTAAATTTTAAAATTTTATTGAATTTTAGTTTAAATTTTAATTTTTTCTTAAAATCATTTTTAAAGCCTGGTTCTCTCGAGGAAAGACTCAAATTGCATTATATACCAGAAAATGCAATTAAATGGGCATACACAAACAGTTTTGACCAGGATTTGACTAATCAATCCGAGCAGGCTGACCGTGATACTCCGTTTTTGCAGAATGCTGTGCAAGTTGATTTTTGTGATTGTATTCCCTTTTCTACTGAAATGTGCTATGAGTGCTTACTCACTTTAACTGTTCCAGTATGGTGACATAGCATATGGGTATCTATTAAAACACTCTTAGGATACTTACACTCATTAGAACCGCCTCATAGAGATGGCACTTAAAGGCATGATGATGAGGATCCGCAGGGACTGGTCGGGACCATTCCCCCCGAGCAGGTTCCCTGGCCTCATTGCTTAGACCAATAAAATTCAATTGTATTTGGCTGCTCAACTCACCGGGTCGAGGCTGTACTAATTTGAACACAAACTGAAACTTTTTCAGCTAAACAAATAAACTGCAGCCCCCCCCCCCAGCTTCACCCGAGATCAAATTTTGTTCTTATTTCGACCACGCAAGCAGTAGTATTGTTTGGTACTCATTAGAGTCGCCTCACACTCAAAATTGTTTTTGAAGCTACTCATTAGAACCGCCTCACATAGATAATGATATAACACAGTTATTAAAGCTCATTTAGTTACCTAACCCCCAACAAAGCACTTTCACACAGATACTCCTATTATGTTCTTAAGCGGGTTGTGACATTTCTCGTTCGACGAGGCCGTTCTAATGAGTAATCTTTACTTACAGTCTTTTCAGAAATTTCAAATTTGGGATATAGTTTCATCAAAAAAGGAGGATGAGCAATTTCCATTATGATATGGGCATTAAATCTAGACCTAGGTCTCAAATCTTTCCCACTCTGGCCATTTTGGTAGCATGTAAATTACGGAATATTTCACATTCAGAACTAGCAGTGTAGATCATGATTAGAATGAAATGATGTGTTTCGTCCAGCATCAGGCACTCATCAGTGAAGCTGCTCTACTTCAGACACAAAGTAAGTGGTATAAATTGCTGTTTTCAGCATACTTGTGTGCAACGTAGCTTGGTTTTGGGGGCAAATTTGAATGTGATTCAAAACTGTTCGCGATTTTGCTTAAAATCACTTTAAAATTTGATTTTTTAGCTTCAGTTTTTAAATTTTGTAACTAAAGTTTATGTGAGATTATCCTTTAATGACTCTTACAGATGCCTAAACTTTCTTTTTTGCTTTTGGGTTATTGAGATTGATTGAAATAATTGAAACTATGAACTTTTTCATCAGACTAGTTTGAATAATTGAACTTTTGCTTGTGTCAGTTTGTGAGGGGGGTCACATATGAAATCCTGGATTTGTATCGCTTTTTGGTGACTGAGTTAGTCTTTTTGGACGATTATTTGCTTAACTATATGAGTTTGATATGTCACAGAGACAAAATTTAAAGATTCGAAAATTTGCAGATTCTTGAAGGTGTTAGTACACAATTACAGTCTTCCGGTTTGGTAGCCCACGAAAATAGTACCTTTAGAAATTTAGCACTTGCCGTTTTTGGGCCCTTTATGGCGTAAATGGGTGCTTTATTCGACTTTAAATGTACATGTGATTCAACATTGGTCTATGTTTGTCAGGCAGATGCAGAAAAATGCATCTTTGTGTGGACTATTTTGTCACAGACTCCCCGGCGCACTCCCCAGGTAACGTCTGACGCAGGTCGGATTTCAGCCCGGATTTTTTGACTGTTCCCCAAAGAACGGAGAATGCTGAGAAAACGCGATTATTAAGGTAGGTTGTCTTTTCACTTTTTTGATAGGTGAATGACAGATCTTGCCACTCACAGACAGAAAAAAGTCCAAGCAATGTCCTGGAAAAAATTGCAGATGCTCGAATTCTGCCATTTTACATGGAGTTGAATGGGACCGATTAATTGTGCACCGAACCCTATAAGAGAGAAGGTGAAAAAAACGAAAATCTTTGTAAAACAGTCATTTTTCAATGAATTCAGATGAAATTTCGCACACAGATCAGGAATCAAAACAGAAATAATTTGAAATTATTTTTGGAAGAAATTTAAATTTAAATTTTAAAATTTTATTGAATTTTAGTTTAAATTTTAATTTTTTCTTAAAATCATTTTTAAAGCCTGGTTCTCTCGAGGAAAGACTCAAATTGCATTATATACCAGAAAATGCAATTAAATGAGCATACACAAACTGTTTTGACCAGGATTTGACTAATCAATCCGAGCAGGCTGACCGTGATACTCCGTTTTTGCAGAATGCTGTGCAAGTTGATTTTTGTGATTGTATTCCCTTTTCTACTGAAATGTGCTATGAGTGCTTACTCACTTTAACTGTTCCAGTATGGTGACATAGCATATGGGTATCTATTAAAACACTCTTAGGATACTTACACTCATTAGAACCGCCTCATAGAGATGGCACTTAAAGGCATGATGATGAGGATCCGCAGGGACTGGTCGGGACCATTCCCCCCGAGCAGGTTCCCTGGCCTCATTGCTTAGACCAATAAAATTCAATTGTATTTGGCTGCTCAACTCACCGGGTCGAGGCTGTACTAATTTGAACACAAACTGAAACTTTTTCAGCTAAACAAATCAACTGCAGCCCCCCCCCCCCCCCAGCTTCACCCGAGATCAAATTTTGTTCTTATTTCGACCACGCAAGCAGTAGTATTGTTTGGTACTCATTAGAGTCGCCTCACACTCAAAATTGTTTTTTGAAGCTACTCATTAGAACCGCCTCACATAGATAATGATATAACACAGTTATTAAAGCTCATTTAGTTACCTAACCCCCAACAAAGCACTTTCACACAGATACTCCTATTATGTTCTTAAGCGGGTTGTGACATTTCTCGTTCGACGAGGCCGTTCTAATGAGTAATCTTTACTTACAGTCTTTTCAGAAATTTCAAATTTGGGATATAGTTTCATCAAAAAAGGAGGATGAGCAATTTCCATTATGATATGGGCATTAAATCTAGACCTAGGTCTCAAATCTTTCCCACTCTGGCCATTTTGGTAGCATGTAAATTACGGAATATTTCACATTCAGAACTAGCAGTGTAGATCATGATTAGAATGAAATGATGTGTTTCGTCCAGCATCAGGCACTCATCAGTGAAGCTGCTCTACTTCAGACACAAAGTAAGTGGTATAAATTGCTGTTTTCAGCATACTTGGGTGCAACGTAGCTTGGTTTTGGGGGCAAATTTGAATGTGATTCAAAACTGTTCGCGATTTTGCTTAAAATCACTTTAAAATTTGATTTTTTAGCTTCAGTTTTTAAATTTTGTAACTAAAGTTTATGTGAGATTATCCTTTAATGACTCTTACAGATGCCTAAACTTTCTTTTTTGCTTTTGGGTTATTGAGATTGATTGAAATAATTGAAACTATGAACTTTTTCATCAGACTAGTTTGAATAATTGAACCTATGCTTGTGTCAGTTTGTGAGGGGGGGGGGGGGTCACATATGAAATCCTGGATTTGTATCGCTTTTTGGTGACTGAGTTAGTCTTTTTGGACGATTATTTGCTTAACTATATGAGTTTGATATGTCACAGAGACAAAATTTAAAGATTCGAAAATTTGCAGATTCTTGAAGGTGTTAGTACACAATTACAGTCTTCCGGTTTGGTAGCCCACGAAAATAGTACCTTTAGAAATTTAGCACTTGCCGTTTTTGGGCCCTTTATGGCGTAAATGGGTGCTTTATTCGACTTTAAATGTACATGTGATTCAACATTGGTCTATGTTTGTCAGGCAGATGCAGAAAAATGCATCTTTGTGTGGACTATTTTGTCACAGACTCCCCGGCGCACTCCCCAGGTAACGTCTGACGCAGGTCGGATTTCAGCCCGGATTTTTTGACTGTTCCCCAAAGAACAGAGAATGCTGAGAAAACGCGATTATCAAGGTAGGTTGTCTTTTCACTTTTTTGATAGGTGAATGACAGATCTTGCCACTCACAGACAGAAAAAAGTCCAAGCAATGTCCTGGAAAAAATTGCAGATGCTCGAATTCTGCCATTTTACACGGAGTTGAATGGGACCGATTAATTGTGCACCGAACCCTATAAGAGAGAAGGTGAAAAAAACGAAAATCTTTGTAAAACAGTCATTTTTCAATGAATTCAGATGAAATTTCGCACACAGATCAGGAATCAAAACAGAAATAATTTGAAATTATTTTTGGAAGAAATTTAAATTTAAATTTTAAAATTTTATTGAATTTTAGTTTAAATTTTAATTTTTTCTTAAAATCATTTTTAAAGCCTGGTTCTCTCGAGGAAAGACTCAAATTGCATTATATACCAGAAAATGCAATTAAATGGGCATACACAAACAGTTTTGACCAGGATTTGACTAATCAATCCGAGCAGGCTGACCGTGATACTCCGTTTTTGCAGAATGCTGTGCAAGTTGATTTTTGTGATTGTATTCCCTTTTCTACTGAAATGTGCTATGAGTGCTTACTCACTTTAACTGTTCCAGTATGGTGACATAACATATGGGTATCTATTAAAACACTATTAGGATACTTACACTCATTAGAACCGCCTCATAGAGATGGCACTTAAAGGCATGATGATGAGGATCCGCAGGGACTGGTCGGGACCATTCCCCCGAGCAGGTTCCCTGGCCTCATTGCTTAGACCAATAAAATTCAATTGTATTTGGCTGCTCAACTCACCGGGTCGAGGCTGTACTAATTTGAACACAAACTGAAACTTTTTCAGCTAAACAAATCAACTGCAGCCCCCCCCCCAGCTTCACCCGAGATCAAATTTTGTTCTTATTTCGACCACGCAAGCAGTAGTATTGTTTGGTACTCATTAGAGTCGCCTCACACTCAAAATTGTTTTTGAAGCTACTCATTAGAACCGCCTCACATAGATAATGATATAACACAGTTATTAAAGCTCATTTAGTTACCTAACCCCCAACAAAGCACTTTCACACAGATACTCCTATTATGTTCTTAAGCGGGTTGTGACATTTCTCGTTCGACGAGGCCGTTCTAATGAGTAATCTTTACTTACAGTCTTTTCAGAAATTTCAAATTTGGGATATAGTTTCATCAAAAAAGGAGGATGAGCAATTTCCATTATGATATGGGCATTAAATCTAGACCTAGGTCTCAAATCTTTCCCACTCTGGCCATTTTGGTAGCATGTAAATTACGGAATACTTCACATTCAGAACTAGCAGTGTAGATAATGATTAGAATGAAATGATGTGTTTCGTCCAGCATCAGGCACTCATCAGTGAAGCTGCTCTACTTCAGACACAAAGTAAGTGGTATAAATTGCTGTTTTCAGCATACTTGTGTGCAACGTAGCTTGGTTTTGGGGGCAAATTTGAATGTGATTCAAAACTGTTCGCGATTTTGCTTAAAATCACTTTAAAATTTGATTTTTTAGCTTCAGTTTTTAAATTTTGTAACTAAAGTTTATGTGAGATTATCCTTTAATGACTCTTACAGATGCCTAAACTTTCTTTTTTGCTTTTGGGTTATTGAGATTGATTGAAATAATTGAAACTATGAACTTTTTCATCAGACTAGTTTGAATAATTGAACTTTTGCTTGTGTCAGTTTGTGAGGGGGGGTCACATATGAAATCCTGGATTTGTATCGCTTTTTGGTGACTGAGTTAGTCTTTTTGGACGATTATTTGCTTAACTATATGAGTTTGATATGTCACAGAGACAAAATTTAAAGATTCGAAAATTTGCAGATTCTTGAAGGTGTTAGTACACAATTACAGTCTTCCGGTTTGGTAGCCCACGAAAATAGTACATTTAGAAATTTATCCTTGCCGTTTTTGGGCCCTTTATGGCGTAAATGGGTGCTTTATTCGACTTTAAATGTACATGTGATTCAACATTGGTCTATGTTTGTCAGGCAGATGCAGAAAAATGCATCTTTGTGTGGACTATTTTGTCACAGACTCCCCGGCGCACTCCCCAGGTAACGTCTGACGCAGGTCGGATTTCAGCCCGGATTTTTTGACTGTTCCCCAAAGAACGGAGAATGCTGAGAAAACGCGATTATCAAGGTAGGTTGTCTTTTCACTTTTTTGATAGGTGAATGACAGATCTTGCCACTCACAGACAGAAAAAAGTCCAAGCAATGTCCTGGAAAAAATTGCAGATGCTCGAATTCTGCCATTTTACATGGAGTTGAATGGGACCGATTAATTGTGCACCGAACCCTATAAGAGAGAAGGTGAAAAAAACGAAAATCTTTGTAAAACAGTCATTTTTCAATGAATTCAGATGAAATTTCGCACACAGATCAGGAATCAAAACAGAAATAATTTGAAATTATTTTTGGAAGAAATTTAAATTTAAATTTTAAAATTTTATTGAATTTTAGTTTAAATTTTAATTTTTTCTTAAAATCATTTTTAAAGCCTGGTTCTCTCGAGGAAAGACTCAAATTGCATTATATACCAGAAAATGCAATTAAATGGGCATACACAAACAGTTTTGACCAGGATTTGACTAATCAATCCGAGCAGGCTGACCGTGATACTCCGTTTTTGCAGAATGCTGTGCAAGTTGATTTTTGTGATTGTATTCCCTTTTCTACTGAAATGTGCTATGAGTGCTTACTCACTTTAACTGTTCCAGTATGGTGACATAGCATATGGGTATCTATTAAAACACTCTTAGGATACTTACACTCATTAGAACCGCCTCATAGAGATGGCACTTAAAGGCATGATGATGAGGATCCGCAGGGACTGGTCGGGACCATTCCCCCCGAGCAGGTTCCCTGGCCTCATTGCTTAGACCAATAAAATTCAATTGTATTTGGCTGCTCAACTCACCGGGTCGAGGCTGTACTAATTTGAACACAAACTGAAACTTTTTCAGCTAAACAAATCAACTGCAGCCCCCCCCCCCAGCTTCACCCGAGATCAAATTTTGTTCTTATTTCGACCACGCAAGCAGTAGTATTGTTTGGTACTCATTAGAGTCGCCTCACACTCAAAATTGTTTTTGAAGCTACTCATTAGAACCGCCTCACATAGATAATGATATAACACAGTTATTAAAGCTCATTTAGTTACCTAACCCCAACAAAGCACTTTCACACAGATACTCCTATTATGTTCTTAAGCGGGTTGTGACATTTCTCGTTCGACGAGGCCGTTCTAATGAGTAATCTTTACTTACAGTCTTTTCAGAAATTTCAAATTTGGGATATAGTTTCATCAAAAAAGGAGGATGAGCAATTTCCATTATGATATGGGCATTAAATCTAGACCTAGGTCTCAAATCTTTCCCACTCTGGCCATTTTGGTAGCATGTAAATTACGGAATATTTCACATTCAGAACTAGCAGTGTAGATCATGATTAGAATGAAATGATGTGTTTCGTCCAGCATCAGGCACTCATCAGTGAAGCTGCTCTACTTCAGACACAAAGTAAGTGGTATAAATTGCTGTTTTCAGCATACTTGTGTGCAACGTAGCTTGGTTTTGGGGGCAAATTTGAATGTGATTCAAAACTGTTCGCGATTTTGCTTAAAATCACTTTAAAATTTGATTTTTTAGCTTCAGTTTTTAAATTTTGTAACTAAAGTTTATGTGAGATTATCCTTTAATGACTCTTACAGATGCCTAAACTTTCTTTTTTGCTTTTGGGTTATTGAGATTGATTGAAATAATTGAAACTATGAACTTTTTCATCAGACTAGTTTGAATAATTGAACTTTTGCTTGTGTCAGTTTGTGAGGGGGGGTCACATATGAAATCCTGGATTTGTATCGCTTTTTGGTGACTGAGTTAGTCTTTTTGGACGATTATTTGCTTAACTATATGAGTTTGATATGTCACAGAGACAAAATTTAAAGATTCGAAAATTTGCAGATTCTTGAAGGTGTTAGTACACAATTACAGTCTTCCGGTTTGGTAGCCCACGAAAATAGTACCTTTAGAAATTTAGCACTTGCCGTTTTTGGGCCCTTAATGGCGTAAATGGGTGCTTTATTCGACTTTAAACGTACATGTGATTCAACATTGGTCTATGTTTGTCAGGCAGATGCAGAAAAATGCATCTTTGTGTGGACTATTTTGTCACAGACTCCCCGGCGCACTCCCCAGGTAACGTCTGACGCAGGTCGGATTTCAGCCCGGATTTTTTGACTGTTCCCCAAAGAACGGAGAATGCTGAGAAAACGAGATTATCAAGGTAGGTTGTCTTTTCACTTTTTTGATAGGTGAATGACAGATCTTGCCACTCACAGACAGAAAAAAGTCCAAGCAATGTCCTGGAAAAATTTGCAGATGCTCGAATTCTGCCATTTTACATGGAGTTGAATGGGACCGATTAATTGTGCACCGAACCCATGTATATATAAAAACATGCCATATGCCTACAGGACTATAGAATTAGATCAGTTTTAAGTATTCAGTATGTGCATGGCGATTTATGTAAGCATTAGAAATAGATTTGAGTACCGATCATCCAGATTGGTACTCGAATCTATTTTTAAATGCTTACATAAATCGCCATGTGCATGCCGAATACTTAAAAATGTTCAAATTTTATAGTCCTTTAGGCATATGGCATGTTTTTCTATATAGTATTAACACCAATATATACCACTTCCGGTCTATGAAGTACAGGCAATGCGCTCAAATACCACCAAATCGACGTATACATTTACCAGTGTGATGTAAAACGTATTAAAACCTGAGCAAATTGTCCGCTCTGAGAGAATTTTTAACCAAATTCAAGAACTCCAAACGAACTAAGCGAGCGAGGTACATTTTTACTAATGATAATGTGTGGAAGTTGCTTATTTAGCCTGAGTGACAAGCAATTATATATATGTCAATTTAGACAGATTATTTGGGGGGGGGGGGGCAAAGGCTATTATCCCCCCTACCAAATTATTGGGGGGCTGCCCCATGGACCCCCATGTTCCTACGCCTATGGTTAAGCGGTAATCGATCTTGAAAACCATTTTGTTTTGTCTTCTTTTTGAGTGGCCATTGGTTTTACTGTAACATAAAGCAACCAAGTTAAGTTGAAGCCAAATTATATCAGAATATTTCATGCATATCAATATTTTCAACAGTAGTGGAGTATTGAGAGTTTTTATGCCAAAAGGGATGTCTGGCGGAAATTGTTATTAAAGCTGGAAAGTCTGTTATCAATTACCTTTAATTTTAAGAAATAATGTTAACTTTCTAATTTTCAAGAACATTGTACTATTATAGCTAAAATCCAGGTATACATTTTACCAGGTTCTTAAACCTTAACATATTATCACTTTCAAAACAACAGCATTTATGTTAAAAATAACTGTCTGGAATGTCTGGAGGGACGCAAATAATTACTAACAAGAGATAAACGCCTGTTTTTATAAGATCACTTTTTCCCTGCAGTTTTCAGCTGAAGTGAACAGATTTATTGTGAAATCATAACTTAATTTTACTCTTTTAAATGATTTGAAAAGAAAAGATTTGGGGGGGGGGTTTCATAATTGCAGACCTAGTCACTTTAACCTTTTCCTTCATGAATATTCATGCTAGGCTCCACCCACTATGAATAATTATAAAAAATAAACGTTCATATTGGTACTTAGAACAAAAGAATTACTTGTCATGCCCATTAGTGTAGGATCAGTTATATCATATTTCTATAATCAAACAGAGTAGACCCTGGTCAGGCAGCTGTTACAAGAGCTGCCTGATCTTGGTCTGTCCTGTTTGCAAAAGCGTTAAAAGGCGTCTCTATGAGATAGAGGAATGATATAGGTTTATAGTCCTCATTATGATGGTCCTCATTGGGCAGACTGAATAATATAATTTACTTAAGTCCTTCAAATGGTGGTCTGCTTAATGCCTTAATGTTGTATACAGAACTTTGGACAGGCAAAACTATATTTTCAAGGTCACCAGGATCATATGACTCCTTGCAAAAGATTGGTGTTAACTATAATTTGTGAAATAATGGTCAGATTACGACCAACTGGCACAGCTACATGTGGGTTGTCCGCCTGTACGTGGAGATAATCCACGAGCTTCAGCGAGTGGATTATCTTACGTACATGTGGACAAACATGGTATAACAATTTTATACCACATACATTAGTGTAGACATTGCACATCACGAGATATTTCGTGCTAAAGTTGTTAAGGGAGGTATGACATTTGGAAGACCTTAATAAATGATTAGATTTTGGTGAACCTGATCTTATTTTCAAAGCCACCAGGTTCATGTATATGGAGACATATGTTATATTTGAAAAGTCCATCTAGTTTTCTTTTTTGTTCTATTTTTACAGGTCCCCACGCTTTTCAAGTGTTACGATCAAAGAACATAACATCAAATGGGTATGGTTTCCTGATTCTCGAGGTCCAGGTACCAGCAAATGGTACCAGCAGGAGTTCCAACTGGTGTTACGACTACCAAAATCTTTGTGAGAGCTTCAACAGAAGACCAACGGGTTGTGGTGAAAATTATCGGTCATCTTCGGGTTTTGAAGAGTGTCACCGCATTTACAACTCAGACATGGACATAGGAGACACTCTAAATTGTAACCCATCTAGAGCCATCGCTAAACTAGCTGTAAAAGCGTTCTCAAGTCCAATCTCACAAACTGATTTATGGAAATATAGTTTTGGCTTTTTTCAGTGTACATCGACAGATTGTTCTGTGAATCTAGAGGATACTAGAGCTCTTTATGATACGAGAGTTTTTAAAGAGGGCCACTTAACTTTTTATACTGTTTGTCGATGAAGTCATATTCAATTGCTGTCTACAGACGCATGAAAACGCATTAGCTATATTCTTGGACTTATCCGTCATAGTATCGGTTTTAGCTTTAATGCAACCGCTCTGCCTGCCTAAAGCCAAAGCTCGACATTTCCCAGGGTTATAAAATCCTAACACACAAACTTTGAATACAGTATCAATTGTAACTCATTTTATCCTTTTAGGTTTTACTAAAAGGGGGGCAATAGATGAGTGCACATCGCAAATATCCACTTTTACATTAAATACAACATACAGTACAACCTGTGTATAACGGCCACTCTCAAAAAGACCATAAATTGAACCTAGCGGACTTAGTTGGGATATATGTGAACAGTGCAGACCCAGATCAGACACAGTGACTGCATTACGCAGTGTCTGATCAGGATCCTCATTAATTGCTTACGTACTGTTCAATTGAAATGTAGAGGAAAATTAGAAAATGGCCAATGGATTGGGCCCCATCGAAATATCTGAGTCTTCATTAAATGCCGCACTTCGTTGACCTTGAAATTTGTCGCCAATGTCATACAGGCAAGCCAAAACATTTGTCTTCAGGCAACAGGCAAACATTGTTTCAAATATGAATATCCTCCGTCAAAAACGTAAGGAGTTGGCATTTTGGTCAATGTCAAATATACTTCAAATCAGTATTATAGCTTGTATTGTGAACTCCCCTTTCATGTTTTGACAGAGTGTGTTCATACTTAACAAACTTATTAAATAGGATATGTAGGCTACAACGAAGATTGTAGAGCAACTTTGACCTTGAACGTTGTCTCCAAATGTCATACTGGAAATCCAAAACATTTTCTTCAGGCAATTCCTATGACCTTAAGATCAAGGGACACTGCCAAATGGAATAAGAATATTTTTCTTTGGCTCGTAACACAAACACTTATTATATTTCCAGACAGAGGTGTTCATATTTGTACATCCACAATAATTGCCAATAATACGTTAGAGTCAAAAATAAGTCATATTTGAGCCAGTGCATGAGATTTCCAACAATGATGTATGTGCGACCAGCAAAGCCTCAGATCAGCCTGCGTATACGCACAGTCTGATCAGAGCGTTTTCTAGTCGTTCGAGTATTTTATGATTGTTAAGCTACTTACTAAACACCATTTGGAGTTTCTAAGCTTAAACGGAGGCTGAACAGACTCGTCTGAATCTACATATATCAAAATGCCACATTGTTGGAAATCTCATGCCGCGGCATTATACATGTATAATCAGGCTGTTATGCTTCAAGTGCCGACTCCTCTTACTTTTTTGACGAAGGATATTCATATTGGACAATATTCATATTGGAGGATATAATTCATAGGGCCAGTTAAACAAAAGTGATTTGCGTTAAATTGATATTATTTTCTATTCCATCAGTTTAAACATGTGTATGGGTGCTCAAAAGAACCGTCTCATCGAGACGGTTCTCATCGAGACGGTTCTTTTGAGTACCCATAACATATTTTTTGGTTGAGAAATAAGAAAAATAATTTCCAGGTACGTACTCTTATCTGGGCTCATATTTGATGCAATGTTTGCCTGAAGACAAAGATTTTGCTTTGTCTGTATGACCTTGGAGACAAAGTTCAAGGTCAGATGTGCCTTACTATGCGGTACTTAATGAAGGCGCAGATTTTTTGTTGGGACCCCACTCATCGACCACCTTCTACGTTTCATTTATTTCTCCCACAGTTCAATAGAGCATTGTGTAAGCCACCAGTGGAGATCCTGATCAGGCGATGTATGGCCTGGGTCTCCACTGTTTGCATATGTCCCATAAAAAGACGCTAGGCTTAAATGTACAAAACACCATGCAGCTCTGTTTTGAATTAAAATTGTGGCTATCGTCCTAAAATAATGATTCTGCTTTGGGCATCTTTACCCTTTATGCATATTTAAAAAAAAACAATTAAAAGATATTTGCAAAGCCTGGTTTGCTTGTTCTAGTTCGGTTTACATGAATTTGATTCAAAAATAAATATCAAGAGTATAGGGAACACACATGTTTTTTCATGCGTTGACATTTGCTGGGTCCCGAGGAAGCTGTTTGAACACGAAACCGAAAGGCCGAGAGATCAAACATCTCCCCAGTGACCCGGTTAGTGCTAATGCAATGAAACAAACATGGATGAACTTTATTCTTGCATATGTTACCTTATTCCAACCAATTTTTCACTGAAAATGCCGTCCTGCTCTGGATTTCTCTAAACAAAATGGCGTTAGCGTCAAACTTCCGAACGTCATTACGTCGCCACAACGGCATAGATGCGCATCGCAACGTTTTCTCGAACAAATGCATCGGCGAAATGATCAATCAAGGCCGCAACGCTTTCCTGTGCAACGTCATGCAAACATCTCAGGGCTCAATTTAGGCTTTGGCTAGTTGAAAATCAGGTTCAAACAGTACGTCGTAAATCTCATGATTTGAACATGGATTTTTGTTCATTTCCTTCTTTTGTATTTATTTATACAATATTTATAGAGGGTGACATATTTAGCTTTAAAAGCTAGTCTACCTTATGACCCTCTGTAAAATAACTGTTTAAACATAACATATATACAGAAATTTACATTAAAGAAGTGGTTATATCATGTTATATCACACATACATATAAAAAAGACATGTACTTGGGCATTTAAAACAGTTTAACCAATAATAATGATACAGCAGGATTAAAAGAAACACATTGGTGTTCTTTTTAAAATGTTGAAGGATCATGTTCTAATACAATGGCATGGTATTCCAAGCTATAAAATTTGTTATAACATCCACCCGGCACACAAGATAATCAGTTGAAGTAACCAGATATCTATCACATGCTAGCTTAGTTAATATTAAAAATAAAAGGTTATCACAGTTTTCAAGCAAAGTGTTCTTATGAATAGCTGTATGAGCCATCCATAGTGTATATTGAAAAATTCCTCTGTTGACTACCTCCCATCTTTGCAGAAACGGTGTGCCTGCAGTAAAGGGAGAACTAATGTGTGTGGGGGAATGACCAACTGTACAAATGCTATAAAACTTAGTAAACAACTATAAAAATCACAATTTCCTGCTGTATTTAGTAAATCGTTCTTAAGTTTCTTTTAAAAGCACTTAGTGCTGTTGAATTTCTAACTTCTTGAGGAAATGAGTTCCAGAGTTTGTAGCTGAACAAGAAAATGCACGACTATACGGCGAAGTACGTACTAAAGGTGTTTATAAAGTACCATTTTGTCCTGAGCTTAGATTTAATGAGTGTGTATGGGACATCGGTATGAGCAATTTTGTTAAATGCCTTATATATATATATATATATATATATATATATATATATATATATATATATATATATATATATATATATATATATATATATATATATATAACGACAGCTTTATTATAGTTTATTCTGCTTCTAACAGAAAGTCAGCCAAACTCCTGAAACATTAAGACAGATGGAGTATCGAAGTCTGCTTAGAGTATTATCCGCTCTGCTCTTTTTCTGCAATTTTGATAACCTTTCAATATTGGCAGTAGATGTTGACCCCAAGTGATAGAACCGTGATCAAGTAACGGAATGATGTGTCCTTGATAAAATTGTTTTTGAACTTGCAAGGGAACATACTCAGCCAGCTGTCGCAGCAGAGATATTTTGGAGGACACAACCTTACAAAGATTGTCTATATGAGTATTTCAGTTTAAATTTCCATCAATATGAAGTCCTAACAGTTTTTAATTGGACACATACCTTATGTTTATGTTATCAGCTTTGATATCTAAATGATCTGTGACATCTAACCTTTGTCTAGTGCCTATTGTCATACACGATGGTTTTGATAATGAATGTGCATTCAGTATGAGGTACTCCACCGCTTAAAGGCATTGTAATCGGATTGTATCCTGCTTTCAATGGTATGTATATCTTTATCATGCGTATGAAAAGTTGCATCATCTGCATAGAAGTCAGATGAACAGTATTAAAGGGACAGTGGTAGATCATTTATAAATAATAAGAATAAAGTAGGGCGAAGTATTGAGCATTGAGGGACTCCTGAACGTTCTTATACATATTCAGATAAACCATTATCAGTTACTAAAGCTTTCTGGAGATATTCGAATTACGATTGCAACCATCGAATGGCATTTGGTTTTGACTGATTTTATATATTTGTAATTTTCTTAATAATATGTTGTGATCTACTACATCAAAAGCTTTACGAAAATCCATAAAGAGCGTGCATACAATATCGCCTTTATCAATGCATTATTTTCACTGGTCTATTAGTTTGATCAGTGCAGTTTGACAGCTATGTTTTGGTCGAAATCCAGATTGACTTTCCCATTGGTATCCTGGGTCAGGTGTGGTGCTTGATTGTATCGATTCCTGATCTTTGCTCTCTTTCTTACTTTCATGTATCAACTTGTATTTGTTTAAATAACCCATTAAATGATGGTTAGTATATATTTCAAATAGTTTTGAATTTGTGGGTTATATTGAAATTGGTCGTTAGTATGAAGGGTCAGTTTTGGTACCACCTTTAAATATGGGGAAAACTTTAGCACATTTCAGCTGTGATGGAAATTGTCCCCTTATAATACTTCTATTTATCAGCAGTGTTATTGATGGAGATAAGATATTAGCTGCTAATTTAACAATTTCGGGCCCAGACTATCAATGCCAGTTGCTTTTGTAGGGTCTTATCTGTTTATGAATGATATTACTTGGCCACGAGTAATAAGGGGGATATGAAAGAAAGTGTCTCTTGGTAATAAACTGTTTGTGAAATGTTGCAACTTATCAATGTCAATATCAGGTGTTTTTGTCAGAATTTTTGTTGAGAATCTCTGATATAGATGTTAAGTAATTATTTAACTCAATTGCAATATTTTCTTATTTTGTTATGTTTTTATCGTCTATAATCAGTTCATCTGGAAATGTATTCGAGGATTTTTTTTTGTTATCAATGGATCGTAAACGTTGCCAAATGAATTTAGGACTTGTAAAATATTTTTACTGACAGTTCCAAGGCAGTGCTGCTTTTGTGGATCATTCATCTTATTTCTGTCTTGTTTTGTTATGCTTTCGCGCACGTCTGTTTGTTGATGCATTGTGATCACCTGCTCCTATAGGGCTGACCTCTTGGCTCTCGTTTGTGATGTCTAATTGTGACGTTGTCACTTTCCCATTGGTATCCCGGGTCAGGTATGGTGCTTGATTGTATCGATTCCTGACCTTTGCCCTCTTTCTTACTTTATAGTATTATTAATTGAGTCTGAGAAATATTTTCTTTTTGCTGCCCTTATTAAAATTGCCGTTTTATTTCAGTACTGTTTGTAGTCTGACCATTTTTTTTTGTCGCTTGCTGCTGTCCCTTAAAGTTAGTAAAATTCCAGGTGTAAACCAAGCAGGCAAGCGCTTATGCTTAACTCTTTTAGATTTTACAGGAGCGTGACTGTCTAACTGCTCTATTATGGTATTATGCCATCTTGAAAAGTCTATGTCTATATTTGTAGAATTGGCAGAGAAGGAGCTAAGTGATATTTGAAGATCGTTCAAAAACGCAGATTCATCAAAATATTTAAAACATCGAAAAGTTGTTGTTGTATGGTCTTTTTTAGATATTTTTCCATCTACTTTGCCTGTTATACAGACAGGAAAATGATCACTGATATCATGATGAGCTACGAAACATTCTGTTATATTTTCATGTGAGTAGTATATTTATGATCAATTAATGTAGATGTTATTTCTGTAATACGTGTTGGTTCAGACACATGCTGAGAGAGATCAAATAATTGTACCAGATTCTGCCATTCTTAGCTCACCTGAGCCTTAGGCTCTCGGTGAGCTTATAGGATGGGAGTCAAGGCGTCCGACCGTCCGTGGGTCCACACTTTCAAACATGAATATCTCTGAGACCAGCTGGCGGATCATTATCAAATTTCATCTGGAGCATTATTTGGGTAGGGGATTGGCTGCATTAGGTTTTCAGCCAGATCGGATTAGAACTCTGGTTTGCATGGTAACAGATAGCTCCCATATTGTCACGTCATGCACTTTTTGATTTGGACCCTAGGGCACCAATCCAAGGCATATCTGATCTCATCACCATCTCAAATTTAGCATTTCAAATAATACAGCTACTAAATTATTTCCAACTTAGTGAAAAATTCATGGGATACATCCTGCTTTGTTACAAATTGCTAAATTTAATTTTCTCAGTATATATACCCACAGTTCCAGCAAAAAAAGGAATTTATTGAATTGTCTTACTACATGTAACATAGCTAAATAAAGTTTAATGCATGTTAATTAACATTACATGACATTTTCCGCCCGTTGCCTCGATCTCAAGGTCACATAAGTGTGTGTGGAGTGGGGTGTGGTTGTTGGTTATCATTTTAGACCTATACTTACCATCAAGCTAAATATTAATGAAATTCACCGTGGGTCTTTACAACATAAGGTCATATAAATGTTGATACATAAAAGAACGACCGTATACAAATCCACAGGTGGGACAGAAAGAGATGGACGCACATATACATTAACCACATTCGAGGGGAAGTTAGAAAGTACGTAGCATGGTATTTTATCTAAGTAATAGAGAATTCTAGGTGAGTGTCTTTTGATATCAAGTTTACTAGGCAAGGCTTTGAGAACGCTTGTTGACATCGCGAGGCTTGCTGAGCGATTCAACATGCGTTCTCAAAGCCGAGCCTGGTAAACTTGATATCAAAAGACACGAACCTGGTTTTCAATTTAGCAGTTTACCCATTCTTGAACACTCTTCAAACTAACGATTATGACGTAATTTTTTATTTTTGTGTTGATTCAGAGTCATTGGCGACGTCATTCAAAAAGTGCAACGTCATCGTGACCTGATAAAGGTAATATGCCGTGAGATAGGAAACGTTTATTAGGCTATGTTGAAACAATTCAGTTAATATTAGGGGTGACTGATAAAACGATTTACACACCCATTCGTGTTTGGTATCATTTTAAACATCTATCTTTCCTCTATTTTACGACACAAATTCCATGAGGATGCTGTTATGCATACAAACGGACTATATTTCCCATGGAATAGGTATTTTTTTTAACCTTTTGAAGAGTGTACAGAACATTAACAATATTTCATGAAATTAAATAATTTTGTACCATTTGGTAGGCCACCATCTGGTAAATAATCTGCAAAAACGGATCCCTCAGAAATAGAGCGAACCTAAAATATTAGAAAACAGCAGACTCGGTTTTATTGAGTATGCCCATGAAAACCAACGAAAGGTAAAGTTATTATACAAGTAATTAGCGAATTTGTTGGAAATACCGAGACTAGTTGGCCATCCAGAGCCTGAAAAAAAAATTCTGTTGGCATTTTTGAGTACATTTTGGCATCCATGCTCAAAGTGTATCTTGATGTGTTTTAAGAAGGATAGGGGTGGATGCCAAGTCTTGAAGTGCCCCAAAGTCCCAGAATTAGGTCAAAGGTCAACTGAGTGCAAATTCTTGTATATGCGTCAGATTTTAGCGTTTTTATCAATTAGCTATCCAAAATTATGATTTAAAATCATGCAAAATCTCTTTTGGGTTATACAGCCATGCTATATAAACAAACAGCATCATCAAGGCATGATGTGTGTTTGGATCAAAGGTCATTTAAGTGCAAAATCGGTGAAAATTGTAGCAATATTTTATCTACGGTATATAGGGGCAAAATTCAAATTTTAAGTTCCCTTCTACCCTAATGGAAGAATTTTTTATTGCTATCCTGCTAGGTGTGTGTCTATCATGTTTGGAAACCAATGATTTACTAAGTGTCTCGCAGTCAAATATTCATAATAGGCATGTAAAGTATGTTACTGTATAAAATCAATTAAAATGTAATACAACTAAGAATAACCATTTCATATTAAAGAAATAATTTCTTTTGCTTAATGCTTTGTATGAATACGTCATTTTATGCATTTATCTATCCTTTTAAATATAAGATGTGTTAAAGTTGTTACTTACGTTACTTTTTACCATCTGAAATTGAGTCATTTCTCAAAGGGATATGTTCGTAGCTACAGCTTTCATGAAGGACTTGGCCATGATCTCATGCTTATAGGACAAAAATATATTTCTTCACTCATTTCACACATTTGTTGTGTTTGTTCCCATCTATGAGTAATTGTAAAACACTTTTAACGAAGCCACTACCAGCTAATTGCATATACTGCGCATAGCTTCATGAAATACAAAGAACAAACCTCCTTTCATAAAACATCAGGCGTGTTGAAACTATGATAGAATATGGTAAATACCATATACTGGAAGGAATATATCCTCACATTGGTCTTCACATCGGCCTGTTAGCAGATGGTAACATACATAACATAAAGCTAATACAGGTACATTTCTAATAATGACCATCCAGTGAAAACATTGTTAACTTTTTGTGGGGTATATCATGGAAATAGCCCTGACATTAAGTGTAATCCTCCATATAACTTTTAACATTTAATTGTAGGGGTGTCCTTTCATTTGCACATATTAATGAAATGATGTTGATTCAAAAACAGCCTTTTTTTGAAATCAGACTGCTTGTGTAAACATACTCATCCATATATAGAAGCAGTATAGATATGATATTAAAGGTAACCACTAATTTTAAGATGCCATTAAATATATATCTATGTCTTTCACAGCGCAACTTTTTATACATTGTAATTATTTCAGTGTCGATAAATTCAATTCTAAGTATCAGTATTAAACATAGTTTGGTTATTATTTTTTGCAATGATGATAGAGATCAAATGCTATGAGGTTTTTGGCATGTGTTTCTTTATGTTATTCTGTTTTACTGTAAAATGCCAATGCAAGTTTTATTCCAAAATAAAATCCCCCCAAACAGATGTCTGGTGACTTCTTGGGAACACAGGCATTCACCATATTGGAGCACCTGATGATTTGATAGTGTCCATAGTTTTCTATCATTTTGGGGTCATTTCTTAGTATTTTTAGTAAATGTGTCCTGAAATGGTTATCTAATAAGTACATTTACTAGCATAATCAATTGGTTAAACATCTCCGATTGGCTTGATGTAGAAAAAGATCCCAAGGTAGTTAACTCGACTGTTATAGTGTAGAATCTATCTGTTAACCATGACAATTTGCTAAGACAGGAATTGATTGCATATAGGGTAGGTGACTTACATTAATGCATACATCTACTGCTCGTAGATACAAGTGCAATATATCAGATTGGATAGCACTTGTAACTGGTAACATACTCGAAATGTGTAGTTTTAACATGGCATTACTCTTGAAATAAAACTGAACTACTTTCCTTTCACTATATACAAGCAGTCCTCAAACATTGTTAGTCTCCACAAATATCTACAATGATATATATACAAGAGTGAGCAAGTTTATGCTTAAAATGCTTTCTGCAAGCTGTTGTCAGCAATGTTCTTCACATTTCCGATGGTTTTGCATATATTTAAGACTATCACAATAAGCCTAATTTAGTAAACCTCTTAAAACCAACAAACAGACCATAACTCACTTTTCATAGGACATATATAAAGCATGTACTAGGGTTACAAATAGCTCAACAAAATAAAATAGCGCATAAACAAAACTAAAAACAAACCACCTTGTGAATAAGAAAACCAATGAAATCAGCTGCGTGTGACACTACTTTTTCAACGTTCAGTTTAATCTGTGAGTTTCAGAAATGCAAACCATACTAGTGAATTTTGTGAGTCATGTTTTAGTTTTATGCTTCAGATTAAAACAGTCAACTGATCTTTAAAATAAAGTATCACTAACGTTCGAATCATTTGTTGTCTATGTTACCATGAAATATGCTCAGATGTTTTACACGACTGCTACATGGCTCAGTTAACCTTACCTCAACCAACCTTAGTCTAAGATAATTAACAAGCAGAATAGTTTCTATCAGAATTGCTGCAGAATATAATAAGATACTCATCATTACAATATGATATGAAATCTAGTTCAACAAAACATAGAAGATTTTAATGGGGACAGATGATAAATTAATTTTATAATGTAATTGTCAACAGTGAAAAGTGAAAATCAAATAATTCAGCATACAAGCATATTCTTTAATACTAGATCTATGTAACATCCTATATTTGGACATAAACCATGCTGGTTCTGTACTACGAAAGCTTTGGTTGATGTTATATTTTCAATCTTCAAAAACCTTTACCTGCTCTAGAAGACACTTAGCACTACCCCTGCTTTAATTCCTGCCTTTCCACTAGATGTGTGAAATATTGCTATGCTATTTTAAGTAAATTATTGATATTAAGTCAATATTTAAATCATTATGTAGATTGCATGTATATCGTTTTGTACCATTGGTATAAATCTGAAAACTGCAATATGAATGTAAAAGAAACAAGCAAATTGCAAAAAGTAATTGAGTAAGACCAGGAAATGCCACATTCACATATTGCAGACCAACCCATGGCGCTCTTTTAAGTTAGTCTTATATAGAATAAAATGTGTGTAGTATATGTAAGCGAATTGGGGAGAGCAGACCCAAATTTTATATAAGCCTAGCAACAATTTACTACCTTTATCCATTTATGTAAGGCACCTTTTGTTACCTACGTTACCTCATTAATATATGTGCAGCAATTTAAGATCCATTATTGTTAATGTAGTTATATTTTGATTGCATTATGAAAGATATTTTACCAAATTCAATGCAATGTAAATAGAAAAATGAATCTGTAAGCAGCTATGCATTACATGCTGGAGCCGGTACAAATTACATACTAATAAGCATATTCAAATATTTACTTGATTTCACTTCATTGCAAGTTAAAAGTTATAAACAACTTCAAATATATGAAAATGAACAGTTTCAATTAGAATAATGATCAACATCATGTATATTTCAGGTTTGGTATCTTTCATGGTTGTTCTAATACATGTAATTTGTAAAGTCATTATCTGCAATTTAGTATAAAATGTAACATAAGTATCGCTGACGAGCAGAAATACATATCACAGATGTATGCAATTGATTTTTATGTCTAGTTTAAACTTTTAATACTTAAACCGTTTCACTAATACTATTAAAATAAATCAACATTAGCCTTGTATTGTGTGTACTGTTATTTTCAATGGCAGTAGGGTAACGTTGATTACAGGTGATTTATAGCAAAATAACCACAGAAAAAAAGTTATTAAATTATGGATTTCTAAGGCCCCAAGACATGTCCCAAACTGAAAATAGTATTACTTTCTGAGAGGTGCAGCAAACTCTCAAAGAAGACATATATCTCAGTTCAGCCCAATTGAGGCAGAATCTCCATCATAATTGCACAAAACTTACAATGTTTGTCTTTGTAAAATCCATAAAAGGATGCTTCCAAAGGGGTTCCTTTAATAATAAACATGTTAATTTAAGCCTTCTGAAAGACTTCTACCCTTTTTAGAGTTTAAAAAAACATCTTGTTGTTGGAGCAGAGAAAAAAAGAAACAGAGTTTGTAAAAATGCTCCGATTATTGCACTTGATGACCTCTGACCCCATTTTAAAGTCGACATATGAACATTTAGTTATAAAAACATTTTCTCAATGTTTTTCAGACTTATAACTATAAGCATACAAAATTTGGCTTGAAATGAAACATGTTTACATATAAAAATATAAAGTTGTTTTACAGTAGTACATATTTTCTCATTTTTGCACTCAATGACCTTTGACCTAATTTCTGGCCTTTATATGCAAATTCAGACTTGGCATCCACCCCTAAGGCTTTGTATACATGCTAAATATTATGTTAAAAGTGGTCTAACAAATGTACTCAAAAATGCCAACAAAACCAAAAATATGCATCTTTTTTCAATTCGGATTGCCAACTAGACAGCAATATAATACCAAAACCGTTTAGAAACCAAGACAATGCATTTATTTTTACGACTAAAAATCGCATTTCACAATGCACACATTTGGAAAAAATATATCCTGCAGTAGTTTGAACATGCTCTGCATTGGTATCTTTAACAAACAACTTTGTGCTCTTTGTTTTTTGTTAGTTAGTTTTGATTCTTTACGTCCCAGTCAACAGTTTTTCAGTCATGTTGGGACGAGTCTTCCAGGGTTCAACTAGTACAAAGCATGGATTAATGTGCCTTGCTCAAGGACACAATGGTGAGGCCCGAACCCGCAAACCCTCGGTCTCGAGTCAAGCATTCGACCACTGAGCGCTCTTTGTATTGAAAACAAACGAAATTTTGTAAACCAGAACAAAAGGAAGATAACTCTTAAAAACTTCCTATGGCGCAGAATGAGTTTAGCTATGTTTATTTCAATTGAAAACAGTGGCAAGAGTAAGATTACTTTGAAATAGTTAACGCGATACCATAAGAAAATCTTATGCCTTCCACAAAATATGAGGGTTGATTTACCCCACCCTTTTCTTGAAAAGTGGGGGTAGTGGCATCTGGAATATGTTTTTGAATACAGAGCGAAACAGGTGATCATTTTTGCGAGACGAGATTTTTTTTACATTTTTCGCCTCAAATTATAAAAAAACAACACTTATACATTTTTTGTACTCAATAGGCATTTTCTGCTCCTGTAGGGACACAGTTCACGGTTAACACCCAGGTAAACCGCATGTCCAAATCTCGGAAGGTGTTGGCTACCAGAGGTAAACAAAGGAGTTTTGGGCTGCACATGGTCTGCTTTGAGATGGTTTTATACCATAATGAACCACATTAAGGAATAAAATCAACATATAAGCTGTAAGTATATAGAATGACAAGAATTCTGAAAGCAATGCATGTTTTTGAACTGAATCTGTTTGAATTTAAATCGCATTTGAATTCGAAAATGCGGTGATTTGAACGAATATTTCGAATTCATCAGTTCATATTTATATGTATTATTTTATTTTTTCTTGATTCATAACTACCGCTGCAATGTTTAACCTCTCTTTGGAATGTATCAGTCCAATATGATTCAAACAGACGTGTACAACACTTATTTTTTTGCAATTTTATGACGATGGTGTCATGTTTATGGATAGCGTTCCATTCGGAGGTAAGTCCTCTGAACATTTTGC
The DNA here is from genome assembly GCA_964019695.1 of Loripinus fragilis. Taxonomy (NCBI): domain Eukaryota; kingdom Metazoa; phylum Mollusca; class Bivalvia; order Lucinida; family Lucinidae; genus Loripinus; species Loripinus fragilis. The sequence goes on along the minus strand of OZ026528.1, from coordinate 62,472,242 downwards.
TAACCATCAAAACGATAGCAACGTAAGCGATTTTCAAAATTTGAAGTTTTTATAGCAGTTTTGGACATGACACTTACAAGCCATGCAGGAGAATGATATAGAATGGTAGCGGCACAGGCAATTAGTGTCAAAGGTTGATATAAGTCCAGCAATGATCAAACCACTAGCCTTTTTTTCATTGAAAAATTCACATTCGCCGTTTGAAAAGTCGCCCTGAATCTTACAGACATGGATCAAAAGTATTTAACAGATTCCGAGTCCTTATCACTCAATATAGAAGCCACATGTTTGCTGCTCTCGTCCTCAAGAAACTTTCAATATGAAATAAAAACGGATAAATACAACCCCTATCTATCCATGATCTCAATGTTTACCTCCGATAGCCAACACCCTCCGAAATCTAGACATGCGGTTCACCTGGGTGGTTAAAGTATGATGAAAAATCCCCAAAAGCCCCATTGTTGAAAGTTAGCCATTTCTCTAACACAAATCGTACGAGCAGTGATCACAGAATATATTTAAATAAAACTAATTAAGTTGGCACTAAATCGTTTATTTGTCAAATCATGATTGTAAATAAAGTACCCAATTTCCCTTCGACTTTTTCTAAATATTTTGCTTTAAAATTCCGCCAGTGTATAAACATCTATTCATTTCTGCACGTGCACGCCAAGTCCTTTTTCGACAAAGATAATCCATTGAAATCCAGTTTCAAAAAATGTATTATTTTATGACAACCTTAATAAAAAACAAACGAGTAGTTAAATTTATAATATTATTTCCTAATCTTTTCTTCAAATTAAAATAGATACACCACACATAATAATATGGTTAAACCTTAATATTGGACTATATCAGGCCGCTTTGTGGAATCTCCCCTGCTAAAAGCCAATGATATGATCCTTGGACAAACAAGGTAGAGACTAGGAAAAAAAAACACAGCCAAAGGTCGGATGAGGAAAAATTAAACAATCTAAATTTGCTATATAACAGCTATCTAGTGAGGCCCAAATTTGCATTTTATCGCATTATATTTTGCATTATCAATCGCATTAGCCATCACATTTCCATCGCATAACCATCGCATAACCATCGCATTAAACTCGCATTACAATTACCAATAATATCGCAGCCGCCAAGCTGTTAAGCTAATGGGCGGAATTAAAATCTTTACTGTTCAAAGGGAAGTAATTCAAATTATTACACCTGTATTATTTTTTGCTCCCTTTGACACAAAAATGCTCTACTAAATCTCAATTCCTTACCCGACCAACGACGGTATAGAATTTTCCAATCAACGCGACTTGTCAAAATCACTTGTTACAGTTTCATCCTTGAAACTGTCCTACATATACACTTTCACAAACTTTTGGTTTACAGTGTGAACTCAGATCAACTGCTTTGATCAGTAACTTTATTGATTCCATCCAGCCTTTGTTTCAATTGTTACTCATTATTGGCAAACCTTTTTCGAAAGTTTTATGTTATATGTATTATTTGTGATCAGTGTCAACCCAGATCAGAGCCAGCTAATCAGGGTTCACAGTCGGATATCCACACAACTCTTCCATAATAATAATGGAATTGCACCTCTGGTCAAGCTGAAAATCAGGAGTTCAAACAACTTTCACAACTCAAAAAGAACCCAGAGTGGTCTTATCCCTTTCCTTCATGAATCAGTCTAGAATATAATGCCGAGGTACTCAAAAAGGCATAAATTCTGGTTGCTCTTTTTCTGAGTATCAGCTTGTCACCTTGAAATTGGTTCCTGCTGTAAATTTAGTGTAGACCACAGAGAAAAAAATCAGTGCTGGTCAAATCAGTTTATAATTCTTTGTAAGAAGGACATTAGAAAAATAGTAAGAAAAAATGCAATGATCAGCTGCATGAAAAAATAAGTTCTATTTATTCTGAAAACAATCACTTTATATGCAACAATTACCTGTAACTTAGGAGTTATCATATCAACAATAAATCAAAAAAAATATGTAAAATTGCATCGTTGTGCTTTCAAATGGTCAGTATATACAATCTTGAAAATGCTGGGAGAAAGTTGAAAACTTATCACCATCACCTAATCTGCTTCATTTGTAGGAGCAAGAATATGTTCCTTGATTGACTCTGGGGAAAAGGGGTACAAGTTGCCTGAACAAATTTTGTTCAATTCTCTGGTATTATATCTTACACTGGAATATTCATGTTAGGCTCCACACACTATGAATAATTATATGAGCCGCGCCATGCGATAATGTGTCTTTGGGAGATTTATTACGTCATGAAATATGACGTCGTAAAGTCTGACGTATGTTTTTCGCGCCGCGCGTAATTAAAGTGAGCGTCAACGATTCAGGCATGTGTTCCCCGTGATAAATAAGACTGTAGCTTGGATAGCTAACTGAGCCCGCGTCTAAATATCTTGGTCTCGGCAGTTTTATTGAGTCTGTTCATGAGCATTAAAGAGACTAGGTCTGCAACTATGAACATTTTTCGAAATTTTTTATTTTCTTTTTAACCATTGGTAAAAGTAGAATTAAGTTATGTTTTCACAATAAATCTGTTCACTATAGCTGAAAACTGCACGGAAAAAACAGGTGTGTTTTTCTCTTGTTGATAGTTATTTGCGTCCCTCCAATGATTATAGACAGCTAATATTAACATAAATACCGTTATTTTGATACTGATAAGTTGTGAAGATTATGAAATTGGAAAAATGTATACCTGAATTTTAGTTTTTTACTGTGTTCTTGAAAAATAGAAACATTAGTTCTAAAATTAAAAGATCAAAAGTTACAGACTATGCAGCTTTAATGGATGTAGCAACAACTCTCATGCCCTACTAACACCAGCTCCAGCGATATTCTGCTTTCCTCAGAGCCCAATTTTCAACTTTATTACGGTTCAGCTCAAACAATCAGAGAGAGAGAGAGAGAGAGAGAGAGAGAGAGAGAGAGAGAGAGAGAGCGTCACACCGGATAGACGAAAGCAGTGAAACCAAGCCGCATTTACGATTGTAGCAAAGGCTCCAAAAGAGACTACCAGATGCACAGGCTTGCCTGAGCCTTCGGTGAGTGTTCGTGCGTGATAGTATACTAAAATATCACGAGCAAAAAGAACCATAAATAAAGCGATTAGGGTTACACGATGAGTTTCACACGAGAAACAAAAAAATGTAGACGGGACATAGTTATTCGCCTTCTTGCGACGTCGCCGTTTAAATCAATGTATTTCCAGATTTTTTGCAAAAACTATTGTCGCAAAACTATTGAAGCTACAATGATGAAAAAAGTACCATACGAAAGCAAATTGATACACGCAATACACGTTTTGTTGTAGCTTCCTGGTTTCTGTTGTTTTCGTATGATAGTCATTTAAACACAAAGACAAATTAAAATGCTTTTTTTCGATGACAGGTAAAGTTAGCGCCAATAAGAATCACGATATTTAAAAACTTACGTTCATTTTAAACATGTTCTACTTGTGAATCCAACGTGCAATTATTTGAATATTTTATTGTATATTGCTATTTTCTATTTGCTTTTCATACCTCTACGTTTAGCAAAATTGCATCCATTAACTTTGCCATGGTAATATTTACAAAAATCTGGAAATGCACTGTTTTAAACGGCGTCACAAAGTGGCGAATAATTATGTCCCGTTGCTATTATTTTGAAGGCCTCAACAAATTAAGGTTCATGGAAGGTTATAAAGACACAGAAAATATTCTGAATCTTACCATACTCGAGCGGCGCCCATCCCCAAATAGCCCACAACTATGCTATAATGCCTTTGACTTTGTCATCGTTTGATCTTGAGTTCTAAAGCATAACAGTTACTTAACCATGTTAACTGCAAGTGAATTTCCTACGGGAAATATTCACAGATTATAGTACTCCCAACTCCTCGAGTTTCAAACTTACTGGAACTAAATAATTACAGAGGCAAAAACATTTTCACAAAGTTGGGAGACTATCTTCGTAGATGAAGTCCGCATTCAGACGGAGATGTGGAATGATACTCTGGGTGATGCTGCTCGGTTTTCAAAATCAGCGTACACAGTTCAACAATTCAAGAGCGGCAAACATAAAACAAACTTAAATTATTTCCATACCTTTCCAGGCATACAACTTATATTTTAAGGAGATCGTGCAGACGGAATTATCAAGTCAAGGCCTGCGCGATTGAGCCTGATTTTGAATTCTCAAAACTATTCAAATGCCCCACTCGTTATTTAATAAAGCGAGATTTCCTTTCTCAAAGCCTACGTGAGTACATAAAACTGGGTATAATGTGCGCGTCCAATACGCCAAGGGTAGGGGTCGCTATACGCCGACATGAAATTGAAAATTTGATGAGAAAGTTTGAATATGATTATGTTGTTTTGTAGCCTGAATGAAATACTATTTTCTCTGAGAAGTATAATCTTCACGTTCGATAAACAATTCTCCATGAATGATGAGAAAAGTCGGTCTGGGTAGCGCAGTCGGTAGTAAGGTGCTTCTGTTGGCTGAGATTGTGAGATGGAACCCATGTCTGGTCAAAAGCTCCATCAAGATTATTATCCACTATCGTTGATTCAAGTAGGGTTACACTATTTACTGGTAGAACTGCCTGCTGTGTTAGCTTGCCGTCGTGATATGCCGACTGGTATTTTTTTGAAATGATGTTAAGCGTGAAAAACAACAACAACAACAACAACAACAATAACAACAACAACAGCAACTCAAAGAATAGATCCTGAGCTGAATCGTCTTTTAAATTAGTTATCAAGGTGACCAGACAACTTTGCAAGAACGTATTTTTGTGATTTTTTTTTCAAATTTAAGTCAACACTATTTGCATCATGTCGGACTAGAATCTTGATGGATTATTTTAGGGACACGAAGGCTAACTTTTTCCCCACTACAAGTGCTTCAATATTGTTGTACTCATCGGAATCGTCTTTCGAGGCATTTCCGGTGAGCTGATTAGCAACTACTTCTTTGAGAAAAAAGCGTCAATTGTTTTATTATGCCCTAGTCACACACACACACTTACGAACTCTTACGGAGAGCTTCGGATCAAACCGCAGTCGTCCGCAGAAAAATGAGGGCGGGGCCTATTATCTTGATGCGTTTGCAAGACGCAGTTACCCTTAGTTGCGGGTAGTAACGGATCATTGCGGATAAATGCGAATGTCAGCGGATTGATGCGTTCCACTGAACCGACACAATACGGACAGATACCAATAGATACGGACTACATCCCTTTCATTACCTTCCCTTACCTTTAGATACGAGTAAATGCGAATAGATACCTTAAAGATGCGGACTGTTGCGTATACTTAGTGGATCTGATTGTGACGTTTGCATCTGCAGACTTTGCACCCTATCGTCCGTTCATCATTTGTTATTTCTTTTAAACAATTACATTATGCCTGGAAAGAAGAAGCAGCAAATAAGAAGCATTGTCTCTAGAAGGCACACTCTCAATCTCAAACATTTCAACAGGATGACAACTACACTGTATTAGTCTAGCCAGTTCCTACGCCTCAGACATAGGCAGCAAGAGACAGCGGGTACTGTAGACGCAGATGTCACATAATCTAAGAAGAGACCATGCAAAAAATATGAGCCGCTATATGTGATTTCCAACACCGTGGCATTTTGACAAGTGTAGACTCAGACGAGCCTGACAGTGTGCAGAATCCTTTAAGCTTAGAACCTCCAAAAGATGTTCAGTCAGTAGCTTAACACTCATTGAATATTTAAGCGTTTAGCAAAGGCTCTGATCAGACTGCGCGTATGCGGAGGCTGATCTGAGCCTTTGCTGGTCGTACATACCATATTGTTGGAAATTCATGCACTGGCTCATATGCTAATCCATTTGTAGATTAAATAATATACAAATAAGTTGCACATACGCTTCTATATGATGACGGTTTTGAGTAATATTAGGTAAGATTCTTGACAGTTAGGACTTTTACCTCTACATGCAAATGCAAATATGTCATATGATAAATAGAATATTGCATAAACTTGCGATCACAAATTATTGAACTCTATTCCATTTGTTAAGGATAAATGATAACATCCTTGGCAGAACCTCACACATTATCAATTTTCCTCATCTCATTTAATAAATGCAATAATACATGAACATTCACATAAAAACTTTCCATGTTTTAAATCTTAGAACATTTAGTCTTTTCTGCATACACTTTCTCTCGTATTATTTTAGCCCCTATGGCCAGTATGCCAAAGGTTTTTTCAACACATCGTCTGGCACGAGAAAGACGATAGTTGCAAGTAAGAAAGAGGGCAAAGATCAGGAATCGATGCAATAAAGCACCACACCTGACCCAGAATACTCACTCTCCTGTTCCAGAGGCGCTGTAGCAAGGGGCTTCATCATCCACCTAAGGGTTCGTAACAATACGTATTTATCCGCATATGAAATCAACCATTCGCAATTATCCGCAACGATCTGCGTGTAAAGAATGCGATATTATGCTCCAGTCACACACACACCTACGGACTCTGACGGAGAGTTACGGATCAAACCGCAGTCGTCCGCAGAAAAATTGAGAGCGTGGCCTAATTTCCTGAGGCGCAGTTACCTATAGTTGCGGGTAGTTACGGATGTTTGAGGATAAATGCGAACGTCAACGGTTAGATGCGTTACTTTGAACCTGCACGGTGCAGACAGATACCAATAGATACGTTCTACTTCCCTTACATTACCTTCTATTACGTTTAGATACGAGTACATGCGAATAAATACCTACAGATGCGGACTGTTGCGTATGCCAACTCCAGCATCCAGCAGCATCAGCGCCCGCCGTCCTCAGCATATTATGAAGTGCAATACACGTATTCACCATGATCTCTACATTCTGCGGCTCTTGTTAGATGGCAGTCCCAGCGATTGGCCAGTATGCCAGAGGCATTCTCAACGCATCGTCTGGTGCGAGAAAGGCGTTATTGAAGACCCAGGGGTGTTGCAGCCGGAACGGTTTTATCACCCACTTGTTGAGAGCAAATGATCTCTGGGCTGAAATACGGTATGGGCCGGTCGTCATCAGGTAGAGGTTCCTGTTGTGGGATATCGATGGAGTTGGTTATGACTGCATCTCGCAATGTCGGCTCATTCCACAGCTGGGCATCAGATGCTCTCTTAGGGCTCCAACTTGGACCCACGTACATGTAAACCTGTAGTTTGCGTCAACGAGCGTAAGCAGCACAATTGAATGGTACCCCTTATAGTTGTAGAACTGGGACCCTTCACTGGCAGGACACCGTATGCGAATGTGCTCGCCATCCAAGGCACCTAGTACATGATGAAAATTCCATTGGCTGGAGTAGCTTGCAGCAATCTCCTTCCACCCTTCTGCTGTCGTAGGGTTGCTGACCACCTCATCGCTATACTCATCCCAAATGGCCTGGCAGACGTCCCGGACTAAAATGGAGATGGTGTTGTGTGGAACATAGAATAGATACATCAATGACTTGTAGTTGTCCCCGTGGCGAGGTGCCGGAGTGTTATGGACACCTTCAGTCCTACCTTCAGCGAGTCTCTGTACCATGTGTCTTCCTTGCGAAATCTCAGCATGAGACGCTCCACCAAGTCTAGAAACATCTGAGGGCTGAGGCGGGTAAAGTTGCGGAACGCTTCCACATCCTCGTTCCTCAAGAGCACCATGAGGTTTCCATACACCCTTTGTTCTGGCTTAAGTGCGATCCAACGGCGAACCCACAACCTCTGTTGCCGACGACGTGCCACCAAGAGGCACAAGAGCTGTGAATAGGTGGTAGCTAGGTTCATGTTGGACTGGCTTAGTCTCAAGATGAGCAGTCTTTGTTCATTATACATGGCTGTAAAACTGATATTTGATTTGATGCCAATACTAGATATAGTTCTTTAAACCTTCCCAGAATGCTAAGCGAACGCAAGAGGTCGTAACAATACGTATTTATTCATATTCGTAAGCAACTATTCGCAACTGTCCGCAACGATCTGCATAAATAGGTATCTGTCCGTATTGGAAGGCAAGCTCTCCGTGTGAAAACGTTTCTGAAAGTAACCGTCCGTAACAATTCGCTGAACGAGATAGTAACTTACCGTTACCAAAGGTAACCATCCGTATAAAACCGTATCAGTCCGCAACTCTGGGTCGTTGCGGAGTGATAGGTTTTGATATGGTTAGTAACGGATGAGATACGGATGAGATACGTATACTTACGTATGAATGCCAAGAGTTACGTATTATTGTGTTTTGTTCATCCACAGAACTTTTTTGATATTTTTCAAAATTTGGGCCTGGATCGAACGGGTCTTGCGGATAAGATACGAACTGTTATGGACTCTGCGGATGAGATACGTATAGTTACGAATAGTTACGAAATGCACGGATCGATGCGTATGGGCTTTACGTATCATCCGCAGAGTCCGTAAGTGTGTGTGTGACTGGGGCATAGGCGGGGGCCCAGGGTGAAAAAAATCAAAAATGGTTACCCGGAAAGTAGGAAGGACTGTTATAGTATAAAGGGGGAGTTCAATCCTATATGGACTTTACATAGGGTTCTGCCCACGCACAGAATTTAATAAAATTTTGTAGAAAGATTGTCTATTACATGTGTGTTCTATTTGTGAGATATTTACCCATTCATCTATTTCAGTTGTTAGATTTAAATAATATTAAATTTTAAAAATAAAAAAATGGACACCTTAATTAAAAGTGGCCCTAGGCAACAAGATTTTAAATTTTTCAACCTAATTTATTCTCAACATGATGCCTAATAATTTGTAATTATGTATGTACCATACATGTATTTCAATGTATAAAATAAACAAGTCCATATCAAATTTGGTTTGAAGGTATCCCTAAATTTAACATTTTTAAAATATTTCCAACAAATTAAATTGTCAATTTTGCCTAGTTGCTGTTCTTGTCAACCTATGAAATTTAAATCAAATTTGCCCACACATGTGTTTGTTATAATCATAAAATTTCAAGAAAAAATAATACCGGTAAAATGGAGTTCTCTGAATTTCAATCTTAATGGTCAAATTTTTGCAGAATGTAAAAATCAAGATTTTATGTAAATTTCCAGCAGTATGCTCAATTTACATAGAGTTCTGTTCTGCGCAGGCATATATCTTGATGAGATTATGCAAATTGACTGTTTGGCTTATAAGTATTTTGTTTTTAATCGCTTTTCATGGTTGGTTACAACATTTGGTATTGTGTAGTATGTGATTATAGGGGTACCCCCCCCCCCCCCAAATCAGCCCAATTTGCATCTATCCAAAATCAGAATGTCTATAAATGATAATTATTGGAATAATCTGTGAGTTCTAGCTTATGTGTGCGGTACACACATTACCATATCCATCAATAAAATGGTTAAAATAATGTTTCTTTTAGAATATTTACTCAAATTCAGCTGTACAAATTATATCAACAATGTTTGGGTTTTAATTATGGTGTGTTACAGTTCTTGTCAACCTTTCCCATCTATTTATAATTTGACTATATGTATAAGGATAATATTCACAAGATTTGAAGCCAGGATATATATATTTTGTTTGAATGGTGAGTCAGACTTTTGTTAAATGTATAAATATTATTGAATACATCATAAATATTTATGCCCAGTTTTACAGAATTGTTTAGTTTGTCAACATTATGATTATGAGGTCATTTGAGAATCAAATTTATGATTCTATAACCATGATGGAAATAACAGCACAAAGTCTGTTTTACCTTGTCTAATGGCAGATGTTCAGTATGTAGTCATTCAAAAAATCGCTAAGTGTTTCTTATTATTTGAAAATCCATTTCTAATCTTAAAAAGTATCATTTTTATTGTCATCAACTCCATTTCTATTTATTAGAGCAGTTTTAAAGGTCTTGTTGGAATATTAATGATTTTAAATGAGGTTTATGTTTTTTTTTTTGGATACGCTTTTGAAATGTTTTGGCGGATAGAACTTAATACAGGAGAAACAACCACAATCAATACCAATTAAGATACAATGCAATTCAAATAAGATTCTGTAAACCGTTCATTAAAATGTACACATTTAGTGTCTAAGGGACTGCAAAATAAGGATACTATTTAAATAATGTGGGAAAACAGATCATTCCATAATACAGACCTCAATTCTAAACCACCAGCTCCCTCAGATTTGAGGGATCTTTCTTGAAGCATATACCGTTATGAAAATGTTGTTAATGTAAATGTAACTCCAGGAAACACATCAGGCAGATCCTTATCAGATATCTTAATAGAAGTTTCTCCCAGAGAACCAATACCATTATCAAGTTGAACACACAAACAAAAATAAAAGTATGAAAAATAGGTCTCTTTATTGATTTAATAATTTTTTAAGATTTGCAAACTGTCTGAGCTGAACATGCAATGTGCAAGTTAGAAAATTTGAGAGAAACGTTACCCTCTTTATAGCAATCACTGCTCATCGGATTTGTAATACTTTTGTTTGCACAGTTTCATAGCAATAGTACCTGGCTCACCAGGTTTATTCTGTGTTTTACTCTTTCTTTGCTACCAGTGACATGTCGTCTGCTGATAGCCTTTGAAACAGTTGAATCCAAATCAGACCTTACAAAACGTCGGGCTTGATCTGGATCCAAACTGGTGGACACTCTTGTGGTATTCTTGAAAGATTTGTTTTTAAAATGATTAAAAAGTCAACAGACGACAAAAGCATGAAAAATATCGAGCATGCAAAGATTTTATCATTGATCAACCTGAACAGTGTATAATCTAACCATTGAATGAGTGTCAGCTGAGAGAAGAGATACACTTGTGCATTTTAGTAGAATTAGAAGTTGTGCATGTTGATTTGGACCTTTGCTGCATGCGCGGATCCAGAAAGTTTTGTCAGAGGGGGTCCAACTTTGACGGTTTTTTTTTTAGTTTGATGAGGGGAGAAAGGATCAAAATACGACTATAAGTGGCCCCAACGGCCTGTGAGCGAAACGCCATTTAAATGGCGTTTCGCTGGCGTGCCGATGATGGCCCAACATTGAATGCTGAATTGGTAGCTTCGGATTTTAAGGGGATCCAGACCAATATTGTTAAGGAACCCTATAATTTAATTATTTTCCAGGGGGTCCGGACCCCCTGCCCCCCCCTTCTGGATTCGCACATGTGTTGTCAATGTATCGATGTGTTTTAAAAGGTATACACAGGAGTTTGATACTTATTACATGGGTGAGCAGCCACACAGTCTCACCAGAACCTTCACTGCTAACACACTCAAAGCAAGGAAGTAAAGTAAGGCTCGGGTGAAGGTTTAGGCACTGGTTAATCATGCCAGCCCATATTTATTTCTGTACAGTTTAGATCTGGATTGGACTCGTTGCCGTCTACACATATTAATAACATTTTACAGTAATTACATAATAACACATTAAAATGGCAATATTCTGCTTGATAAATTGTATGCAAGGCTGATGACAGTTTCCTAAAAATTCTGTTGCACTGGACTCTGAACAAGAACGTTCAAATGCTATCATTGTTAATGCTTGTCATGCTGAATATCTTATGTTTTCTACACTCCTCCTCAGTTTTATCAGAATATATTTTCAGAGTGGTAAACAGTGTGGATCCTGATCAGATGGCCACATCAGAAGCCAGCTGTTTTTTATCTACAGTGTTTAAAAAGATAAATCTTGGGTCTGCAGGACAATCCTTAAGGGTAATGGGTAGTAAATGATGTTTGATTTCGGTCTCTAAAGATGCAACATTCTGTAACATTGGTTATAGATATCCATAAATACAAAAGGGGTTTAACACCAAAACAAAATTAATCAAACTGCTGCTAAAATTGTTCTATTGGGTGCACTTTGGCTCACATGTAACATTTGAAGAAAGTATTTAGGAAAAGAAGTTCAGGTACATTGAAGCAAACACAATTTTTTGCAGCTACAGGAAACATTATGTTAATATGGATGTCTTACATTTTTAAATAAGGCTTGGTACTATATTTGAGTCATCTATTGGTAGTTTTCTTTAAGAAAAGTGAAGAAAGGATCACGAAAGTTGCCCCCCACTATAATCCTGATGATTTTTAAGAATGGAGATTTAAATCGTTTTTCTATTCCAAGAAATAATCTCGGTTGTCATTCAACTCTTAAAGCACCAATCACACAACAAAAGGCATCTTTTGTCACCTGTTGAAATGTTTGAGTAGCTTTTTAATAAACAGTGTAGAACCAGATTAGACCTTTCCAGCTGGAGCAGTCTGATATGGGCCCTCACTGTTTGCTCTAATGCTAATATGAATATGCAGCAGATGACTTAAGCAGATCACATTTTAGATGAAATTTTGCAGATGCTTTTAATATGACCACAATGATATGGACCAGCAGGCACATTCTAATGCATTGCTGTTGATGAAACTCCATAACATTGAAATTATGATGACAGTGTGAAAGGTGGTGATGCGATTTCTGATTGAACACAATCAAATTTAAGTCAAATCAAATCAGAATAAATGTGGCATGATTAAGAATTGCTTAATGCCTAGTCCATTATTTAATTTAGGGATGGGAGTTGCTATTTAACGTTCCCTTCTTGGTGTCGATGTAAGGGGGCGTTTGCGCCTTGTTCCTCTTTGTGGAGTAGAATCTGATTGCCGCTTGCTGACCTTCTTAGGCTTCTTTACCAAGGTTTGGTCTGGCAAATCATTGATGGTGGCGAAGTGAGCATCAGGCCCAAAGTTGTACTCGATCTCTCCACATGAGTTCTTTTGCAAACAAGACGTGCTTAAGAAAGATGGCAGACATGCAGCATGATTTCCTGCAGTTTCCAGATACTGAACTTGTAACTGCATTAATTCATAAAGTCTGTGAAGAGCTGACATTGGAGGAAGCCACTGCCTTGGATCTCTTGTTTTGAAGCCACTTTGTTGTCTTTCATCAGTAATTTTGCCAATGGTCATTGCCCTTACATCTTCAAATGTATAATCTGAAGGGGTGTACCTTTTTGGACAATAAATTGTCTTGTAGAAATCAGTAAACCAAGTTTGATCTATCCTCATCATCCCACTTTGAATCAAAAACAGATTTCGCCTGTACTGTTCTTTGACAAACAATTTTAAGATTGAGTCATGGGATATTTGATGGCAGCTGGGTATAAAGTCATTGCCACCCATGCAAATAGCTACAGCAAGTTTCATTCCAATATCTTGGTCAGCAAATGAGTGCTCCAAGACTTCGAGAATTTTGGTTACATTATAAATATCCATAATTGACCTTGGTTTCTGCAGAATAACATACACTGGATTCCTAAGTTTCCTGTTACTATACCTTGGCCATTGTTTGCTTAAAACAAACATGTGAGCATACACAGCATCAATATCTCCTGATGTTACTACACAGGCTATGGCCTCTCCTTCTTTGATGTCATCCTGGGCTGATATAAGCCAGTCCAACTGGGCCATTTCAGCCTCACCTTTTCTTTGGACAATATGTTCAAGAAGACTAACTTCAGCTGTTGTGCCTCTATACTGGCATTTTAAAGGAGTGCAATACTGCTGACATACACACGGCTCAGCCTGACATCTACATGTCACATGAAGCTCACTATCTATTACAACATCTAAATCATAATCAAAAGCTAATGCAGCAACGTTATGAGCAAGATATGTACTTATAAGCTTTTTACCTTCCAAAGTTTGTGTGACTGCATCTTTATTGAAATAGTCATGACTCAGGATCCTGTCACTGGTCTTCAAATGTGCAATCGAGTCACCTTTAGCACTTTGCCTTTGTGCTCTAGTACTAGCTTTAAACTCATCTGGTGTAAAGCTATATTTTTCTTCACAGACTACAATTGTTGTGACACCTGGAAGAGATTTTTTAATATTATGCAGTGCAGAATTTGCAAACAAAACGTATTCACGTCCAGTCTTTACGCCACCAACTTTATATTTAACGCCTGCAAATTCTACAATGGCTAATTTTACAGTCTTTTGTATCTGATTAGGTATGAATGAGATATTCTGTCTCATTATGTCTTCCAGTCTTAAATCAAGGGACATAGTTTGCAGTCTTGAATTCAGAAGGTTTCGCATGGCGCGTTGTATGCTTACGGATTTCATGACTTTACGTTTTGAGCTGTCAGGTTTTACAAGGGCCTGACATGTGTTGTTTTCTGAAGAAAAACAATCAGCCTAATGAATTTGTTTTGCAAGAGATTTCTTTCGACCTTCTTCTTTCAATTGCTTTTCCGTTTTCAACACAGCAATTTTAGACTTAACTAAACGTTTTATTGTAATCCCTTTGCTACGTTTTGCCCTTGATATGAGTTCCTGTGAGCCATTTGTAATATCAAGTGTTTGAATATCCTTGCTTGTGAGGTTGAACATCTGCTGCTGGCAGACATACCTTTGAAGTAAATATTTACCTGTGTCACGACTGTACTCATCCAGGATCGACACTGGCAAGGCTACGGGGGAGTTTGAGTACACATTATATGGAGTATTATTTTCTTCAAGTGAAAGTCCATTCCTCCGAAGAATCAAACCAACAGTGGGAAAAATGTGATTTTCATCCACTTGTGTTAACTGCCAACCTAGGTTGTCAGAATCCTGATGTCCAGTTCCGACAGTTTCTTGGTGTTGGGCTTCATTCAATGAGTCAATAAGGGACATTCTTACAGTGACTGAATTGATATTAGAGCCTGATCGGAAACCTTTTAAAGCTTCAAGATGGTCTAACTCTCTTTTTGTGTCACAAGCAAAATTTCGAGTACTTTGTTTGATTGGTGTGCTGTACAATGCTTCCTTCATATTTCTATGGAAAAGACTAGCACTGAAATGAGTATAAAGGAGTTGCACACAATATGGGGCATATGAACTTGCATTGATTAAGAAAGAAAACAGAAGAGACTCTTTTACTGCATATAGTAATAAAGAATATCCATCAGGACCACCCAGTCTCTCAGCAAGTGATATTGCAACAACATGATTGCAATGAATAAGCATGTCATGATGAAGGGCAAATATGGCATTCTTTTGCCTGCCTTCTTCTATAAATTTCTCAAACTGGGTATTCCAGTTTTCAGCTATCTGCACTGGCGTTAAGGATTCCATATCTCCCAAGAAACTTTGTAAATCTTCATGGCCTAGTGTTTGAGAGAACGCTATTAAAAATGCAAGCTGAAATGAGAGGGCCAGCCGTTTAACATGTCTAGTTGCAACATCTATATGTGTCACTGAAGCTAGTTTCGACCAGTCAGACTTTTCATCATCTCTCATAATTCTGACAAGTTGTATTAAACCTGCATCCTTATAGCCACTGAACAGAATTGTAAGTTTGGATTTTCTGAGGTGAAGTAATGGAAACTCTGGCAAAAAAGCTTTATACTTGGCACTAGATGCCATCAGCTGTAGCAAACATTTGCCTATTTTATTGTCAGGACCACATAAGATTCTGTCATTTGTTTTTGTGGGGTCAGTGCAGAATGCTAGTTTTACAAGAATATCATCTAAAATGTCTTTGATTTTAGAAATATCGTCATCCCTCCCAACTGCAGGGGGTGGGTGTCGACAAAGAAGGGGTGGTACTACAAACTTTGAGAAACCAAAAGATGTTAAAAGACTAACAAGATCTACTGACTCTGACTCACTTGCATTTAGAATAGACAAATTACCCATTGATTGTTCCAATTCAGAAAAATCATCATTATCTATCACCATATTTTCAGTTTGCATAGTGTCTGTCTGAAGATAATTTTGTTTTTTTGCATCTTGCTCTGAATCATTTTCATAGTCTGACTCAAAGTGACTGTCTTCACTGTCTGTCTCTTTTAACTTAGTTTGTTGGGCTAGCCCAGCTTCCTTTTCTAACTGGCTTACATCGCCAACAACTTTATGAATATCAATATCATCTTCTTCTTCATCTACTTTTTCTTCAAAAAAGGCACCTCTTCCAAATTACCCTGAAATTACATAGGAAACATGTAAATTTGATATTTCATTTACTGAACGATTATTTGGCTGCAGCGATAGTATTTGCATTCTATGGTATTATTTAGCAACGTTATTTGTGGTAACCAGATTTACTGTCATTGTTTGATAATGTTAGAATTTACACACTATAGGTCTTAATAGGCTTTGTTTAGAATACAATTTAAGACATCTGCAAATACACCAACGTATGCTCAATAATTAAAGTTTTTTAAAATATGCGGTTTGTTTTTTGGCTAGTTTGCTGTCTTTTTGTCATTCAAATTGCATGTGGGCTTTTCTGTTTGGTCTTGTTTTGTAATCTAGTGCTGTGTGTCCATACAAAATTAGTGGAACCAGCATTTGATTGTTTTCTATAATGTTTTCCTGCCTATATATCAAAATAATGTATTGTATTAATTGCATTTCATTTATTTTTGTCACAGGTGGTCATTAAAAAAAACGGTCTTTTATTAATAAGTTATATCTTGATAACCATTTAGTCCACTTGGATTTATGTGAATGCATCACATACAGAAATGACATAAGATTGAATAAAGCATCATCATACATTGGATTATTCATAAAAGTAAGTAATGGTGCAAAGATCAGGAATCGATACAATCAAGTACCACACCTGACCCAGGATACCAATGGGAAAGTGACAAACTCACAGAAGACACCACAAACGAGAGCCAAGAGGTCAGCCCTTTCCCAGCAGGTGACCAAAAAGCACATATAAACAGACGCGCACAAAACATAGCAAACACAAGACAGAACAAAACTATAAAAGATCCACAAAAGAAGTACCGCCTTGGAACGGTCAGTAAAATATTTTACTGGAGGGCTTAAACCGGTTTAACGGCGCCAACCTCACCCTTAATTCAGATGTGGATCAAGACACATAGATATTTGGTTTGCATGAAAGACCCCTAACTTATCAATGCATCATCTCCTAAAACATTTAAATCAAGATATAACAAGGAGATAAAGCAAGGATAAGGACTCAACAGTAAATTAAACTGAATACCGGAGCAAAAGATATCCAACAGGTAAACCCCGGTGGGCCCGACAAACAGCCAAAGCATCAGGCCCCTACCATCTCATCAATAGATAAGTCTTTAAGTCGGAACCATCATAGAGTCTGAAGTCCGACCCACCGGCGTGCAATTAAAGAGGAAAGCAAAGTTGCCAACCGTGATTGGGTTGACTACCAAGCATGCAGTCTGTTGCAATACATTAATGTTATAGCCAATCTTTTTATAATGGGAAATTATTTTAATGAACTGCGCTGAAAAATTATTAGAGCCAACAATCTTCTTCAACTTATACACCAAGTCACCATAGAAATCAGGTTCCGAAAGTCCTTGGCGCAAGAGAGATTTAAGTCCAACTTGGAATTTAGAAATCAAATCATAGTATCGTCTATAAAATTTTGAAAATGTTTTGCGAAGTTTATGATACCGATAGCCTTGTTTAAGAAGTTTCTGAGTTAACAATTTATTGCGAGTGTTGAAGTCAACAACATAGCTAGATGCTCTAGCAAAACGAATGAGTTGAGAGATTTATGTTTACAAAGAAGGAAGTGAAGGTCTCAGCTTAGGATAACTTACTGCTTTCCTAACCCCATCTGATTCCAAAAGATCATCTACTGCATCGTTGATGTTAGCTGTTCTACTTCCTACATAGACAGAGAGCTCATCTGAAAAATAAAACATATAACATGTTGTTGTTGTTTTTATTTATGAAGAAATGTCTAAAGCTACCATTAGCTTTTATAATAATTTAAGTCACTTACCACATAACTTAATAAATTTTAAGATTGACACAATAGGCCTTTATGAACAATTTTAGCTAGCTCCCAACAAAATATAAACAACTTTCCTGAACTTCATGACTTTTGTTATCTGCTTGCTCGTCTGCTTGTGTTCTTAGGTAGCCTATATTGCTAACAAAAATACGGAGCCAAACAGCCTAGTCAGATGATCAGGGCTCATATTGTTTGCCTCCATGAAAAGTGAAACAAAATAGACTGAAGTGCACTTGAATATATGCAGCAGATGTGAGAAGCAGATATTTTCAGGACAAAAAGAGTGGCAGAATAAATGTAGAAAGAAACTTCTAAGTCAGATGTCATTTTAAGCCGAACTGTTAGATGGATTGATAAGACATACTGAACATGGCCATTTTGGGGATAACATGAATACATGCATATGTCTTATACCATTATTTGGAGTTGCACTTGACAATCATACATTGCATTAACTTTCCTATTGGTGTCATTTATTTTTCTCGGAGTGCCGTGGGTTGGTCTGCAGTGTGCGGTTGTGTCATCTCCTGGTCATATTCACTTACTTATTAATGTCTTATACTTCAAAGTAAAATATCTGGTCTCCAGGACATCGAAATAACTAGATTATTCACTTCTTTTATTTTAAAGCTAGTATTTTGGCTAACGTTTGCTCGTGATTTTGTCATTTTTATAACAGTAGCAGAAGTGTTTATTCTAGGCTTTGAAAACCATGGGGGATTTTCAATGAAAAGCGAACATTTTACTTAAAAATTGATATTCTCTCTTCTTTGTTCATAAAAAATTATCCCCTTCCTCTCAAAATTAGGGAGGATCTTTAAAAAATGGGGAATCCCCTAATCCCCCTGCCTAGAATAAACCATGCAGTAGTTACTGGTAATATCTTGTATTAGTATAGCTGGTATTTGTGCCTTATGGTGCGCAAGCATAATTTGAATGATATTTTACAAAATAACCTTCTGTTAATTTTGCTTCATCTTGCAAAGTTGCATCTAAGTTTAACAGGGTTATTTTTCTTTTTGCATTCATAGATTGAGGAATTATCTGGTCTGTGATTGAGGAATTATCTGGTCATATACACCTGACTGCTTCTTGTTTTGTTATGGTTCACTTTCTGTTTAACTTACCAGTCATATTTCTCCATAACTGTGTGTAACCCCATGTCATTAACTTTCCAAATTGTCTTTTCATCTCAGTTTCTTTATGGGAAAGTTCAAGAAGAACTCTGTTCATATCACTTCTAGTTAGGGGTTGAGGCTGTAGGCACTGACAATTAGGCATCTTTGAGCAGTCAACATCATGCCATTGCTCTATTATACTGGAATCTTTTGGAAGACCTTGTATTGTTATAGGTAGTGTGCATAACTGGTTTCCCTTTACTCCAGGATTGGCATTTTTCTTGTCTGTAAACCTCACTAGATTGTCAAGCATGAGAATAGGAAGACATTGTCTCATACTAACACTTGTTGTAATTTCGCCTGCCGCTGTGTCATAGGTAATTGTATGACTTTTTATAAATGCATTATAATACAATAAATCATCATCTGCTTTGGCCTTCAGCTTCTTTTCAGCAGCATCTAAGCTTAAAGTGATGCCAGCCGCTGATGTTATGCGGAATACAGATCCTATGTTCTTGAATTCAATAAGCAAACCATCTGTGTTGGACTGCTGAAAAATTCCTGAGAATCTTCTATTCAGTGTATTCAAAAGCACATCAAATAGCTGGTATAGTCTTTCTAATTTGTGGCTCAGCAACTGCTCTGGATTTTTGCCTCTGGTAATACTACGGGTACTCACAAATTGTTCCAACAGGATTTGGGTTTCAGCAGGGATATCTAAATACCATTCTTGAATAATATTGAAGGTTTTTATAGACAACGCTCTTGAACAGGCTGATGTATAACATGCTAAACAGCTGACTTCATCATCATCCCCATCAATGATGTTTTCATGACACAGTTCAGTACCATCCCACTGGAACGCAAAAGACTGGAATGTCTTGAGTTCAATGTTGTCACGGAATGCAAACCTGGAGTAATACCCATCTGTTTTAAAGTTAACAAGAGCATCAGAATGAACAAAATAAATATGGTCAAGTAACACTTCATGGCGCCTTAGGATATAGTGGAATACACGTCTACACAAATCGTCCACTGGCAAATCATCAATTGTTACATCTTGATGTATTTCAATGCAGGCTTGTAAGGAATTGTTGCAAACAGAATTTGTCCTGTCAAAGGAAATGGCCTTGATGACCTTGTCTTCAAATTGTTCTTTCAATATTGCTTCTATTTCATTGTCTATGATAATTGGCCTGTGCCGTTTACGCGCTACTAGTTCAATCTGATTTTTTTCAGCAGCAGCCTCTTTTCGTACAGACTTCTCTTTGATGTGTTCAGAAACAGCTTTAAACCAGTTTTTGCTGCAAGTTTTAAATGAAAGGAAAGACTGAAACTTGTCATATTTGAGTCGAATTAAATCAGCGTAATCAAGGTCATGGAATTTCAGTTCGACTGATTTTGGAAAAATGATGTTCAAACCAGCAAATCTTGTGCCACTCGTTTTCTGTAAATGTTTCTTTATGATCTTTTACCAGTGTAAGAATATCATTTTCTTTAAATTCGCATCTAGGGAAAAGATGTCCAACATCATGGAATTTAGTCTTTGCTATGAGCTTGTACAAATTATAGGACGGAAATGTTGATTCTGTATTAATTTTTCCATGTAGAAGTTCTTTCTCAATTTCTTTTGATAGCTTAGCACACCCTTGAGATGAATCTGAATATGAAAATAAATAGCGAAGAACTGAGTAAACTGGAATAGAATTTTCACCATTCACGTTCTTTACACCACCTTTATAGCCCCTAAAAACTCGCTTGACATTGTCCACTCTCTGCACGTTTTGATCGTTTCGTTTCAAGAACTCATAGAATTCACCAAAGGGAATGAAGTTAATGTCACTATCATCTTTAATAACTGAGAAGGATTTCAAAGCCACCATATTGAATATTCCATGCTCTTGTTACTCTGAAAAAACACACACAAAAAACATAACTATTATATTCCAGGACACATATATTTAAAAATCATTTGTTTAAATTATTTCCAACCTGCGTCAAAATGTTTAACTTCTTGCTCAAATAGTAAATGAAATATTCATCTCATTCATTAAATTATTTTCTGAGGCAGATTTTGGCTACATAGCAAACAATGTGGATTATTGTCAGTCAGCCAGTAGATCAGGATCTACCCTTAACTACCCAGGTTTTTATGGTGATATAGTTATATTTACATTTTCAAAGCAGCCTTTAGTGAATCTTTAGATTTTTTGCAAGCGTTCATAGCCTCATGAATGACATAAGCTTGATTGACAGCAGCTGCCAAGCTCACTTGCCCGCGCAATATGCTTCGAACATCGATTTGATTCACCAGAAGTGACACTCGTGTTGTGACTGACAGCGAGCCACACCTAAGTGGCATGTGCAAAACAAGTTTTTTGTTTGCTCCAATGGCTGTTCGTGTTCACACTGGCTGTTCTGTTTTTGCTTTACACTCCTTAAAACCCATTAATATGATTATATATTAAATACAAAACTTTTTTTCCTAAATTACAAATAATTTCTATAATCTTAGATGTTTATAATTAATATAAATATAAGCAACAAATTCAATTTTGGTCTTTTCATGGATCATGAATACTTCGGGTGTCTTGCAAAGTCAACGTGAACCCCTTCACGCTTCACTTACTTTGCAAGAGACACGAAGTATTCATGATTTTATGACCATTCCAATAATTGAATTTATTTCTTATAGAAATTTAAAAGAAATTGTTGGAAAGCCTAATTTTAGTGATCAATTTAAAAGATTAATAAAAGAATGGGTTACAACATGGGGGTGACGATTTGGCGCAAATAAAATGCATTTAGCCCCCTCCACCAAACTTAGGCTGCTGTCCATTATAAGGCAGTTGTACTGTTGTTGTTGATTTTTTGTTTAATGTTTGTGGGGGTCCTGTGTTTGTCAATGCTTTGATATGACTTACTTTGAGTCCTTAATAGTTTTGCAATCATCTTGACGCGGTTTCTTTGCTTTTATTGTCTTACGGATGTTAAACATATTTATGTGAGCTGTGCAATAGTGGGTGCAGTGCCTGAATTATGTAAAAATGGTGACTTCAAACTTTTTATACTGATCGCAGTTCTGTATATCAGGTTCAGGCCCTGTGATCGGGTCCTTGACCGAAACATATTGATTTTATTTAGACCCTTGACGACTGGTACAATGCCCTTGACTACTCAAATTTTGCATACAGCTACATAATGATGCGCATCTCCGCAAATAATAAACAGAAATATGCAAAACTTTAAATTCTTTCACATGATTTATATTCTACATTATGTGATGCCATTAAACCATAACTCCTGACTTACATAGCTCACTCATTAGTATGTGAACACTTTTTGGACACAAACTTTCACACTGGACAGCTTAGCCTCCAATGAGCCACATCATGGAGTACAATACCTTTATGAAAAAAAATCATCTCGAAAATTATTAGTTGTAAAGAACTAAGTCTTGTTCATATAATGGATCACAGTACCCCGAAAATAGTGCATTGTGTGCCCTCATTGACTGCAACCAACCCGCATTGACTGTGCTGTTCGAGTACAGTGGTTCTCTAGCGTGGTTATCCATGCTCAATTATTAATTATGTACTTAGAAATTGTTTTACCCTTTATAAAGGTTGGATACATGTACATACCTTTATAATTTATCTTTGCAGCTTCCAATCAATGTATTCAGGTTTCTTCTTGAATGTCTTTCGCAAAATAAACGCAGTAAAAGATACCGTAGTATTTGTATAAATCATATATATCCTGTGCTATAAATATCGGTTGTTGAAAATTCACAAAATTAAAACATGGAGTGATCATGGACAAAACAATATTCAGCTAGAATGAGCAATTGAGCTAGAACTGCTGGTATTTATGACTGACTCAGTAAGAGAGATAAAATTGTTTTATCAGTAAATCTGATCATAAACAAACAGCCAAGCACACTCCTGCTAAAGATATAATGACCTTTGGAATTACTTCCAGCTGTTAGTAGAAATAGGCAAAAATTTTGTAAAGTGGATTAGAATTTAGGTCTGGTTAGTAGAAATAGGCAAAAATTTTGTAAAGTGGATTAGAATTTAGGTCTGAATAGAAATAAACTATTAAGTTTTAAAACTTAAGACTCAGTTTCACTCAGTCTCTGCATGACACTAAATGGAAGGTTTTGCAGCTCATATGCCTCCTAGCACTGGCTTAAATTGTCTTCTTGTTTCTGCTGAAACAAGATATTCCAGAAGGAACAGAATATGAAAATACAACACTTTATCTATGTATGAGGGAAAGTTTAACCCAATACAAAGACAGCTGGTGTGAAATCCAAGTTCTCTGAAAAAAGAACCTGCCAAAATAGTGCGAACATACACAATTTCTTTAACACTTGACCTGGTTTCACTTAGTTTATAAGAGTTAATGAGAAGTATGCACATAGTCCTGGACCAATTTACCCTCAATATTTGATTTGGAGGGACATAGGATAGGGCAAATTCTAGGTGCAACAGGAACGTAGAATGTAGATGGAGACGATGGATTACCTAGCATAATTCCTAATCTGTTTGAAATTTTTCAATGGCTGAAAGACATTAAGAGTATAACCACCTGTTGGCTTCAGTCCAAAAATAGTTTTGAAACCAGTGGAAGATCAATTCACAAATGATACCTGCTGGACATCCACCCGTACAACTAAGTTCTAGACCAAGTGCCACTTATCAAGTGCTGCTTTGAAAAATGCCAGTTTTATGCTATTGAATTAGCTAAAACTTCTGACACCAAAAATAGTTTGGACCTAATTTGGATTAAGATACTAAATAGTGATAGTCAATGCGTTTTTAGAATAATACTGGTGGAAAAACTGCGGTTTGTAAGACCTAACTGGAATATTTTATATAAAATCACTTAACAATCAAAACTGACTTAACTCATTTCATGCAAATTATGACACTTTTACCTGTGTCCAAATTTTATGAAAATTTACATGCATAAAGAAGATGTATTTGACCTACTTTTCTGAAAATATTATGGGTTGACAAAAACTGGAACTTGGTAAATATTAGGACAGAATCCCCTATAGACACTAACTTTAGTGTTCAATATGGGGATAATTCAAATTTTGATGGGTCATAAAAAATTATCTAGATGTATTCATATACATTAATGGTAGTAAGGTATACCATGGGAAGTCTTCTTTCATATTCCATTCTAAGAATGTAGCAGTCAATAATGTTAATGATTGGAGACTGATATTTAATAGGTCATATATTAGTACAAAAAGGGTGTACATCAATGTGCCCCCCTGTGGCCTAACAGCCTTCGAAGAATGAAATAATTTCATTTTTGTAGTTGTTATAACGTAGGTATTCAACATACAAAATATCATCAAAATCCATGCTTGGGCAGATTTGGAACTCCCCCTTTGAAGAAGTATATATGGTGCATACGAAACAACTGTATAGCATGCTTCTCGGAATTGCATAACACCACTAGAGCTAATGGTAGTATGGTAGCCCATGTGCGTCATATGTATGCATGCTTTTAATACAAACGCTATTATCTCAGCAACGCGTTTTCAATTTGAAATCAAACTACATTTCAGGAACGACAATATGTTTGTTTTAAAAGTTTTGAGTATTAGTTTCAATTTCAAAGAACTGTTGCTTTAGCATTGCGCGTGCAATGGTGTGTACCATATGTAACCAGATAAAACGTAATGTTTCGTTTTCTCCCATCTGTATCTACCACGACTCAATTTGATTATTTTCACACAAACACATTATAACTGTCCAAAGATTACATTGCTGCCTGATTGGGTAAGATTCAATATCCAGTATGGCTGCCTTCGCACTGAGGTATGAAAACGTATTTTGGGGGAGCATTCCTTATCCTACCAACAGGTCACGTTCAAAATGCTTACGTATGTAGTGGGACGTCCGTGTACCTATTTCACAGCACAAAATGTACTGTCACGTAAGAATGGACACTTTAAGATGGCCTTGAATATGAGCACATAGGGTGTAAAATTGATTCGCTTTATTCAATGCATTGTTTTGGCGAACCAGAAACTTAAGGCAGATATGCAAAAAAACATCGCAAAATGTTAAATACATCCTGAACGGTTACTTACTTTATTCAAAGTATGCGATAATAGCCTACATGTAAATAAAGTTGATATAGGATGGCGCCATTGTGTTTCATTACGAAGATATTGGGCGAAAAGCGTGAGAATCTTTTGACATTTATAATCGGACATCAACACACGTAGTGGGGGGCAGTGCTGGTAGCTTACATGTTGGTCTTTTGTCTGTCCTGTCACATTATACATCACTTGAATGTTATATACATGTTGCCTTTAATTTTTTAAGGCTATATTAAATGTTATAATCATGTAGAATGCCAATGTACTTAGTGTATTTTAATGTTTAACAATCACAATAAATTGTTCAACTGACCCAATGTTAATATGTACAATATCACATTTCTATAAATATAGAGGTTTGTGGTCAATTTATTTATGAATTTTGTTATTTCCATTCTCTTTAAATCAGCATTAACTGTGGTTAAGGATGCATTTTGTGATGGCAATTGTGTGAAATGTAAAGAAGTGTATGGTAGTTAACTTCATTTCAGTCAAGTGACACATTAAAGTCCTCAAAGCGAATCTAAGCAAAAATAATGAATGCTTATTTTCAACACCTTCTATATTATAAATCTGAAAGAAAAGACTTAAAGCTGCATACTCTGTAACTATGAACATTTTTCCAAAAATTTTATTTTCTTTTTAAATCATTTGTAAAAGTAGAATTAAGCTATGTTTTCACAATAAAAATGTTCAGTACAGCTGAAAACTGCATGGAAAAATGAATTATCTTACCAAATAGGTGTATTTTTCTCTTGTTGGTAATTATTTGCGTCCCTCCAATAATTCTAGACCGTTGAATTTTAACATCAATGCAGTTGTTTTGATAGTGATTACTTGTTAAGATTTACGAAAATGGTAAAATGTTTACCTGAATTTGAGTATTTTTACTGTGTTCTTGAAAAATAAAAACATTTTTTTTAATATAAGAAGATCAAAAGTTACAGAATATGCAGCTTTAAAACATTAACAACGATGATTGTTGGATACAACATTATAATCTCCTTCCTAAAAACGGGTCAGAATTTTTCATCCGTAATTGTAGACGGTTGACCTAGCAACAAGACAACATGGGCTTATTTGCCATACCTGTTATAATAAAACAATCACCATGGCGACTAGACTTTCCATACTTGCATACTGTTATGGCATTACCTGAACGACATACTGGTGTATCCATATATGGATTTATTGAAGTTTCTTCCAATACCAAAGTGACTTAAAAATCATCATTTTATATTTTAAAAAATCAAAACAAGGGATAAACAGTTACATGTAACGATTATGCAATTTTTACTCAAATCCCAGGTCTATTCAAGTGTCAACGCCTGAAAAACGTATTCCTTACGTTGCACGTGCTGAGGAACAGGTGGTTCATTAACAGCTTTAAAACCGACAAGGAAACATTTGCAGCTATGTCCTGGTAATAAAACATAATTTATTGTTACAAAACGCTTCCATTTAGTGACGGCACGTCTTTCAAAAGATTAAAGAAACCACGTTATTGGCGTACTCAAGGCGGAGTCTACGGTAAATGATATCGCGCATCAATTTGGGTGCTCTTGACAGACTATTCATTATCTTATGAACCGGTACAACAGAACTAGGTATGTCAGAGTTCGTGCAAGACCTGGTCGCGCAAGGGTAACGACGTTACGTCCTTATCACGTTAACACGTTAACTCATCCACGTAATCGTTTTAAACGGCAACCATTATTGCTCGTCTTTACGGGTTCATGTACAAACGATAATTAGTCATTTCGTGCAAAATAACGGACCTGGCATTTTCCAGCATGACAATGCAAGGCCTCACACAACACGTAATTAACCACACACAATTCCATGCTAAAAATAACGTCAACCCCTTGCCTTGGCCTGCTTCATCCCCGGTCATGAACCCCACAGAACACGTATAAGATGAATTGGGTAAGAGGGCCAGGTGCAATCATCAAATGGATGCGTTAAATGACTCCAATATGCACCTCTGTTAGCATTACATACGTATCCCTAGCGTGCTCATACAACGTTACGAAAATTCAATGTGGCGACGTATTCTGCTAAGCATTCGTAAAAATGAAGGTCACACTGGTTACTGATGATCTTTTTAACATCACTTAAAGCACGCAGTCAGTTATTTCGTGTTTCCAAAATCTGTGCGACTGGTTTAATTGTTTTAAGAAATTTTCATTTTGACCCCTCTGAACTGAATTATTCATAAAAATTATGCAATTTATGATTTTCATCCAATATTTTTTTCAGAGACATCGATAAGGCATTGAAGATTCAATGACCGAAAATATTAACCCCGACACTTAATTTATCATCAAAATATATTCTTTTGAATACAATGTAAAGTTTTCATTTTGGGTCAGTGTATTTGTGAACGAAGTGTTGTGAAAAACCAGTTCTAAGGCGGCTTCACAGACGTGAGCAACACAAACAATTTTGTATAGATTCGAGCAAGAGATCTTGCCGTGTTGATTTGCACGTCGTCATTGCTATGTGGTATACTGCACTGTATAAAATCACAGCAAGTTTTCGCCAAACAAAAAGAGAAAGCTTGGTGTCCTGTGGGCTGGACGGCAGGTACTTCGGCAATGAGAAGATCTAAGGGTTAAGTAAGCTGTGTTACTGGCAGGGCTTTTACAAGCATTTCCTAAATAGATCTCATCAAGGTTAACAACGTCTTTCCATGTCACGCTGCTCATTTGCTCACATTAAAGCGCGCCAACATGCTAAGCGCGCCAACATGCAAACTGTGTTTGTTTTCTTTGTTAGAAGTTAAGAATAGACTTTATATGAGATAGGCTAATAAAGGTATTTTGAACTGCTTGATAAGACTATCCCATGGGCGGATATAAAATCTGAGAGTTTCTAAACAAGAATACCTTTACATCCAAGTTAACATTTTAGTTTCCATAAGCAGTTGAAATTCTATGCTCAGTTGAGTTGAACATGAAACGTTTTATACAATTGCGGCCAGATTTTTCAAATGTGCAAATCTGTGAATACCGAGACGTCTCCGTGATGATCCATAATTGTGCTAGCAAAATATTGGTGCGACAAAATAGCACACCAGTCGATGGCTACGCCCATTTGAACAAATGCTTAGGGTGATCCGTGCATTCATGTAGTGCATTTGCTCATATGAATGCTGACATGGCAGAAATAAAGTATTTCAGGCTTATGTTACTCCAATTGTTGGAGTCTGTAATTGTTCTTGTTTTGTTGTACGTTACTTTATGTCCATTCTAGTATTGCAATCATCTTGATGGGGAAGAGAGAGCTGGTTGCTTTGCTTATTTGGTCCTTCTGGTGTCTCGTGATAGTTGAGCGGCTCTTTCTCGCGGTGCCACGAGGTTGTCTGCGTTTTGTGAACGTGGTATTTCCTGATCATACTCACTTACTATTTATGATTAAATTTCTATTTGTTAAGTATCCATAAGCTATGTGGCGGTCCAGTTTCATGTTAGTTACAGCTTTGGGCTGATGTCTAACAGCGTCAAGAATCCTCAACATTGTGAATGACTCATCGTGACGTCACACAACGTTAGTTATAAAATCCTAATTTCAAATTCAAATATCTTTTCTAATAATTTGAATTTTTTGGTCAAACAAAAATGTGTTTGCTCGTCAATTAATGACCTATTTAGAAACCATAAAATCCCAAAATGACCAAATTTATCCCGAAGACACATTTTCCCATGTCGCGGCTCATATATAAACTTTCGCGTTTGTACATAGAAAAAAAATACTAGTGTAGGATCAGATATATCGTATTCACATAAGCAAACAGAGTGGAACCTGATCAGACAGCTCTTACAAGAGCTGTCTGAACTGGGTTGGCTATGATTGCAAAAGCGTTAAAAGGCGTCTCTATGAGGTAAAGGATAAAATGAGTATTAGTATAATACTGTCGGGTGAATATTATTCGGATTAGAAGACTCCTGTCTGAGAGTAGAATCACCTCAACCACAGTCTCCAAACCACTCGTACATCAGTAGAAGCCAACGTGTGCCCTTGCCATTTCCAGAACAGAAGACGCCGGGAGTAACCGTGTCTCCACCGGGACGGCGTCTGGGCGATACCGGCGCAATCCGGGAACAACCGTATCTCCACCGTGACAAACCGTGCGGTTCAACTGCCTATGTATATGTAATAAAATGCAAAATAATAAAGAAAAGTCACTCCTGCTGCCCCTAAAATAAACGTGGATTCACCCAAATGATAAGGATGGGAAAGTCCATTCATCACAAGTTGGTTAAATTTTCAACAGTATAAATGTGCTCATTTACAAAGCTTATGAATAAATGCACTTATAGTTACTGAAGAGTCAAGCATATATGAGCCACGACATGAGATTTCCAACAATGTGGTAGTTGCCATTAGCAAAGTCTCAGATCAGTTTGCGCAGTCTGATCAGAGCCTTTGATAGTCGCTTGATTATTCTACTGACCGAACAACTTTAAAGCTTAATTGGGGACTGCACAGGCTTGTCTGAGTCTACACTTCTCAAAATATCACACTGTTTGAAATCACATGCCCCGCTCAAAGTGTTTATATATTTTTACGAAAAAGCAAGACAATCTGGGCCTAGAATTACAATGTATCCTTAAAGTTTAGGAGAACTTAAGTTAAGTATTGAATTTCTAGGATGCGAAAAATAACGTTTCCAAACTGATTAAAACCAAAATAGTTTCATTTTTTCTGTAGATCACAATGATATCTTTGACCATGAGTACTGCATCTGTCTTGGCAATTTATTAAGCATTTAATGTACATGTTTAAGTATCAGTACTTACATTAAGTCTTCCTTAACTTTAAGGACGCATTGTAATTCTGGGCCCAGATCAACAACATTTAAACCTCGTCGTAAGAAAACAGGTCTGCTTCTGCTTATTTGTCATGCAAGTGAGCTGCGAGGTTACTAGGCATTTGCTTTCGCTGCACAGATCATGATTCCTCTAGTAACTCGTATATGGATGTGCAGTCCAATTTGTGTCATAACTGTTATGCGATAGAGACAGGAGAAAACTGATGTTACTCCACGTTTTTATCCTGGTTTTATAGTGTAGAGTAGCACCGGGGCGCAACCGTGGCCCTACCGGCATGTAACCGTGGCGCAACCGGCAGTTACCGGGACATCACCGTAAACAACCTGGGTAACACCGGGGTATACCGGTACGAACCGTGGCTCCACCGTGCTGCACCGTAAGTGCTCCGTGGTGAACCGGGGATAAACCGGCGTCTTGTTTTCTCGAGAACCGGGGCTATACCGGGGTAACGTCGGCACAGTGAGAACGCAATTTATTTTTTATGAAATGTGTCCCGGTGCATCACGGTATACCGGCTGTCCTGCATCGGGATGAACCGTGGCTACATCGGCACAGTGAGAATGGGGCTAAGCAAATATTGATCTTTCCAGGCCAGCGTTAGTAGTGTTATTAAAGTGTTAATAGCAAGTATAGATCTATACTTCCACCAAACGCTTTTAGGCGTGACTGTAACGGTAAATGCATTGAATAAATCGAGGGTCATGCCTTAGAGGTCGTGGTAGAAGTATACCAAAGTCATCGTTGACAGTTCATGCAAAAACAACAAAATAATCCGTGCCCGCAGTGAAGACTCGCCAACTCTGTCAGATTAAAGTCCTGATCAGACGCCTGAGTTTTGGCCTTCACTGTTTGACAATGTTCAATAAGAAGGACGCTAGGCTAAAACGGGTTATCGTTCACAGTGAATAGAGTCTGATGTATTTATCGAGTGATGTAATGCACTGACGTTCCTTTGTAGAGCCTGCGTGCCTGACTCTCTGGTCCCGAGGTTATAATTTTTTCTCCATGCTAAACTCAGCTGAGCACGAAATTTATCCTGCTCATAAATGTTAAAATGCCAACAATGGTTGGCATTTTAACATTTATTAGCATGATAAATACACCATCTGAGAGGCTTAAAGCAAGAAACTAATTTATTTGTAGGTATTTTAGATTTAAGAGCAGTTGAAATTTCGTGCTCAGTTGAGTTGAGCATGAAAAAAGTTTTAAACCCTCGGAGCCAGGTCAGCTTGCGCGCCTGGCTTTCAGGTTGGTTGTACTTGCCAGCTGAGGAAGCATGTTAATAGTGTTATATTGTCGCAAATGCTGGCGGCAGCTTTTTTCGCGACTGGACTATATTATAAATTCACACTTAAAGCAATGGAATTTGTTTCCATCAATAGATTAGAATTACAGGGTTAGAATTACAGGATATTTGGATCCGGTCCTCCTTATCTTAGTAACAATTATGAATGCATTTATTTGTATTAAAGCTATTCTCTGCTGAGAGTTTCTAATTACAATTTACTGTATCTCATAATTTGGCCTCGACACAAGAAAACCTGTCTTCGTGGTGTGCCAACAACAAAAGCGCAGACCAGCCTGCGCATCCGCACGGTCTGATCAGCGCCTTTGGAATTCGTTTTTTTTTGAAAGTATCATATAGCGAAATTTCACTATCCTAGCTAGTATCTGAGGCTGAGGAGACTGGTTTGAGTCTCGCTTCGTTGGAAACCCCGAAGACAGATTATGTCGCGCGATAAGGCCCAAATATAAATGCATATTCGTAACTCATCTTGCTGTTTTCCTGACTTTATATAGTTTAGAATTACAGGATACTAGTCTCCGGGCTATACATCTTCAAAATAATCACGGTGAAATAATTGTGAATGCATACTTTTAACGAGTATGAGATGCTAATTTTTATATGTGCCATTTCATGGGATTCTGGTTCTTATAGCGTATACGAGAACTGAAGGCTCGGGTGAGCCAGTGCAGCCACAATACTCGCTGCTCGTACACAAAAAGAACGGCCATAGATAACGGTTCAGAGTAAGAAAGACAGCAAAGATCAGGAATCGATACAATCAAGTACCACACCTGTCCTAGGATACCAAATGGGGAAGTAACAAAATCACAATTAACATCACAAAAAAGAGCCAAGAGGTCAGCTATTTCCCTTCAGGTCAATGTTGATGTATCTGCTCCTACTAGATAGCTGTGCAATCATGCGTGAAGAGAGGCTTTAGGCACATGCAATAAGTACCAACTTCGCATGAACAGGCTCATTAATATATATGAGCCGTGACAAACGATTTCCAAAAATGCGGTATTTTGACAAGTGTAGACTCAGATGAGCCTGTGCCGCCTCTTTTAAAGCTTAAAAACGCAAAATGCTGTTCAGTCAGTAGCTTAACAGTCATACATGTAGCATATTCAAGCGACTAGCAAAGGCTCTGATCAGACTGCGCGTATGCGCAGGCTGGTCTGAGCCTTTGCTGGTCGCACATACCACATAGTTGGAAATCTCATGCCGCGGCTCATATAGCATTTCAGGATACAATTATTTAAATTTGTTGCACATTTGTAGTAGTGTATAAAAGTACATGTGTACCTCGGAAAGATGCCACACAAGGTAGGATGTTCATCAACAAACATTATCCCGTCCCGATATGACTGAAAAAAAGTGTTGACTAGGATGTAAATAATCAAAACAACTCAGGAAGGGTGTGTTGTTTGACTGCAAATCTGAGTCTTACAATGCACACCAAATTGACATCTATCACGTGGACCTTGATCGGGTTTCCGACCAAGTAAAACTCAAACCAGTCTGCTCAACTATTGAAACTAGGTAAAATAATGGAAACTCCCATGAAGCAAGTTTAGATAATTGGGCCGCGGCGTGAGAAAACCTGTCCTCGGTGTTTCCGACAAAGTGTGATTCAAACCAGCCTGAACAGATGTAGAGACTACATGTAGCTTGAAAATTGAAATTTCGCTCGTAACAAGTCTGGATCGCATGATACTTTCCAAATCAGCAGATAAAAAAGGCACTGATCAGACTGCACTGATGCGAAGGCTGGTCTGCTCTTGTCTCGTGCGCAAACCCCGAAAACTGGTGTTCTCTAGTCGAGGCCCACATTATACTCTGGAGTGAAAGAAAATTTAAGGCGTTCATAAGACTACTCGGATGCGTAGGATGGTCTGCACCTTTGTTGTTCGCATGTTACAAAGTCAGGTTTTCTTACGACGAAACCGACCTAATTATCACAAAATTGCCACCAATTTACATTCAACATTGCTTCCTTGGGGCATCGTCGGGTTTTTTGGACAGTTTCTTGATTAACCGCCGCTTACCCAGATAGTTGCTACGTCACGTCAAAGGAATGTAATTTATATGTTATTTTATGTTCATATTATTTTACAACTGTACACAAGCTATACAAATAAAATACGTTTAAACCAAAGGAATATCAATAAAATACTCAAAACCGTGATGAGCATTTTCACCAGGCTCACATAGTGATTATAGTTCAGACCCAAGGGTCGTGCAAGATTATAGCACACGCCCAATAGTCGTGCAAGACACACGTAGTGATTACAGTGAGCCACTTAAGTTACGCTGCACTTTTTCAGGGCCCACATTTTTCGACAAAATTGCTGGAATCGAACATTCTCTTTGATTATTTACTTATTGATATTTTATCTGTTTGATGACATAAAAAAAATCAGAATCACTCATGCGAACCATTCTGCTAAGTCAAAGGCAATTTTGACAAAAAATGCACGTGCAACCTGAACGTCTATATTTTCTATTTGCATTTTGCACTAGGCATTATCCATGGTGATTGTTGTGACAGAAAAACACCAAAAACTATTATTGTATTCAAGTTAAACCTTTTTTCGGTCGTTGAATTTAGCAACACCGTTACTTTTGGAAGAAATGCTCGTTTTGACGTCATATTAACGTCAGTTTCAATAATCAAACATATTTTTCTTCGCAAATTGTTTCGTTATGAGTCACTTGTTGACAAACAAGTATCAAAACACTAAAACATCTTACCATTGATACGTCTTATAGCATTGGTAGAAGTGACGTCATCACTAACGTCAACACCATGGCGCCAATAAATCCATTATTTTTTTACGAAAATAATCGGCGAACACATGGTTGTTAAAAATGAAATTATAAAAGAAGTGTTTTGATAACTAGTTTAGTCAAAATCATACGAAATTTTATCTAACTCTAAAAAAGTACTAAAATCAACTTTGTTCAAACCTTGGCAAGCTGAGATGCAAAACAGTAAAGCGTTCAAAAATGATTAAGTTAACAAAGACATTCCAGTCTCAGATATTGCCAAGAATAAATCGGCTCGTATTACTGGTATAGCAGAAATTCGACCCTGAAAAAAGTGCAATGTGATCTGAGTTTTATTCGAGATAATGCATGTGTAATGGTGTTTTGAGGGTAGTGCCCTTCAAGATCCATTTTCTCATTTGTTTCTGATCTCATCACAATAAAATTGCAATGGCTAATGCAAATATAAATGCGCTTTACGCTGGTAGTCTCGGAATAAAGATATCATATTTCTTTTCCGAGTAATTTTACATTTTATACGTGGTGCGTAACTAAAGTGGCTCACTGTATAGTCAGGGTGGGTGGTCACGTGGTTTTTGCTTGGATACACTGTACGGATGTTCGAATACACTGTACGGACATTCTGATCGAATGTAGGAAGATTTCTCTATGTTTTCTCATCTATACCCAGAAAGTTATACACCATTTTCCAGCCAATATTTTCACCTATCAAACGCTACCAGGATAGCATCTTTAAGCTTCTTACTTTGAGTACTAACTCTGTCACAAATGTTGTCCGTACAGCTTATTTCCAAATTCAGGCCCGATCTTCGCCGCTAAACAATTTGTGACAGAGTCTGTTCTCAAAGTAAGAAGCTTTATGAGGATATCCTGGCATCGTTAGATCGGGAAAAATAAGGGCTGGAAAATGGTGTATAACTTTCTGTGTAAAGCTGAAAAAACATGCAGAAATATCTACTTACTTTTGCTTAAAACATCGGTGTAGAAAGAAGTCCGCCATTTTTCCGTAAAGTGTATCCTAAGAGAAACCACGTGACTACCCACCCTGATAGTGCAGACCCAAAGGTCATGCAATAAATGGACTTGTTCCATTTTTTAAGTACCATTAAGGTAGTACGGGACCCATGTCAAAAGATAACCTTACTTTTACTTAAAAGTAAGAGTGTAAGAGTTATCGTTCCTGAATCTTGTTTTTAAAAGAGAATACTTATTTGTAAGACGGTAGATATTATTCTCCCCTGACAACTCTTTGATGCTTGAAACGTAATTCTGTAAGTATTTTGCTTTCACAAAAAGAAGGAATGCAAGTATTAGCTTTTAAAAACATCACCTAGAGTATGAAGTCATTCAGTATTTTGATGGTTAAAAGTTGCGGACCGTATAAATAAACATACTATATACATGTCTCGGTTGCTATTTCTGCATGCTGCCACTAACCTAAGACCCACCCCCACCCCAAAAAGGGGGGGGGGGTGTAGACGTGCACATGCCTTGTATGTGACATTCTCATGTTTAGGACCCATGGAGGTACATGGTCACTAATGTTTTATGGAGAAATGACGTAACTATTTCAATTACCTTATCACACCGGATAGGCAGCAATAAAAACAGTCTAGACAATCGATGAATGCTGATAACAAATTGCTAGAAACAGTGTTTGTGATTGCCATTTGTTGCCTATAGGACTACAAACAACAATCCAAAATTCTGTTACTCACAATATTTAACTACGTTCGTCGATAGCATTAACGTTTTCGATTGCCGCCCATCTAGTGTGTTTTTGATATACTGAAGACGTAGCCAAAACAATCTGATACAAGGGCTAGGAGTTATTTCATGTTTCTGTTGAAAAAATTATTTTGTTTCGTTGCATGTTTCATGATGATAAAATGGACATTTCTGCATACATTTTAATAAAATTAATTGGAACTGCATGTGCCTGAAAGGAAGATATATGACAATATAACATTCTTTTCTGTATATTAACGGTTGGCAAGCATGGTACAGATGCGCGGATCCAGGAATTTTCATCAGGGGGGGGGGGGGGGGGCGTCCAGGTCAGTCTGACAACGATTTTTTAGTCCTCAGCTTATTTTACAGAAGTCAAATGGTCAATTTCAAAGAAATCTATCGTTTTTCAAGGTTCCAGATGGGGTCCAATTTTTTCCAGGGGGTCCAACTTTTTCCAGGGGGTGTCCAATTGCTTATTCCAGATAGAAACCCATTTAATTTGTGATTTTCCAGAGGAGGTCCGGACCCCCTGCCCCCCCCTCTGGATCCGCACTTGGTGCAGCCCTCACAGCTTCATGGTTAAGGCTACAATACATTATCTCATTTGGGCTTGGCAAACGTAAATAGACAGAAGAATGTATCATCCTTTTATTGTTATATACCTTAAAATAAGTGTTTACTAAAGAAACTTGAGGTGTTTCAATCGCTGACAATTGTACATTTTATTTAATAATGTGTCATATTTTGGTTGATCGTTGACCAATCACTGACCGCGGGCTTTATTTCCGATAAAACGTGACTGCAGAGGGCTTAATTGCCATTTCAACCTGCTCAGGCATATCCTCTGCGAGTTAAGATACCGTCGCTTATGCTTTATTGAGAAATGACCAAAATATTCAATTATCATAAGATACGCTACTTTATTACATCTGATAGGCGACAATCGAGAAGGCTCTGAACAATCGATGAACGTGGATCGCAAATCGCTAGAATTTTCTATTTGTCGCCAGTCAGACAAACAAACTGCAATCCACAAAGTCTGTTTCTGACGGTATTTGATCTACTTTCGGCGATAGCATCAACGTTTTCGATTGCCACTTATCCGGTATGTGTATTGATACAATGAATACGTAACCAAAACAATCTGAAACAAGAGCTAGGGGTTATCTACATTTTTCAGTCATGTTTCTGTTGAAAAAAAAGTTTGTTTCCACACCGGATAGTGAGCAATCGAAAACACTCTTAACCATTGACGAACGCAGATCAAAACTCGCTAGAAACAGTGTTTTGATTGCAAAGTGTCGCCTGTTCGATGAGTGATGGTAATAAAAAACTATGATTCTAACTATTTTTGGTCTATAATCGTCGATAGTATTGATGTTTTTGATTGCGCCTATAAGGTGTGGTTTTGTTGTATGCTTCACGATGTTACAGTGGACATTTTTTTGGAAATGCTTTTGCTTGAAAGGAAAGTATTCTAGAACGTTTTGGATACTGTAAAGGCGGCACCTCATGACTGCCTTATTAGTCTACTTAAGACATAGGTAAATCTGAAAATGAGGCGTTATAACTACATTCGAAAGTGTTTGTTTATTGTTTAACATTAGTATAGAGGCAAACAGTGTGGACCCAGATCAGACTGCTCTAGGTGAGCAGTCTGCTCTAGATCTACATTGTTTGTTTAAGAGGCTTCATAATATTTCAATAGACGATAAAAACATACGATTGTGTTGTAATATACGCTTTAAGGGTTAATAAATGTAGGTTCAGTGCATTAACGGACAGGACTTTCATGAAATGCACGCAGACCTGCGCGGCTCAAGCAACTTTTAAACGCTTAACCAATGGATAGAACCTGATTTCCATTCTTGAGCAGTCGAAATAACCCAACCACGCCCAGATATGAAAATTAAAGTTGCCACCTTTACAGTTCCCAAAAAGTCCTATAATATATAATAATGACAATATAACAGTCCTTTCTGTATATTAACGTTTGTCAAGCCCTTGTGCGATAATGTGTTGCAGGCCTCACCGCTGTGTGGTTCTGGTGTCAACACATCACATTCAGGCTTGCCAAACATTAATACAAGGAAAAGAATGTTTTATCCTCTTATTGCATATTTGTAAGTTTATTCTTTAAATGACATTTAGATCTATGCATCAGGAATAAAGCTATAATTTTTAGCTTTTATCTACATAAATCTAACGTGTAAGAAAGCATCAAAGTATCAAGACATGCTATAGCCATGCTTTAATGAGAATCATAATGTAATGTGCTGGGTCACATATGCTAGGTCAAAATCTTTTTTGTCATTTTCTACGCCCATTTGTCAGTGCTTAATCAATAATAGCTATGTCTCCGCCCAGTGATATACATAGGGCGTAGATAAACAAATAAATTGGTTGAAAGGGGAGACAACACTTATTATAGTCTTTATTTTTTTCAGGATTTTTCAGAAAAGTCACTAAAACAAAAAAAACGAGCACGGTGACACATATTTTTTTATTCAATCATTAGATTCTTCATGAAAATATCTTTGTAAAAATATGTTTTTTGTTGTTCCAGTTACATTCTCCGATATGTTTATTTTGAGTATTAATGTTTTTTTGGCATTTATTCGTTTGACTTAATTGGGATTTTGCTTAATAAATTGTGTAAATACATGTTATTTCACTATTTTTGTTTTTATTTATATCTCTGACGTGAGTAGTATTTGTTCTGAAAAAACTGTATTGCGTTTCTTGTTAATTTGTTAATAAAATCTTTGTTTGTTTATTTCAAAAACCTGCGATTTTGCAGTTTTTGACATCAAATAACTTTTTAAAAAGAACGGTGAGGTATTTGTTTTTTTTGTCTTAGATTATAAGTATAAGCCTATATTATAATATATTAAAAGATAAAACACTTTTGGACATATGCTGGTGAGTCCGGTACTACCTTAATATAAGATTGTAATTTTGGGGCAGCACATAACATTTTAGCACTTATTTACATCAAGGTCGACTCAGACCAAACTTTTCGGGATATGCTTCCTACCATTAGTTGGATCTTTTATGTTTTTGTTCTGTCTTGTGTTTGCTATGTTTTGTGCACGTCTGTTTATATGTGCTTTGTGGTCACCTGCTGGGAACGGGCTGACCTCTTGGCTCTCGTTTGTGGTGTCTTCTGTGAGTTTGTCACTTTCCCATTGGTATCCTGGGTCAGGTGTGGTACTTGATTGTATCGATTTCTGATCTTTGCACCATTACTTACTTTTGATCTCTTGTCCCACAGTATATGACATCATGAATGTTCAAAGGAGGAAGAAACAAACAACTACAGTAAAATAAGAAGTAAACACTAGAACACATATTGACTGATGAAACTGCAACTATTTGATTCAGACTGGGTAATAACGACATTTTCGAATCAAACTGGAAAAAACGCCATATTATTGATAAGTAAAAAAAGTTATAAAAAAGAGTCAGAAGTGACTTGATTCGAACCACCGCCAGAACGATAATTTGGTTTTTGAGACAATACTGAGCGCGCTATAGCGGAATCAATCTTAAATCTACCTAACCAAATTGCGTTATGTCCCTTCATACATATATATACTTGCTTATAAAACCGACTCATACAAAAGTTAATAGTTTCTTGGGATTTATAAAAAAAGATAAAGATTGTATAGAGCGACATAATTGTTGTTTATTCGATCCTAAATCTCTTTATACCAAACTACGTAATGTCCTTTTACATATATATATTTACTTATAAGACCGACCCATATAAGAGTTAATGGTTTCTTTGGATTTATAAAAAATAAGATTGTTTAGAGAGCATAATTCGTACCATGAACGGTTGGGTTAGACAATGTGTAACTGTCTGCATCACAAAATCTGAATGAAAAAGTATAAGCATTTGAATTCCGATTTTACCCTGGTAAAAACGAAAACGTTAAGAACTTATTTCAGGCATTGTGTAATCGTAATCTGTAATCATGATTACTTGTAATCGATTACATTTTTCAGAAATCATAAAGTAATCTATAATCATGGATTTTTATGATTACAAGTAACCATAATGTAATCGATTACATTGCAAAATAGCCTGTAATCATGATTACTTTATGATTACTTTATGATTACTTATGCTTTTTTAACAAAAAATAAATATAAAAAAAAATGATTTTAAAGTGAGTACCAGCTACAAATGAAGATTAAAGAGAACAATTACTGTTTATAAACAAAATATGTGAATTTGCTTTCAACAATAGATCAAAGATTTTAAAATTAGTTTTGAATTAAACATGATTTCATGAAAAAAAAATGTAAGATGGAAGAAACACTCAATAGCTGTAAATGAATAATTGATCTTGAAGACACGCAGCATATATTCTGATCAGATGTTGCATGGTGCAGAACTGATTATGGCTGGCACTGTTTGCAAAGTCTAAAAATATAAAATAAAGCATACTTTTTTAAGATCTAGGTATTTATTTATTAAACTATTTTCTCTATTTCTTGGTAGCATTTTATGGGATTCACTAAGACAGATTAATAGAACAGCCCACCTTTCTTCATGATATGTAGCTACCCAAATCACTTGGATATCTTATAAACTACCTTGACCCTTTCAATGCTAAGAGTGTAGGAAAATATATAAAAGACAAGAAAAGTTCCCTTGAACGGTAATATAGGTGGATAGCCTACAGTTAAGCTGAGAGAAGACATTATCTAGAAAGATACATTTTTAAGTTGAAGCCTTTTATTTCCAATTGAACCTTTCATAAAATACAAAACTTTGGTCAACTTTATTTCTGTGCTGACAAGTGAAATAAGGTCCTTTTTCTTTAGTTTCCGTTCAATCTTCAAGACACTTTTATGACAGTATTGTTTAACACATTTTGGGAAGCAATTTTTGTGGCTGACCATTTTCCTACTGAATATGATCTCATTTTCAGTTTTGGTTTGATCAGAAGTTAAGGATCTACTTTAGTTTGTCGTTCTTTTCATAAACATATATACAACACAAATATCTTCCATTTATCCGATAGATATTAATTAAATCAGAATATGATTTAATTAATACATATATCTGATAAATAGAAGACATTTGTGTTGTATATATGTTTACATAATATTATACTATAAAAGAAGTCCAACTGTTAGGTAATAATTACAATGCAAGTTGGACTTATTAACTTTTTAGGTGGATATATGTTTTAATGTGATAAAAATATTTTGTAAGAAAGTATAAAACCAGTATGCAGTGCTCCAGATAAGAAAAAAATCATTTCTTTTACTTACCAAGTTCAATCTAGTTGTCCTGTATATAGCATTTCCTGAAATATTCTTTCAAGCGCCCACATAATTGATGTCGTTCTTTTCATAAACATATACAACACAAATGTCTACCATTTATCAGAAAGATATTGATTAAATCAGAAAATGATTTAATTAATATCTATCTGATAAATAGAAGACATTTGTGTTGTATATATGTTTATATTATGTTATATTATAAAAGAAGTCCAACTGTTAGGTAATTTTTACAATGCAAGTTGGACTTATTAACTTTTTAGGTGGATATATGTTATAATGTGATAAAAATATTTTTAAGAAAGTATAAAACCAGTATGCAGTGCTCCAGATAAGAAAAAATCATTTCTTTTACTTACCAAGTTCAATCTAGTTGTCCTGTATATAGCATTTCCCGAAATATTCTTTCAAGCGCCCACATAATTGATGTCGTTCTTTTCATAAACATATACAACACAAATGTCTACCATTTATCAGATAGATATTGATTAAATCAGAAAATGATTTAATGAATATCTATCTGATAAATATAAGATATTTGTGTTGTATATATGTTTATATTATGTGATATTATAAAAGAAGTCCGACTGTTAGGTAATTTTTACAATGCAAGTTGGACTTATTAACTTTTTAGGTGGATATATGTTATAATGTGATAAAAATATTTTTTAAGAAAGTATAAAACCAGTATGCAGTGCTCCAGATAAGAATAAAATCATTTCTTTTACTTACCAAGTTCAATCTAGTTGTCCTGTATATAGCATTTCCTGATATATTCTTTCAAGCGCCC
Organism: Loripinus fragilis; assembly: GCA_964019695.1. NCBI lineage: Eukaryota > Metazoa > Mollusca > Bivalvia > Lucinida > Lucinidae > Loripinus > Loripinus fragilis. The sequence continues at coordinate 62,430,495 of OZ026528.1, read as the reverse complement.
ACATAATTGATGTTTAGAACAAAACAGGTGTTAAATTTGGTACATTTTAGAGGCATGTGCTTTAGATTTTTACTTTTCATATACTGTTATAATAATAATTATTATAATTTTTGGGCTGGATAGACACTGATAATCTCAACATGAACAACTAATTGTGCTTCACACAGCTATATGCATTTTATAACTTCATTACTGGAAAGATATTTTTTAATAGTGTTGATTTTATCTTCTTTGTCAGAAACATAAATCTGAAGCACATCGATGGAACTGTGTTAAAAACAGTGGTCAAATCTTTTACCTTGAGCTTTACTGAATCTAAAACAGCCAAACTTGAAGGGGGTATCTTGCAAACACATCTAAGATAACTGAGATGCACAAATTCTATTCATGTTTATATGTAGAATAATATGGGACTTTAGAATACTATTGTTTTATTCTATATTTCATTCAGCCAGCCTTGTAGCTTACTAATATCTGAAGATAGAAATGAGAAACATTGCTAAGTTTTCCTTTCTCCAGGATAACATTCTAATAATAAGTGTTCAAATGAAATAAAATCATTTAAAAATAATCATAAAGTAATCATGATTACTTTGCAATGTAATCTGCAATTGTAATCGATTACATTTAGAAAAAAAACGTAATTGTAATTGTAATCAGTAATCATGAAAATCTAAAGTAATTGTATTGTAATCGATTACATTTGCATGTAATCGGCCCCATGTCTGTCGTATTTATCATCGAGCCATACGAGTGTAACCCTAGGGAGATGAAGGCCTATATAACGTGTATAAAATCCTCAGATACTCTCTTATAAGGCATTGCGCACAGGAAGAATAAGGCATCTTTTTTATACCGGGTACTTAAAGCCATGCCACACTTTTGTTTTTTTTCTATGGCGGCGTCTCTACCTTTAAGCAGGATTGCACATAAAAATGCCAGATATTTTTTTTTAAGACAATGCTATTTCTTCTGTTAGTAAGGTAGTCGTTTCACCCGCGAATGATCTGCAAAATGCTTTTCACACTTGACAAATCTTGATTGAATTGGTTGAAAACTCTGCTTCTGCTATTCAACATATAGGAAATAGAAAAAAAGCTTTGTTTTGAGGCGCTCCCCCTATTGATCAAAATAATCCTTTTGCATGCAATTGTATTTTATACTTCATGCATTATATGAAATGAATAGGGGGTTATGCTGTTAAAATACTTAAAATGAATTATTCTAAAAGCCCATTAGTCACTACCATTGTACAAATTTTAGCTTTATATCCATTTACAACGCACTCGTATACAGTATGTAGTGATGATATACCTCACTGAACAGGTCCGACTGATTGAATTTGAAACAGAACAGCTATAATGTGTGTGTTAAGCATTTACAGGTAATAGTCAAATGATGTGGATAGTATACTTATTTGACAAAAACAATGAAATATTCTACTCCCGAATTTTACGAATTATCTTATATTTATGTCGCAAACATTATATTTCCATTCATTTAGATTAATACAAGACAAAACTTTGGCATTCTGCAAAAAGAAATATTTGGTCACAAAAAATACCCACTCACCCTACATCATAAGGTCCTGGAATTTATGTGAACTATTCTCCAAATATATGTTTTTGTTACGTGCATTAAATGTCTGGTTTTAATTAAAGCACAAAAATACAATTGTCAATTATACATAGTCAAAGCCATGTATTCTCAAAATTTGGGCAGATTGAATATGAGACTGTTCAAGGTCCTTTGAATAAAGCAACCCGTTCTCTCTTCCTCTGAACGATGACTGCAACATTAAATTGACACTAAGTAGTACATAACGAAAGGAAGACCAAACACACAACCCTCAAAACAACAGTGAATCAACAACATACCAACGCCACCTAATGAGCAGGAGCCGAAGCCTCTTGGAATTTCGTGGAGGGGCTTAATTGCTCGGGAAAAATCTAGATTCTGCTGTTGTTAAAACACATAAACTGGTTTACTTGTATGGATTTTTCCCCTCACCATGTAATGCATCATCACAAAGAAACAATCTAATCAAATTAACACTATGATGAATCAAAGAAAAGAGCTCATGACTCACAGATAGCTAGAGCTAAGGAAAAACCTTAGGTCGAGCTTTGGTAAGCCCAGCAAAAACAAGCATTAGACACCAACCTACGTTGAAAATTTTATGTAATGGTCGTCTGATTGATCGCCGTGGAATTAAAGAGGAAACCATAGATATAGACAGGCAATGTTATTTACAATCAACACTGAAAGTCTATGGTAGAATTTAAAAAACGGTTTAGTATTTTATCGATTTACTTGTTTTAGAAACTTGCCAGTCATGTCAAAAACTGGTTTCTGTTGTTCTAATATCAATTCATACTCTCGAAAAACGAATATAATCACAATAGGAAGGGGAGCGTGTAAAATCCCCGTCAAACGTGGAAAATGAGAAATTAACTTTTCAAAATTAAAATAATTTACTTTGTCACTCATTTTATACGAATCTATGCCATTTGTTATAGACAAGGCCAAGTCAAAAAAGGAAGATTTAGTATTGAATGCATTTGGCGTTTCTAACTGAAGTTATGTGGGATGTATCTGAGATACATCTTGTTTGACATAACAATTATCAACATATAGTAAGTCATCTAGATTTAAATTCTTCAACAACATCAGCCTCATTATTGACAGAAAGAGACAACATGGATTCTCTCTCGTAACAAAACAAAACAAATCCTCAACAAGAGGAACACAATAAGTACCAATTGAAATATTTACAATCCACATATACTATTTCAAACAAATCTTATAAATATTCTGTCTAAAGTATAATAGAGAGCGTCACAAACTTTCTTAAATGACAAAAACGTACCTTTTAGGTTGTTCAGAAGTGAACAAAAGCGCGTTTTTTATTACAAGTCAAACACTTTTAGCCCTCTATATTAAAAAGTGTGTTCAATTAATTTAGCAAGCATTTCTCTAAATTATATTATGAGACAATGAAGATTAGAGAGTAGAGAACTCATATGTAACCCTTGCACACTGGCCATGGGTAAACAGTGAAGACCCAGTAAAAATACTACAGAAAACTGCATTCTATCCCATACTGCGCTTTGTGTGTGTGTGTGTGTGTGTGTGTGTGTGTGTGTGTGTGTGTGTGTGTGTGTGTGTGTTTTAGATCAAACTATCTTTGGTTACTGCTATGTATGCACATATTGTGTGTGGTTTTGTATAAGATACCTGTTTTGTTATGTTGTACTTTGTATCCTTGTCGCTATAATCGTCGTTATTCTCTTCTTAATAGTGCGGAGGGTTGGTATATAATGTGTAATTGTGACATTTCTGGTCAAACTCACTTGCTTTGAATTCCCAGTCAACGATAGTTCAGTCATGTAGGGACTCCTTCCAGACAGATGGAGAAGAAAAAATAATTAGATAGACTATAAGACCCCACCAAAATTTGCCTCAAGTGATAATAATTTTTGTCTGTCCATTTAAACAAAAGAGGCGTATTTTTACTTTTGATGGCAAAATTGATTTGAACCTTGCACCCATGCTAATTAAATTTACATATGTGAAGCAAAAATAGTAAGTGAGTATGATCAGGAAATACCACAATCACAAACCGCAGACAACCCCATGGCACCGCGAGACACCACAAGACACCAGGAAGACAAATTAAGCAAAGCAACCATCTCTCTCTTCCCCATCAAGATGATTGCAATAATAGAATGGACATAAAGTAACGTACAACAAAACATATAACATTACAGACTCCCACAATGGGAGTAACAATTAACAAAAAGTCAACAACAACAGATCCACCGCCTTAGAACGGACAGCAGCCTAAGCAACCGGGGGGGGGGGGGGGGGGGGGCTTAAATGTATTTTACTGGTACCAAATCTTCGCCCTAGATTTTGCTGTTGTTGAAGTACAAGACATGTTTAGCTCGCATGGAGGCCATCTAACTAATGCAATGTATCATCATGGAGAAACACTCTAATCAAATCAACACACCATGATGAAACAAAGAAAATGGCTCATGACTCACAGATAGTCAGAGCTAAAGAAAACCTCAAGTTGAGCTACGGTGGGTCCAGCTACAGATAAGCATCAGGCCCCAATCCACCGATTAAAGCTTTACGTCTGAGCCGTCATAGAGTCTGAGGCCTGACCCACCATCGTGCAATTAAAAAAGGAAACCATAGTTATAAACCGTGATTGGGTTTAAAACTAGGCATGCAGACTGTCGCATGATATCCAACTTATATCCAGCCCTTATATAACGTTTTACTATCTTTTTGAATTGATAATTAAAATTAGGTTTTTCAACAATTCGTTTGAATTTATAAACTAAATCACCATAAAATATAGGTTCTGATATGCCTTGTTGCAGAAGAGTTTTTAACCCAATGTTGTATTTAACAATTAACTCTTAGTGTCTGTGGTAGAATTTAGAAAATGCTTTTGGAATTTTATTACATCTATGACCTTGTTTTAATAACTTAGCAGTTAAAAATAAGTTTCTGTTATCGGAAGAAATATCCCTGGGACTCAGAATTAGGTCAAATGTCAACTGGGTGTAAAATAACAAGATAATAGACAAAGCACTCGTTTCTATGTCGTTTCCCGCCTATATAACATATTTTAATTTGCTGACAATATCCAGGATGTACTGAAGCTACTTAAGATACTAGTTGCATGTATTACAAGACAAGAACTGAGCGTAGGTCTGTGCAAGATTAAAGGCCATTTAAGTGCAAAATTTCAAAAAGACAATATGTAATGTTAATGCTGCATTTTTATCGATTTCGTACAAATCTAAGAATAGAAAATTATCACAAACTGTATATGAATGTTAAGAAGTAAAGCATAGTGAAATTGATAGTGTAACTACAGGCCAGGCCAGCATATAAGGTCACTTAAGTGAACATTTTGTGTAATTATACATTGAAAACAGCTTCTTTATGTAATCAGCATAACCACATAACTATTAAACAACAACATTCGTGAGTAGGACGTATGAGCGCAGCAAATATTTTCACTAAATATATATAGGTATCCAATTGTAAACTAGCACCAAGAGGCCTATTCGCTAAGAAACAATCAGCTTTAATCATATAAGAGCATAAAAACGCAGATCAGTTTTAATATCAGAGCTGTCTGACTAGCACTTTTGTTGTTCGCTGATTAGGTACTAATCTTCCAGACTCTAGCTAAGCTTTTTAGCACAGCAGGCGAGTTTAAGTCATACATGGTGGTCAAACCTGAAAATATAGTTTCTCTTGATGGTGCTCAATTGTGATCAAGTAAGTACTTTTTAAGTTTTCTACAACTGCATTTTGACTTGTTGTAAAACCCACTCACAGTTTGTAAACCCACTCACAGTTTATAGTTAGGATTTCCTCTTTAATTGCATAAAAGTGGATCAGGCTTCAGACTCAATGATAATTCTAACTTTCATCGGTTCGTTGGTGTGTCTGATGCTTGCCTTTGGCTGGACCCACCATGGCTCAACTTGTGGTTCTATCTGTGAGTCCTTTTCTTTGTTTCGTCTTATATGTATAGATTGTTAATTTGATTAATTGCTTAGGTTAGCCTCCATGCGGGCTAAGTATTTTTGTGTTTTAACAACAGATGAATCTAGGGTGAAGATTCGGCACCAGATTATTGCATTTAGACCAAAGTGGCTTCCGCTGCTGTCTGTTCTAAGGCACTGGTTTTGTTGTTGTTGATTTATTGTTTATTGTTGTTCCCATTGTTTGTGGGGGATTTGTTTTTGGTCCTTGTTTTCTTATGCTGTTTTTATTGTTCAATCTAGCTTCTTCAATCATCTCGCGGAGGAAGAGAGAGCTAGTGGCTTTACTTTAACTGTATTTCTGCTGCATTTTGGCTATTTGTGATCTGAGTCTCTTCCTTACAGTGCTGTGGGTTGATGTGCAGTGGGTGTAGGTGGTATTTCCTGGTCATACTCACTTACATTTCAGTAATTCCTTGATCGTTACAATCCAAATGAATCAGCTGTTTTGTGTACGTTGCTAAATGATAATTAACTGTTTGTCAATGCACTAAAACAGTGAAATGTCTCACAACAATCATTGCTATATCAGATCTATTTTAAGTAGAATATGAAAGACTTGGAAAACCAATGAAATCAATCCTACAAGCTGGTGTGCATTTCAGAGATGCTTTAGAATGCTTGCATCTTATTGGCACACATTTCGTCTTGCGCCCACAGCTAACTGGCTACATGCACACATCTGGGATAGCTAACAGGCACTACCAAACAACCCCTAGTCAAAATGTACCTTCTTACCACCAGTCAATAGTATCAGTTGGTTTATTTTCTTGATCCATTTTTACATGGGCTGCCTGAAGCTGTATCTTAGCGTGATAGTTTGCCCTTGCGATATGAAACTCTAATGCGCCATGGGTTGGAGGCAACTCATCTATGTCACGTTTCGCTTTCACAAAAAGACTATGCCAGGCATCATCAATACCTCTGACACCCTTTTCTGCAATCCCATATAACGGACATACAGAAGCCCAAGCATCATCGACGTTATCATCCCTTACTACGCCAGTAAGCAGATGAACATATCTATTGAACATTTTCTATCATGTATTCTTGCTTTATCAGAAAAAAGCCTGTTAGCGGTTGAAAACCTAAATTAATGGGCAATACTAGCTTGGGTAGTTGTTCAGCAACAAAATGGGCAGGAACCCATTTCATAACTCTCGCTGCTAAACTTCAATATTGCAGCCCCCGACGTGATACAGTCTGATACCTGGTCTGCGTCACGCCATTTGCGAACATTTCTTTTATACCCCGCTGCTGTTGTATCTTACAAATGTAACACCATCCTAGTGTCCATATCTTAATAATTGGATGACAAGTGGAATGCTTCATGTCTATTTGGTGCAGCTCTTAAGGCATATTCAATTCCTCATTAAGTAACCAATTCTTAGTCTCAGGTAATTTGAGAGTTATAGCTGTCAACAGTACGGACAATGTATAAGCCAAACGATGCGAACTTGGTTTAATCGAAAACAAACGAGTTAGCCATCCTTTTGCAGATTGATGCAAACTTATGTGCAGGTAATGTGATTGGGTTTTGAACTTTATGTCCGCTCCATACACCACATGCGCAGATCCAGAATATTTGGTAAAAGGAGGATGGGGAGGGAGGTGTCCATGCCCACTGAAAAAGTTGATAATTTTTTAATCGCTCTCGAAGGAACCGTACCAGTACTCCCAAGGAAACCTGTAGCCACTCTTTTTCGGGGTGGGTGACGGTGTCCGAACCCCACCTCCATGTACCCCTCTGGATCAACGCATGTCTCCGTTATGCCTGGAAGGACTATTATTAGATCTATATTTAGCGATGGTCAAACGTGCCCTCGGTGAGATGATAAACATAATTCAAAATTTAATCATGACGATTCCAGGTCATGGTCACAATTAAAAAAAACTTTTAATGATTAAGATTATAACACAGGCAATTAAATAAGAACCTGCCATTGCAAATGGCGGGTATATAATAAATTCATGGGTTTCTTATTGGGCCAAGTTAAGAGAAAAGCTTTAAGCATATGAAACAACAAAAGCTTCCATGCTCTCTGATTAGCGCTTTTTTGTTTACTGATACTTATTTAAAATAAGGTTCTATATCAATATTAATTAAGTCATTTAAATATCTGGAGGTGAAGTTAAAAGCTTCAATAATATCAGTTTGGTTATTGTCTGACAGAGACAACACAAATCTGCAACAAGAGGAGCACAATTAGTACCATTTGGAATACCTGCAATTTGTCTTTAAAATTTCGAGCCAAATATTTAAATATATTGTTTAAAAGATAATCTTATTTTTTGTACATGTTGTGTAGAAATAACTATGCGCACAAATTCCACTTTTTATATCACCCCCCTGGAATGGTCGGGAGACTTATTGTTTTCCCCTTGCATCCCTCTGCCCATCTATCAGTCCGTCTGAGTGTCCGTCACAATATCGTGTTGGTCTTTAACTTAATAACCGTTAGAGATATTTCAACGATACTTCATTCATTTGTAAAGTACATTCAGACGACGTGTCATGCGCAAGAATCGTAACTCTTAAATGTTATTTTTCAAATTATTCCCCTTGTAACATAAATAAATGCAATTCTTTGTCCCCTATGTAAGTCAAACACTGTTAAAGGTATTTGGTTGAAACATCATACATTTCTAGAGCACAATGAGACAATGCGTCACACACAGAAATTATAACTCTGTTTTGAATATTTTGGAATTATTTCCCTTTGTCATTTGTAATGCTATTTCGTGTCCACTCTAACTTGAGAACCCTTAGAGGTATTTCAACGAAACTTCATACATTTATAAAGCACATTCAGAGAACGTGTCATGCATAAGAACCATAACCCATGTATGTTTATTTTTTTTTCAAATTATTCCCCTTGTAACATAACTAAATACAGTTTTTTTTGTCCGCTCTATCAGTTGAACACTTATTCAAAATAAGGATTATCAATATTCAGTAAGTCATCTCATATATTGAGGTGAAGTAAAACGCTTCAATAATATCAGTTTGACAGAGACAACACAAATCTGCCACAAGAGGAGTACAATTAGTACCAATTTGAATACCTACAATTTGTCTATATAATTTCGAGCCAAATCTTATAAATATATTATTCAAAAGATAATGGAGAGTATCACACATTTCTGACGTGACCACGATTTAGATCGTTTAGGTTGTTCAGAAGTAAAAAGAGCATTTTTATCATTACAAGTCAAATAAAGGGAGCCATCTCTGTTAAATGTTTGTTCAATTAATTCTGTTAGTTTTTCTTTGATTAGATTATGAGGCAATTTAGTAAAGAGAATAGAGAAATCATAATGCTGATTATATGAGAGGTTAATAATTAAATGCCTAAAATAATAAAATGTAAATAGAAGACGATAAGTGAGGCCCTCTCATTGGGTACCTGTTCCCAAAATCCAAAAATGTGTTTTTTATGTTCCTTGTTCCACAATAGTGTCTTGTTCTCTTGTTACCCTCAAAATTTGGCCTTTGTTTTCCTGTTCCCCTGAAATAAATGACATTTTCCTCCTGTACCCTAAAACTCCTGGGAGGGCCTCATCAGTTAGGCTTATTGTATGATAAATATCTGATTAAAAAGTGCTAATACCAAGTTACAGCAATGATAAATATTATTTCATATGCGAAATTGCATGAATGCTCCATTCGGAAATCCGGTAATTATCTCCCCTGAAGATTCATCCGTTAGTAACTTACGTCGTTTCACATAGGATGACATGCTATTTTATGTAGCTTGTAAATCTCTGATTTGAAAAATAAAAATAAAACAGCGATGCAGCCCATTAGCATAGGGATAAATGTATTTAAACATTCATTTTTGGAGGTATGTGTTCGGTTTTAAAGTCGCAACTAACGTTTTGCTGCTCCGCTGACGCGCCTCCGTAAACCAACTTCACGACTGTGAATCAGACTTTTTGCCATTATTGCCTGTCTAATCAAAATTGTAATTGACATACTGTTATCTCCTAACTGTATAATTTCCCTACTTTTAACCGATTGACCATTCAATATGGGGCTTTAGAACAACAAAGACGCAGACTAGCCTGTGCACACGCACAGTCCGATAAGCGCCTTTGTCATTCACTTTTTCTAAACTTACTACAAGCGAAATTTCAACATTCTGGCTTGTCTGTGCTGCTGAGCAGGATGGTTTGCGCATGACCTGTTGGAAACCCCGAAGACAGGTTTTCTCGCGTTTAGGCCCATATGAAGTTAAATAATGCCTCAGCGTAAAAAATACGTTCAAATGGCGTAGCCAGAACGCTGAAAAAGTTACGCACATCAAAGGGAGACTACTGGGTCAAGCAATTCTTTTCTTCAATTGCGTTCCTTTTCAAAATGGGAACTTCTCTTAAAGGAAAGAATTTGCTCCCAGAGGGAGCGAATTCTTTCCTTAATGAGCAGTTCCTTTTGGTATGGAAACTCACTTTCATCACATTAAGTAACCTCCCTTTAATGCTACTATATTCATTACGCACGTGCGTAACCTGCAATGAATTCTTTTGAAATGTCAAAGGCTGGTCTGACACCTATATTCGTAACGTAAACGTCTCGGGAAAAGACAAGGCGTATGGCTGATTCTCGCTAGATCCGCCATTTGAACTTTGTTTGTATAAGTATCAGAGCCATTCATTATTTTCACATTATATACCTGTAATTGATATAAAAGATAACAACCTTCAAAAATATTAATAAACCACCAAATGGCGTCCGTACACGTTCTCAGTCTTATAATTGTTGGCTGCACCAGCGTATTTTGTCACAGATTAGGAATGGAACCGCAAGGTTCGCAGTTCGAGAGTGGGGGAAAAATGCTGGAGAAAATGGTGCGAATAGAATACGCGATAGAATTAATGAATGATGATGTAGAAGGTAATCTGATGACAATGAGGAAGGAATTCGATGCCATGAGGGGAGAATTTGATGTCATGAAACAGCACATGAACGAAGCTGAAGAAAATAATCGAAAGACAATGAAAGAAGAATTCAATGCAGTAAAGGGAGAATTTGATGTCATGAAACAGCACATGAACGAAGCTGAAGAAGATAATCGAAAGACAATGAAAGAAGAATTCAATGCAGTAAAGGGAGAATTTGATGTCATGAAACAGCACATGAACGAAGCTGAAGAAGATAATCGAAAGACAATGAAAGAAGAATTCGATGCCTTGAGGGGAGAATTTGATGTCATGAAACAGCACATGAACGAAGCTGAAGAAGATAATCGAAAGACAATGAAAGAAGAATTCGATGCAGTGAAGGGAGAACTTGAGGTCATGAAACAGCACATTAACGAAACTGAAGAGGATAATCGAAAGACAATGAAAGAAGAATTCGATGCCTTGAGGGGAGAATTTGATGTCATGAAACGGCACATTAACGAAACTGAAGAAAATAATAGGAAGACAATGAAAGAAGAATTCGATGCAGTGAAGGGAGAACTTGAGGTCATGAAACAGCACATTAACGAAACTGAAGAGGATAATCGAAAGACAATGAAAGAAGAATTCGATGCCTTGAGGGGAGAATTTGATGTCATGAAACAGCACATTAACGAAACTGAAGAGGATAATCGAAAGACAATGAAAGAAGAATTCGATGCAGTGAAGGGAGAATTTGATGTCATGAAACAGCACATGAACGAAGCTGAAGAAGATAATCGAAAGACAATGAAAGAAGAATTCGATGCAGTGAAGGGAGAATTTGATGTCATGAAACAGCACATTAACGAAACTGAAGAGGATAATCAAAAGACAATGAAAGAAGAATTCAATGCAGTAAAGGGAGAATTTGATGTCATGAAACAGCACATGAACGAAGCTGAAGAAGATAATCGAAAGACAATGAAAGAAGAATTCGATGCAGTGAAGGGAGAATTTGATGTCATGAAACAGCACATTAACGAAACTGAAGAGGATAATCAAAAGACAATGAAAGAAGAATTCAATGCAGTAAAGGGAGAATTTGAGGTCATGAAACGGCACATGAACGAAGCTGAAGAAAATAATCGAAAGACAATGAAAGAAGAATTCGATGCCGTGAGGGGAGAATTTGAGGTCATGAAACAGCACATGAACGAAGCTGAAGAAGTTAATCGAAAGACAATGAAAGAAGAATTCGATGCCGTGAGGGGAGAATTTGAGGTCATGAAACAGCACATGAACGAAGCTGAAGAAAATAATCGAAAGACAATGAAAGAAGAATTCGATGCCGTGAGGGGAGAACTTGAGGTCATGAAAGTGTCCATTAAAGAAGCCCTAGAACACCTAAAGCAGAAAAAAGATGGTAAGATTCTAATATCAACCCTTTGTATACGGGAAACCCTTAAACGGGTACTTTTACAAACACTGAAGACCCATATGAAATACAGCACGATACTGCATTTTATCCGGGTCTACACTGTAAAGTTAACAAAGATCTTCAGACAAAATAATACTTTTTTTAAGTTTACCCTGACACCCCTGGATATTCTCGAAGACATTAAAAAGCTAGTGTTTTCCATCATCCAGTGCAAGCTAAAAATCTGAATTTCAACTTTTACATTTACATTTTATATTATCAATCAAATATGCCTTACAATCTTACACCCAGTCCCACGGGACTATCACAAGTTTATTGTTTCAAACCGTTACAAAAATGTAGTATACAAATGGTTAACGAGCAGCGCATGAAGTTTTAAACACTTTTTGCATATGCGCAAAAGCCTATTAGTAATTTACGTATTCAGCGGGGCTAGAGCTGTCATCTTTTAACTGAGTCATCATCTGCATCCATACTTTATGTATGCGAGCAGTCAATGCTCTAGCGAGACTTTGCTATTGCGCAGACTTGTCTGAGTCTTCGCTGCTCAACAAAGCGATAAGTACCAAAATCGTATACGCTAGGGGTAATTTGAGAGAGTATTACTTGACTTTTCGCTTACTGTAAAGGCGGCGCCTCATGAATGCGTAATTAAGACTAGTCAACCTTAGGCATAGGTAAAAGCTGAAAATGAGGCGTTGTTTTATTCAAAAGTAACTGTATCATCTTGTGCCACCACCTCAGTCATTATTTAGTCCTTAATACGCCAGCAAAATAACTGCATCTGAAAATATCTATTTAACATTAGCAGGGAGGCAAACATTGTGGACCCAGATCAGACTGCTCCTACAGAGCAGTCTGATCTGGGTTCACACTGTTTATCTATGAGGCTTCAAATAGTTTAGTGAACGACAAAAAACATACATTTTGTGATTATGCGCTTTAAGGGTTAATAAATATGAGTTCAGTGTGTATACCGTTAGGATTTTCATGAAATGCACGCATGTTGCGCTGCCCAAAAAGCGTATTAACTCTTTACCAAATTATAAATAAAACCTGATTTCCCTTCCTTAGCAGATGAAATAGCCGAACCACACCCAGATATGAATATTAAAGTTGCCGCCTTTACAGTAAGCGAAAAGTCAAGTAATATAATCAGGAATTGGTGCATTCATAGATGACAGACCAACATAGACAGGCACATAAGCCGGCAATTAAGGCTTGGTATAACCCCAGGGAGGGGGGGGGGTACTCTAATTTTTTCCGATACGTAGGCTCGGACCCAGCATCTACCGTTCACCCCAAAAAAATATCAGGAATTTCAAGCATCCCAAAAAAATATTTGAAATTTTAGCAACCCCAAAAAATATTCCAATTCTGTACCTTGACCTTAAAAACAGACCATAAATTGCATAGAAATGACCCTCAAACTAGCCCAATTTTGTGATGACCCCAAAAAAATATCCACAAACTCTTCATACCCCAAAAAAATATTCATTTTTCTGAAAACCCGAAAAAATATTGAAATTCAGAATTTTGAACCCAAAAAAATGGGCCGAGCCTACGTATGTGTGAAAATATCAGAGTCCCCCCTGGGGGTATAACACACTGAATGTTGTTGTACTATAGTAATTTTAAATTTGTTTATAATAGCGAGATATAGATACAAACCAGAAAGCGGAAAATATTTAATTATTGAAATGCAGATTTTTAGCTTGCACATAGTGATGCAAAACAGTAGGCTTTTTAATGTCTGTGAAGCCCGAAGGGCTTCTCGGAGACAATTTTCATCATCCGGTGCAAGCTAAAAATCTGAATATTCCAATTCTAATATTTATATTTTATATTATCAATCACATATGTCTTTCAATATTACACCCAGTCCCGCTTGTTACCTTTTTAGTATGATTTATTTTATTTGTATGGGGGTGTTGGACCAGCCAGCCGGCGAAACTCTTGTACACAGCGTCATGACGATAAGTTATTTACGTCATGGTTATAATACGATAATTACGTCACAAAAACCAATAAGCTGAGACAGTCATTGGTTGACGTTAACGTAGTCCGCCTACTGGCGCGTGGCAACTAACGTGATTGTTCAATGTTTTGCATCGAGAAACCCAAACAACGTTGAATGCTAGGTTTCATCTACAATGCAACTACAATGGAAATGTAAATATTGAAGACAACAAATTATAAAATTTAAGTACCAGCCCACTCCAATACGAAATACCATTCGGGAAAGTCCGGCACAATTCGAGAATCGAACCAAGCCTCAGCTGTACGTAAGGCGCATTACACGTAGTGCTATGTACGAAAAAGCTCCATTTTGCTAGCTGGAAAAGGCGTAATGAAAATTAATTTTTAGCATGTAAGTTCAGCTCTATTAAAATCCGTTTATCTGATTACCCGAAAAGTTTAATCAGCAGAATAAATGAAGTTTATGTATTTCAATAAAATACCGCTAAAGCGATATTTTATTGAAAAAAAGCATAACTTTATTTAGAATTTTATGTATTTTTAATAAAATACGGCTATACTGATATTTTATTGAAAAAAAACAACACAACTTCATTTATAACCATTCGTTTTGCTGCAATCACGCTTGTTATTGTGTTAGCATGGTTTCTGAGACGTCAACGTCAAGTAATATAACGTTAGCGTCAGGTTATCACCCTCGTTATCAAAGCAGATCCTCGATGCACATCCGTGGTCTGATTCCACGGGATTTTGAAGAATTTGCACAGGCAGTTCCGGCTGTGCGAAATGCGTGTATCTTTAAGGTATAGGTCTACTGATCTAAAAGATAACCTAGTGTTTTATTCAAGTAAAGAGAGTTATCTTTTGTTTTGTTTGATTTGATTCTTTACGTCCCATCAACAATCTTTCAGTTAAACAGGGACGGGTCTTCCTGGTTTGAAGCAGTACTAAGTTAGGATAGATGTGTCTTGCTCAAGGACCACAACGCAGTGACGCCGGTGAGGCTCGAACCCGCGGCCCTTCGGTCTCGAGTCAAACACTCTACCACTGAGCCACTGCGCTCCCTAAGAGAGTTATCTGCCGTTATAATTTAATCGTTGGCGAAAAGCTAACGTTCGTGATCTCTATATTGAAGAAAGTACATGTCATGAAATGGTAATTGATATATTAAAGAGATTTAGCTGAACTGTTTATTTTTTGCACTTAATCGTTATTCTGGCGCATTAATGTGGAATAGCGTTTCCTTAAAGATAAAAAAAAACATCTAGTACAAGTGAGTCATTTACAATTAACTGCTAATAATGGATGAAATGTGACTGTGCATCTTAATTTAGTCGCAATTTGAGAAGACCAGATTTTCATAGGTGAAAAGCAAACGCGCAGATCGGCTGTTTAGTTGTACAGGATGATCAGCGCATATTATACGTGGCATAAAAAGTTAGGGATTTTTGACAGCAAACCCAAATATTCCTACCTTTTTGCTTAGTGTATTTTCACTGCATAGCTGGTATGATCTCTTTCTCTATTTTCGAAAAATACTTATGTGTCCACCTGGCTTAAGTGGCTGAGTAGACTGGCGTGCGTCAACCTGGTCAGAAAATCTGAGCACTGGTTTCCTCGTGCGTATTTATTTTGTACGGTTGTTTTTGTTGTTTAATGGATTTTACATATTATACCCACTGAATTCCTGAGGCCCTCAAAATATTTACTTAGTTTTAATTACAATTTTCACGTTGACGATGAAAGAATGCCAGCAAGAACGCTAGGAATGTCAGAAAATAAAATGTATCTGCGTTGATGGTTTAAACAAGAACTATCTTTATAAAAGAAAGATATTCGGCTGCATATCAATTGTGGAATTTGTTTTTGATATGTATTGCTGTTCTTTACTTAGGGCCATCCGACTTGGGAAATATAGTTAATACCCCCAACTATGTAAACGGCCCCATAGTTTTATTATTGCAAGGGTTTTTAAACCAATATAGGACACTAATACAAAATCACAACTTTGGTGCACTTGCGAAACAAAGAACAGTCCCTTTAAACGTAACTGAATAGTCATACAAGAAATTAAACGATGTGAAAATATTAGTTTACACACAGGGGTAGGAAAATTTTAGTGAAGTAGTCAATTTTCATGATTTAGTTATGCTCCTCAACATTGACCTATCTCATCGACATTGCAAAGAATACGTTTGTCTAAAACTAGAAGTGTACTTCAGTTTAGTTGACATTTTTCTGAGAAGAAAAGTGCAGAAGTACCTCAGTCTGTATCCCTAGATTTGACTTGCTTTAGTTTTTAATGAATGTTGTCACCCAGACTTAGTTTTATGGACAGCCTGGTAATTAACCAATGAGCTGTTTCCTGTATTGGCAGATACTTTAATATGCAAATTTCTGTCTATTCCTGATTGGTTGAAATTTAGAAAGGCAAAGTTATATCATACTGCAATCCATTTTACAACGCGAGAGTTCTTCTGTTGGGATGTTTATGTAAATCATGGACTCACTATTAAGGTAGCACACTACAATTGAGTTTTAACACAGTGCTAGTTAATTGTGCAGCATTTTGGGCGCAGGGACATGATATTTTTGAGTTCTGACTCACCGAGTCAGAACTCAAAAATATCATGTCCCTCCAATGTTTGTGGGATTCCTGCAATCCCGCACCATAGAGGTATCACTGCCAGATAATGAATTCAAAATTTTGGACTACATGTACCTCCCCTGCCTGCCTGCATAGCTATAGATTCCCTATTAAAATCACATACTGAACTTAACTGACTCAAAACAGAACAAAATATCTCCAGCAACCATGAAAAATCCAACAACTAATGTTGTTGGTTTTTAATTGTTCAAACATATCTCCTTTCACTTCGTCGTATATCACTTTTAAGATAGTTCTTGTTTAGCATAAAACGTAGAAGTAACAGCGTTCATAATAATCAAAAAATCTCTATGACTAGCCATATTTAGAGCTTGGAGCAACCACACCTTTATTAATGTATTAATAAAGCGTGCAACTGCAGAACATGTACCAACGATGAAGACCAGTGCAGTTGTGTACAGTGTTTATGGTAATTTGAATTATAAATGTAACAGACAGTCGAATAAAACTATCACACAAACTTTAAATGGTCCTCGTCGCGAGAAAACCTGTCTTCGGGGGTTTGCGAACAACACAGGCGCAGACCAGCCTGCGCATCCGCGCAGTCTGATCAGCGCTTTGTTATTCGTTTTTGGAAAATTTCATATGTAAACTTGCTACTGGTGAAATTTCAATTTTTTAGATTGTCTCTGTAGCTGAGGAGACTGGTTTGAATCTCACTTTGATTGAAACCCTGAAGACAGGTTTTCTCGCGACAAGGCCCAAATAAGTCATTATTTAAAACATATTGCCTGCCCTTTTAGAAGGAACACTATTGGTAAAGTGCATCTAGGTTTTCTCTGCGCAACATTACAGAGGGAAAAAGTTGGTAAGCAATATGAATATGAAATCTTCGTTGTAGAAAAGTTGCGGGAAACGTGGTTGGCTTAGTTTACCTTAGCTAAAGGCTTATGGTGAGCTATTGATATCATTTGCTGTCCATCATTCGTCGTGTGTCGTCAACAATTGCTTCAAAAGACATCTCCTCCTAAACTACTGACTGTATTTTGACCTAACTTGGCAGGAATGATCCTGATATGACCCACTTTTATAAGTGTGCAAATGGTTTTGGTCCGTTGCATATTTACATGTAGGTATCAAAGGCTAATAATAGATTTTCAAGATGAAAATTTTAAGAATCTTATTGTTTGATACCACAAGGCTTAGAGCCTTGATATTTAGTATGTAGCATCATCATATAGTGGACTTCTTCCAAACTTATTCAATTTATGCCCCTGGAGCCAAAAACGGCCCCACCCAAGGGGTCTTATAGTTTGCATAGGCTTATATAGCGGAAACATGAAACAAATGTTATTGTCTGAAACCACAATGACTAAAGTCTTGATATTTGGTATGTAGATGCTACCTAGTAGACCTCTACCACGTTTGTTCAATTTATGCGCTTGGTGTCAACAATTACCTCGCCACAGGGGTCACATAGGCTTATATAGGGAAAACATGAAAAAAATCTTCCTGTTTGAAACCACAAGGCCTAGAGCCTTGATATTTGGTAATGTAAACTAACGCTCGCGTATTTGTACTGCAAATTGGTAATTCATGGGCATTTTAATGCGTTGTATGCATGTACGATTTTTACTTCGTTGAAAATGCGAATCAACGCAAGGCAAATTTCATGAATATTCATATGAGATCTGAGGCGTTAGTGCGTTAACCAATCATTTTGTCGTTTTAATAACTCGATATTGAAACATATTGGCAATGTTAAAACTTAATCTAGTCTAACGTTACATAAATTGCTATATCATCGTGCGTAAAACAATAAATATTTCTAACCGCAATGTTTTATTTTGCTATTAAATCCTGTTAGCGTATTTTTTCCTTCCAATATCAACTGGCTCTGAAGTATTGCATTTCAATGGGAAACTGCGTTGATACGCGATGATATACGTTGATTCGCGCTGATAAATCAGCTGAATCGATTGGTAGACAGGTAAGATGCGTTACACTGCAGTTCAACGCATATTGGCTATTTGGAATTCACTTTGAAAATACAATGCGTATTACCTGCGTTTTCAACGCGATTTCAATGTAAATCTGTCAAGTACAAATACGCAGGCGGTAGTGTAGCATCATCCTGTGGGCCTCTACCATGTTTGTTCAAATAATTATGCCCTGTGGCCAAAAATGGCCCAATGCAGGGGGTCACATGTATTGGTAAGGCATATATTGGGATACACGAACAAATCTTGTCTGCAACCACTAGGCATAGAGCTTTGACATTTGGTTTGTAGCTTCACCTAGTGAACCTCTACCAAGTTCGTTCAATCAATGCACCCTGGGGCCCAAAATTTCCCAACCAGGAGTCCCCTTTTGTACATATTGGATGATTATAGTGCAAAAGCTATATTGATTTTTTGTGTAAGGAACTTTACATTTCCCCAAGATATTATATCAAACAAATTCTCACTATGAGCGATGATTGCCCTGTGGCTGTACATTAGCACAACTGTGTCAATATATTTACCTCATCCCCTGATTCCTTAGGCGGGGTCAAATGTCAAACAATTAAATTGCCCATAACTTAATCAGTTGTCAATACTTTAACAGAAATTATGCATGCAAATAGACGAACAAAAGGTATGAATCAAATCAAGCAGAATTTTAGTTTTGAAGGCCAGTCATCATCTGGGTGGACCTAGGGGGTTGGGCCGATGCCAAAGTTAACTTTTTCAGAATATGGTCATATGGTATATCAAATTAAAGGGAATGAAGCATACAGTAACATGCCACCAATCATTTACCCTTACACACACCCTTGAACCGTGGTGAGAAAAGGTCATTGTTATTCTTTTCTGAATGAAGTCATGTTGCATATCAAATTAAAGGGAATGAAGCATAAAACACCATTCAAGCAAATATTCTGCCCTTTTACACAGACTCGACCGCCAATATGATAAATTTAGTAGAGGAATGATTTCTTATTTTTGTGGATTTATCGATGTGTGTAAACTCCAGCGAATCACTCACACACTGAGAAAAGTCCAAAGGGCTTTATGTAAAGTTTGTGAGTGATTCGCCAGAGTTAACACATCGATAAAATACACAAAAATAATAATGCATTCCTTATAATTCCAACTTTGAAATAAAACAGCTCATTTGTAAATGGTTGCTTACAATATTTCAAATTCTAAAGCCCGCTGAAAAAGTAGTTCGTAACCGCTGTCCATGAAATATGGGATATCCATCTTGAAAATTATGTCAGTTCAAAACTTTGTTTTGCTAAATAATAATTCAGACAGCATTCTATTGTGAGCAAATATGTAAGTATGAGCTCAAATACAACCCCAGTTAGTTTGGAATATTGTTTTATTTTGCCAAACAGCTTGCTGGGCTCATTGAAGATCATTTAGATTTAGGCACAATGTACCACGGATCGACAGGTTTTAAAAAGCACTTACCGTCACGTGTCCCTGCCTAAAATTCCCCTATTAGTAGGACCTAAGCGTCAGTTTAAAAAATTCGTTTTGACGCCGTCAAACTGCGCTGTAACATTTTGCTGTTGATGATGTAGAAATGACATTGTTTTAATGACGATTCTCTTCAGTGACGTGACTGTTTGTTAAGTGACGTCAAATAACTTCGTCATCCAGTTCATTTCTTAAGTTCCCTTCGTTGCTTTGAAGATGCACAACCATACAATGTAAGCGTTTTCAAATGAGCTTTCAACATGCTTAACTATATTTAAACTGTTGACTTTTTTATCGCCGACACAACAATACTTGTGTTCGAAGTTTTATGTACTGTTCGTTATTATTAACACAATCTTAGCACTGTTAGGCTCATATGAAATCAAGACAGATATCAAATATTCATATGCATGGGATTTTATAAAAGTGTAAACCATTTAATTCTGCCAACGGCCCAATAAAAATCGCTGAAAAAAAACGATAAAAACGTTGAGTTGAAATTATTCAAAGGTAAAGGTCAAATATATATAAAGCTTTGCCTTTTTGGCTTCAAAGTCAATTCCTCTTACTAAGTACAAGGTCAAAAGTGTCATACCATGCGATATTTAATGTAAGCATGGATATTGACGATACCCTTTGCCCCCCCCCCCCCCCCCCCCCGCCGCTGGCCTCATCAATTGACCACCTTTTTTACCGCACAAAACAAACACACGAGGACTGATCTTGCATAAATGATTTTGCGTATGTTGAATTCCATTTTATTCAAAACTTATGCTTAAAATTCAAATTTAAATAAGAATTTTAATTCACTTTTACCATGCATTTTTATTCTAATTAATACAATTATTAGTAAACCTAAATTGTTATATTAAATTATTCGAAACTTTATAAAGATCAATCCAAAATCGTACCGACTGAAATTAAAACAAATAAATTAAAATTTCAATCCAAAATTTAGAGTTAACTTTCTCACCTTTTTACTCAAACTTATTAAAAATCGTTTAATCTGACAATCGTAATTTAGGAAATAAAAATCATTGGCATTTTCAAATTGAAGATTTAATTTCTAAATAAATATTTTAAAGCATTTTTTGCAAAACTACTCGTATGACATCACATAATGATGCATTGTGGGATAAAATCATTTTAGTTTTTCAAGTCTGTTTTGGAAAACCAAAACCAAAACCTTGCCTGTTGGCATAACTTTTTTATTACTGCAATATTTTGACGCGTTTTCAGCATTTTGTTGCATGAAATAAGTTGTTTCATTTCAATTATTTTTTAAAACATTTACATTTGACCTTTAAGCCTTGAATATTAGCTTGACATTAAACAACAATGTTAGAATGCACCAGAAAGAGGGTCAGGTATAAATCTTTCATGATGTTATAACACGTTTTGCTTATAAAATAGAGCACTCAAGTTTAGTTGTGTAACCAAATTATATCAACAGAATATTTCATGCATATCATTTTCCATGTTTCTCAAAACAATTTCACATTCAATATACCAACAAGTTTAAACACACATACTAGTATCATATAAGGTCATCTTTTCGTAATTTTGTTTCGACATAATTGTGATTTGTCGTGAACGAATTTTTTTGGGGCGTTGTATGCCTTTTTCTGCTGTACGATGCGTGCCATCTTACCCATGAATCTTTTAATTCACATTCAGAAAAAAAGTTTGCACAAAATGCATACATATATTGTTATAATTATTGCCCTAGGCAATAAACATTGGTTGAGTGTTTTATTATTGCCAGCTTATGAACAAAATTTTATTATCATATGACGTCGCGTCTGGGAGTGAAATAACGCCATGCAATAAAATCGATAAACCACTAGTGGTTTATAGATTTACGGGAAACGTTATGACGTCCATTACAACGTTGCGTACATAGCAGGTTTTACGCCAGAAATCAGGTTCAACGTATTTGTCATATGATAAATAGAATCTAACATTCGTGCTCTTGTATTATTGAATTTATTAAACTCGTTGTGAAAAAGAGATAAAATGCTCGGCAAGCCTCGCATTTTATCTCTTTTCCCCAACTCGTTTAATACATTCAATAAAACATGAGCACTCATGTAAGATCCTCTATATAAATTTAGTTTCTATGTCTTTTATTATCCTGGGATTGTGATATTTCTTGGATTATGAAATAAAGAAAAAAAGTTCAATATCTACTGAACGTTAACTTATTATTCATGTATCCATAACCAACACAACATATGGTTTACAAATACCAGCTGATACATAAACTGAATTGCAATGGTAGTAATGTGTGCCTAACAAGGCTATTCTACAGGATACATAGTATCACTGCATTGTAACGTATGTCACACTATCATGCTACAAAATTGAACCAGCACAAACGGGTTGAACTTGTCATAAATTCTTCACTTTGAAGCAGCATATAGTATACTATATATGTGTTCAATGTTTAAAAGTGTGAACCATTGAATTGTATCTGCTAATGCTGTCTTTGGAAAATATAACAAATATACAAACTAAACATATTGGACATTACCAAAGAATTTAAATGCAATGACTTTTTGTTATCATATTGAATCACTTGCTTGAATAATCTGTAAATAATAGAAAGCCAGAACATGTAACACATATAGAAATGAAACGAAAACAAATAGTTCAACAACATACATCTGTCAGTAACGCATGTTACTACATAATTAGCAAATTTGAGGACATGCTTCAATGACTTCATGTTCATGTCCCTTGAGCCATCACATCATTTCAACAAACCATGCAACAAACTTAGGGGATAACTGTTATAATAGTACTGAAATAATTAATTTGGGGATGTATATTGTCAGATATACCGTCGGAAATTTAGTTTAACATGAAACGCAAGCCTAGCCTTAAATTGTGTTCTCCGACCATGTATGGGACGAAATGCTTCATCAAATGAAAATTTGAATATGGTTTTCCAATTCTAATGCACTTTCGCAGCTTTGTCCTTAGTTGGAGCTCTGCAAACCAGATAAAGCTGTGTGCCATGCAAGAAGATGAGACATAATTAATGACCCCAAACTAGTTCCAAGCGGATATATGGCAGGATATACAATTTTTGACGTTATCCAATCAGACGTCATTTTACAAAATCAAGCGAAATATAATGCTTTTTAATGATTGAACAAAAGAAGAAAAAAAAATTGTTTTATTTTTGCTTAAAACTAAGCAAGTGAGTGCTTGCTATACCCACCTCAATTAGGCAATTATAACGAGTACCCACAATTTATGGATTGAGCAAAAATAAGGAAAGCTGCAAACCCATGCTTTACATTATACAAATATGGTAGGATCAGACCTTAATCAAATGTACGTGTAAGAATGATAGGTTAGAACGACGTGCCAACTTCAAGAATAGATAAGTGTTTTGTCTCCACATTTAAAATGTACCACGTTTCATACATACAATATTAAAACTATTTTAACCAAACAGAATTGGCGTTTCATATTTCCTATACTTTGATAAAACAAAGAAAAGGGGTCATACTTTGACCAACAAAGAATTACAAAATTTGCTTTTACACTACACGTGTATTTATGATGCTTATCAAACGTTGAATCTTCTTGGTAATCAGCTCATTTAAGTAGTTGATTTAAACTGGAAAACAGTCTGATAGCCTGAAAATGAGTCCGATAGTGGGCAGATTATCATGTGAAGACTGTGATAAGAGAGCGAGTTAAGATGCTGAAATATGCTGTACATGTACACGAGTACATCTTATTTAAGCATCTAAACTTTTTCGTATCACAGTCCACACCACACATGATAAATTGCCTTCTACTGGACCCATACCCAAGCAACCAGACTGTTTTACGGTTTTTGTGGATCATTTATGTTATTTCCGTTTTGTTATTGTTCTGCTTTCGTGCGCGTCTGTTTATTTATACCTTGTGGTCACCTGCTGGGAAAGGGCTGACCTCTTCGCTCTCGTTTGTGATGTCTAATTGTGAAGTTGTCACCTTCACATTGGTATCAAGGATCCATGTGGTGCTTGATTGTTTGATTCCTGATCTTCGCCCTCTATCTTTCTTCAATGTCATAACCTCGTAGGCTTTTTACGTGGTCTTCAAAACATTTCAGTATCCTATCTGGATCAGCTGTGTCAAGCCTGAATATTCTTTCAGATTTGCCTGTTTGAACAGGCTTCTAACTTTACACAGTATAGCATTCGTTTCGTACCTATCAAAACTACATTCACAATATTTTGCTAAATTTGGAGTCTTACCACATCCGCAGTGAATGCTTGATAGTCATTAGATACGGCGTAAAACTGTGCAGTATGGCTGACACCCCTGCTATGGTATGTACAGGTCTTTATGGCAAAGAATGAATGCAAAATATCCATGATAATGCATACACACTGACAAATATATACTTTGAATGCTAATTTCACTACAGTCGTATTTATTTGATTACTAGTAAATGAATATAAACAGACGGGAATGATTTATCATCAAATGAAGATACGTTACTATCAGTAACGTTTGTTTCCTTATTTATTGTTTCTCTCATTCTATGTACGGATCAATTTGCCCACGGACTATGGTACCATTGATTTTGGCAGTCTTTGGATAAAAACTAAGTACAAAAACTTTTGACATTTCAAACGATGATAAGCCGCAACAAAGGTTCATCTATACCTACTGCTTTTCTTAAAGATGAACCGTTAGCGAATCTTTAAAAACAACATTAAACTTATTTTCTTTGTCGCTGTTGGCGTCATCTGTAAAAAATCACGTGGTCTTAGATTAAAAGATGATCTGGAAATCTTAACAGGATGTTCGTATTTTTGGTAACGTATGTTTCAACACGTTTACTTTACTAATGCATACACTAATTGCATCAGTATTTTCTTTTTGAAAAAAATCGCATACTTTGATAACCCAGAACCAAACGCTGTATAAAACCTAACCATCATTTACAAGTGAGCTATGGCGAGCCCAGCATCATGGAAACGAATGTTTCATTCCTAAATTAACCAGCACATTTTTTTTCTGTTCTGGGACGTCCTTTATAAAACTTGCTTACTGCCTGACGAAAATGAACAAAAATTGTTGATTAATAACATCATTTTGGAGTTTACTTACATTCATCACTTTATACATGTATTAGAGCTCATAGATACTGATTTGTAAATGGTGAAGAATATGTAACGTATGTGTCCTGCATGTTGGTGACAAAAGATGAAAAGGTCTAACCTTTTTGTATTTGCTTTTTTTTTGCACATATCATCATTCTTATTCATATTTAATGCTAAATTTCAAACGAACCTTCTCAGTTTTAACTTTTTATAGCAGTTTGTTTTCAGTTTTCCAGCAAAATACAGTAATGTTTATTTCAGCCAGAAGAATACACCTGTGGTGCATGGTTTCATAACATATCGGTGTTATGTAAGTCTGGCATACCATGACCGATTTATATAAATGTTAAAACAGGTTATAGCTGTCAGTTAGCAAGCAGGAAGGCATGGCGACAGCTATTTTATTGAGAAACAGTGCACTGAATATATTTAATGAAAGCAAACGGTACCGACCTTAATGAGATATGCCACTCATCTTGGTCCCAACATTTTGCTGATGTCCAATTTGTAGGACGCTAAAATGAAGTTTTTATTAATATTTTCCTTCATGAATATTCATGAATAGTTATGCTAGGCTCGACCCACTATGAATAATTATAATACATAAACTGTCATGTTGGTACGTAAAACAAAGGTACAGGATGAGGTTAGTGCACCGATAAACCAGTTTAAGCCCTCCAGTAACATATTGTACTGACCGTTCTAAGGCGGTACTTCTTTTGTGGATCTTTAATGTTTTTTTTTGTCTTGTGTTTGCTATGCCTTTGTGGGCGTCTGTTTATATGAGCCTTGTGGTCACCTACTGGGAAAGGGCTAACCTCTTGGCTCTCGTTTGTAGTGTCTAACTGTGATTTTGTTACTTTCCCATTGGTATCCTGGGTCAGGTGTGGTACTTGATTGTATTGATTCCTGATCTTTGTACCCTTACTTTCTTTGTTATATCATATTTCTATAATCAAACAGAGTAGACCCTGATCAGGCAGCTCTTACAAGAGCTGCCTGATCTGGGTCTACCCTGTCTGCAAAAGCGTTAAAAGGCGTCTCTATGAGATAAATGGTTAAAAAGAATGAATGATATAGGTTTATAGTCTTCATAATGATGGTTCTCATTGAGCAGACTGAATAATATACTTATTAAGTCCTTCAAATAATGGTCTGCTTAATGCCTTAATGGTATATACAGAACTTTGGACGAACAAAACTATATTTTCAAGGTCACCAGGATCATATAACTCTTTGAAAAAGATTTGTATTAACTATAATTGGTGAAATAATTGTCAGATTATGACCAATTGGTACAACTACATCGTTTGAAAGACCTTAACAAAAATGATAAGATTTTGGTGAACCTGATCTAATTCTGAAGGTCACCAGGTTGATATATATTGTATGAAGTGGGTTGGAGACACATGTTCTATTTGAAACTCCATCTAGTTTTGCTTTGTGTTCTATTTTTACAGGTCGCCACGCTTTTCAAGTGTTACGATCAAAGAACATAACATCGAATGGGTATGGTTTCCTTGTACTCGAGGTCCGGGTACCAGCAGATGGTTTAAGTAGAAATTCCAACTGGTGTTTCGATTACCAATATCTTTGTGAGGACTTCCACAGAAGACCAACCGGTTGTGGTCAAGCTTTTAGGGAAAGTGGGGGTTTTAGAGACTGCCGCCGTAATTACAACTCTGACATGGATATTGGAAACACTCTGAGCTGTAACCCAGCCAAGGCCATCGTCAAGTTAGCGGCAAACGCGTTCCCATACCAAATCTCACAAATGCAATCACCCAATAGCTTCGGGTTTCACGTGTGTTCATCGCAAGATTGTTCTAAGAGCTTCGCAAGTAGTGGTAACGCTCTTTTTCGTATACACCCATTTAACAGGCATGAACTAACATATTATACTGTTTGTCGATAACGTCATATTTAGACCGTGAGCTGCTAATAGACCTCCTCCCCCCAGGGGGAATTTTGTACACTATGATTTTCTAAGACTACGTTATATAAGAAGCAAAATGACACATGTTGGCCATCTGGCAGTGGGGGCGTTACCGTGTAACAGCTATGTTAACTACGTTACCCTAAAACATCTCAAAATCCTATTGTTCAAATACAAAGCTATACATCATTTTTATTTATCCACATGCTGATTGTCTTAAAATCACTTAATTAAATGCAGCAACTAGCCAGTATGCGTTAAAACAACATATGCATACTATATTGCAGTTATATACGTTACTTTATTTCAAATAAACTACTATTTAGCCCTGTGCAATCACTAGACCATGTGCTGCCAAAATATCTCCTAGGAGGAGTTTTGTACACTATGATTTTCTAAAACCACATTATATAAGCCACAAACTAATGCATGTTAGCTCTTCATGGGTAGGGATGTTACCCTGCAATTGCAGAGTTTACAATGTTACCCTTAAAAAATAGGAACTCCTTTAGTGTAAATATCAAAATTATTTCTTATTCTTACAAATCAATATTATCTTATAATTGAAAGTAAATGACTAACAGTGTAATTCTAACTCATTTAGGTACCTTTTATTACTGTTACATACGTTACTTTCTTTTGAATACATTAATTTAAAGCAAAAATAGCATTATATGAGTTTAAACTCCTAATTGGAGTAAATTACTGCCGTTTTAGGGTTCAATAATGAGAGACATAATGAACAATGTCTGTTTTAACATAAATACAAGTGAAATTAAACTCTGACAAAAGTACAGGTGAAGAAAAGGAAGAAACATGTAGCAGCTTAGTAAGATCTATTAACAAATCTGTGAGCCAACCAAATACATATACAGCTTTATCAGTTATTGATTACAACAACTATAATGAGAACAACTAAGGACGAAAGCTAGCTCACAATTTATAAAATTTTAAGTCATTCCAGGCATGGTTTAAACATTGAGAAATAAATAATTTATATAGGTGTTTTCCCTGGTCCTTTCAATGAAAACTGAAGTTCTTTTTAATCATAGCAATTTCTATCTCAAATATGGTACCCAACATGCCTGTCCCTATGGTTATAATACCTATTGTAGTAATCAGCATGTCTAGTTTGGCGAAGAAAGAAAATAGACAATCTTGGTAACATGCATAACAATAATATTTAAGGAGATTATTACACTTATCATCTGTTTTGCCTGTTTCTACAATTTTGTGAAGCATTTAAACAGCTAGCTAGGGCATCATTTGTTCAAAATGTTCAATTGAGTCATATAATTAAAGAGATAACTTAATGCTTAGAAAAGATCCCTTGCATTGTTAGTATTGTATTATAGACATGACTAAATGAAATGACTTCATCAGTTCATTGGGATTTTTTATTTGAATTATTTCTGTCAATAAGACTTAACAGTGTAATTTTGTTTTATATTAAATTTGGTACTAAGCATTGGGAACATGGTCATTTTTATGAAGTTGCATCCTATTAATCCTTTGGATATTTCAACTCAAGCTAAATAGATTATAACTAGTAACAAAGAATAAATCAAATGAGCCAGCACATTGATTTGGTACTAGTACTCATTGTAGTGTCAAGAAATGAGGGCTCAGGCAAGCCTTGTTAATATACAGACTCACAAGAGCCTTTTCTGTCTGCATCCTCAAAGTTTGGATATATAGATGCAGACTCAGACCAGATTTAATATGGCAAGCTCGACTGCACCCGCATGAGCAATCAATTGATCTGAGATATTTGCTAATATGTGATAAGTACCAAAATTTCACGTGCTGGTCAAAGCTTCATTTGAGCGCTTTATAAATTACAATAAAAGAGATCAACAATTATTTTTTCAACTTAAGGCAATACTGTCAAAAACAAATCTGATATCAGGTTTCAATATTTTGATATACTATATCAAACACACATGTAACATAAATGGCAATTGTCTTTAAAGTCTCACTGCTGTCAATATCTAAACTTTATGGTATCCTTTACAATGTGAAAGAAATATGATTTGTTTTGAAGATGATTAAATTAAAAATCCTGTTGTAATTAGAAACGCATAGATACTTTCCACCAAAATTATGTACATGTATACTTGGTTAACATTGCATGTAAGTCTATCTCAGATAACAATGTTTATATGGAGTAGAGTGTTCTCCCAATAGTTTTTTTGTCAAGACAGTTGACTTTTGCATATGTCTTGAATCCAAACCCTGGTGTGTTTGCAAATCATTTGTATTGTTAATATCCATAAAACTTTTTGCTATAATTTGGTCATGTCACATTCTGTATAGTGGAAATTAACATCAGCTATTTTAGCATTAATTGCTTAAACTACCAATACATGTAAGTAAGATTTCATGACTGCACTTTTTACTTTAAATATATTACTTTTCCATCCAGCATTCTAAAAGAACATTGGGAATTTTTTTTTGCATCAACTTGAATGTCCAATTGGGTCTTGCCTTATTCTGGCAAATAAAAGACAATAAATTTTAATTGGTATCGTTAGTAACAATCGACTTGTTTTCTGGGATATGATCCAATCACTTGTGATGATTGTCATGTTAACTCCACCATTACCATTTATTTTTCCCATTTCTCAGAAATATATGTTCTAAATAAACCATTTACTTATAAAATTTACATTGCTTAAGCAAATGATTAGAAGAACAATGCTGATTTCATTATCAGTTTCATCCATTAAACAATGAAAGCTACGCTGAAGATAAACTAAAGCCTATTTAAAAACCAAAGGCAAAGTAATTTATCTACATATGTATACGCAAAAACAACAATGTCAGTATAAAATTTGATTTGGAGACAGTCTCTTCAAACCGTATATGATTACATACACTTATAATGCATAGTATCTATGTAACATAATAATAATTATATCAATTTTTGATCTACCAACTTACAAATATTTGATTCTATCTGGGTTGTAATAGCACAAATGTTCTGTATGCTACAACCTACCATACAACATTTTTGTTATTTTAGATGAACCAAAATAATCAAGGAATCCCAGCCTGTATTGCGTTACTGACTATGTTTGTATAATTTGAGCAGCAGTTAACTGGGTACACAATAAATATTTTGGTTGCTGTTAAATAAGTAACTAGATTAAACTTAGTGTTCTTCAGATAAGTAATGCAAAAATCTAAATCCACCATACATAAACATTTCAGACTCAATTTAATACTGTCTTTCACAGCATTTTAGACATACATAGTACCTTATGATATATTTTGTATGGTAATATATGTTACTTTAACAATTTTGACAGAACATGGAAACTGATCCTTTTTCAGTTGGTACTAAAGAGCAAAATTGTACCCTTTGATGTATCATTTAGGGAATTAAGCAATATATAGAAAGCCTTAAAGTCTGTAACATACGTTACATATTGCCAAACAAACAAAAAACTGATACTTTACACCAGAAACAATGTTTAATATCCCCTTTCACTCTTGTTTATCAATATAATGCTCATATATGGTGTTTAAAAGCTTACAGATAGGATTGCATGCTCTGTTTTTAAATGAAAAGGCTCTTACAGTACATAACGTTTTCCTAGGGGTTGTCATATTCAACAGCTTATATCTCCTGAAGTTTTTGTGATAGAAGCAAGCTGTTTGCAGTTTTGAAATGATCAGTTAATTGTCTTTTAGAGACATGTATCTAAATCTAAAATATTTATTGATAAGTTTATAAAAAGAAACTATGTAACAAAATATTGTTGATTTTATAGGGTGTAGTTAAAAACGTAATGTAGATGACACCATAATGGGCCTAAATTACTTTAACAAACATCAGTATCTGCAGAAAATTAACTGTTCTAACATATTACATGACTGTTTAGCCAATTTGAATAGTTCTAATACCACTTACATTTATATTTTTGTTTTTCAAAAAAATGATGGGTAACGTATTCAACACGCTGTAGCACCCAAACGCCCCCACTGCCAGATGGTCAACATGTTGCAAAAGCTCGTTAGATGTTATACTTTAAGAACAAACATAGCCTACAAAGTTCCCCCTGGAGGGGGGAGCAAAACTCTTAGTTCCTCATGGCCTAATTCAACTGCTGCAGAACTGCACAAGAATAAACTTCAACAATGTCCTTGAATTTATCCGTCATATTATTAGTGTTCGCTTTGATGCATACCCTCCATTCGCCTAAAACCAAAACTCGACATTCCCTGTTGTTTTGAATTCCTAACACACACACATTTTAAATACTCTATCATGTACATGTATAACTCGTTTTAGATTTTATAAAGAAAATGTTATTTCCGCAGTAAAAATGGCAATTGGCATTAGCGGATTAGCCTTAGGGGAATGGCCATTGTCAGTCAACTGACAATTATAGTGATTAATTTGTTTGTTTGTTTTGTTTGTATGTAACTTCCTACCGACAGCAAAGGTCATATGGGGAAAGGGGCTACGGCTTAAAGTCTCATCCAACAGTTTGGAGAAGCCGGTGATCGAACCTGCAACCCCTGGTTTACAAGGTGATTGTATTCCACTACACCACTGCGGCTCCTACAATAATGATTAACCCATATAAGCATACCGTTTTTGTTGTGGAACATCGGCATATGGTGCAGACCCAGTCAGACGCCACAGAACGCGGCGTCTGATCTGGGTCTCCACTGTCTGCTTACATAATGTTCTATCAAAATTTGAATAAAAATGAAAAATACCACCTAACAACCCTTAAAACAGAAATGGAATGATCCGATTGATTAGAGTGGGAATTTCCATTCGGCTTTTATGGGTTAATAGGCAATAACGGTTATATTTAGGGGATAACCATATTCAAAATTTTCATTTTGGGAGGAATATCGTCGGATTAACGGTCGGAAATTTAGTTTTACGACGCGCGAGCAGAGCCGTAAAACGTGATTTCCGACCGTACCTCCCCAAATGAAAAATTCGAATATGGTTATCCCCATTCTAATGCAGTTCTGCAGTTTTGTCTCAAATTGGAGCGTTGCAAGCCGCACGAAGTCGCACGTTATCAAACGATATGTAACGTAATAAATGACGTCAAACTATTTCCGACACGTAGCCTATATAGCGCAGGATATACTGTCTCAGATTTTTGACGCTAGACAATCAGACGTCGCGTTACAAATCAAGTGCATTAGAAGATGAAATCACTATCAGCTGAGTTCAGATAGTCATCTGTTCAGGATAGTCAGGGGCGATCGGGACTCCCGTGCGAATTTGATGCCGATTTATGGTGACCTATACCAAATCAAAGTTTAGGGGATAACTAATGAAAATCACCTGGTCACCCGTCTGGGTTTCGCGTCTGGACGTCATTATGACGTCATCAAAAAACGTACATTGTATCAGTGCAATTTAAACGGTATGTCCATTGTAGTATATGGGGATCAGGACGTTCTTGCATTTTGTGTGCCAATTTCAGTCGAAATGCACTAAATTTAGTCTTAGGGGGTAAATAATTAAAATTAACATGTCCATATTGTCTTTGCATCAGAACAAAAAGATGACAGCATTGAAATGACGCCCAATATTTAAAAAACCACATATATATGCATCTTGTCCATTTCCAACGCTTGGAAATATTCCTTTAATAAACTGGTATTCTTATCATGACTGAATGCAAACTCTTTTAAATCGTAAAATACAAAATAAATTCAGATAGGGTGAAGTCAGTTCGAGGGTTGGGACGTAAATGCCGTCACGATTTACGAATAAAAAGACAGTGAATGAAAAACAAACAGTGTTTTTGATTATAAACGGAGTAAATATAATCTCTTATGCTTACATAAATATAATCTCTTATGCTTACATATATGTTATTTACATATATATGACGTGAAAAATGTTATTTACGCCCTCCAATGTAATGGCTGCCAAGAATATTACATAGGGCAAACAGGGAATAAACTACGCAGTAGGCGAACCGTACATGCACAACAAATTAGAGACCCTTCGACAAGACAGCTACCTTTAAGTGGACATATTGATATTTGTTGTCAAACTGACCCAAAGTTCACTATGTTCCCATTCTATAAAATGCATTCCGAAAGTATTTCCGCCAGGTTAGCTAAAGAGAAACATTTTATTAAATGTTTAACCCCAAAGTTAAACGCTCTATGAACGTACAATTAAGTAACGTCAACTCGCGTCGCATAACGCGACGTCGTGACGTTAAGACGTTACTAACGTCACTAAGCAACAGTCCTGATGAGCTGAGCGAAACGCGTTGACACATTGTTTAAAATAGTTGTAATTAAAACAAAAACATGTGACGTCAACTTATTTTTTCAATATATATATATATATATATATATATATATATATATATATATATATATATATATATATATATATATATATATATATATATATATATATATATACATAGATGTACTTCGACCTCTGACCAATGACCTTTGGATCTTTCTATTTCAAAAGATTGATGCAGAATACGTAAAATGAGCCAGTCCAGCTAGAACATATATGCATGTCAAAGCTTTTATAGTAAATGTAAATAAATGCCTGAAACTCTTTTTTCTAGAACAACATATCAATATTGTAAATAGAGACACGCTTCAAAGCTTTTGGTTTATCTGTAGCTGCTTATCCTACACCCAAATAAAAGATAGTAGTAATAATCATTTGCATAAACTATCAACCAAACTCATTATAGTCCGATTTTGACCACTGAAGGATCAAAAGTTAGAAGAGTCTACTTAATAGTTCATGATATCGAAATAAGGATAAACCCCTCTACAAGTGACCCATTGTACTTCGATAGCACGGGCAATAGAAAACTGTTACAATCTGATTTACCTTCGCATGCAACTAGGTATAATCGTCTTCAAAGGTTAAAATCGGACAATAAGGCATTCTTGTTGATACGCTAAAGAAATATCTGAATCCACATGAAAATAGTTGTTCAAAAGTCATAAGCATATTCATCACTGGCAATAGTTTAAATGAGTCCTCTTCTGCTCCACAGCAACACAAATCAGTATATATATGGTTTGCTTTGTACTTACACCGAGATGTTTCGCATACAGACATGCTGCAACCATATTTTATCAGCTGCAGAGGGGCTTGGCGGGCAGGAGGCAACATGAGCAGATCCAGGAATTTTTGTCAGTTTTATTTAGTCCTCAGCTTATTTTACAGTTTAAAGAGGGGTTCCAACGGTTTTATTGCTGAGAAAATTATACTTATGCTTTACAAAGGATCCAGAGGCGGTCCATTATTTTCCGGAGGCAGGGGGGGGGGGGTGTCTTACTGTTTCCAGGGGGGGTCCAAATGCTAATTTCTATAGAAACCCATATACGTACTTGTTATTTTCCAGGGGGAGTGTCCGGACCCCTATCCCCCTCTTGATCCGCACATGGGCAATGTCCTCATAACGGGACAATATTTATCACAGTCCAGCCTCTAACAGAAATTGTCAGGCATTTATTTGTCCGGATTAATGGCAGATGAGGTTTTCCAAATGATTAACTGATACTGCGCACGTTTGACGCCGTCGAGAAACACAGCTCTTGGAAGTAGTGGTTCTTGCAATTCAGCTTTTTTTCTCCAAAACATCCACCACCTCAACGCAGTGAGTCGATCAATATCGGTGACTGGCTAATGCAAAGTAAGAAAGACGGCAAAGATCAGGAATCGATACAATCAAGTACCACATCTGACCCAGGATACAAATGGGAAAGTAACAAACTCTTAGTTAGACATCACAAACGAGAGCCAAGAGGTCAGGACAATTTACAAATATATTACTCTAGTGCATCCGCCACAGTGCTATCTAAGGGCACTGAGCTCAGGTGAAAGAATGCTTCGTGGATCGAGTCTCCAGCATAGCTAAATGCCTGCCAATATGATTTCTTGCTCTTTCCTGACATTGAACTAGTTAATACCAGCACCTGAAAGTGCATGGATTTCGATCAGAGCCCTGGTTGTGGCATCATGACACATTGACATCTTTAATAAGTGTCCTGATCTTACAAACTTGATGATATATGGGCAAAGACTGTTTAAGAAAATGTAAAATAACAACATTCTGCAATTGTTTTATATGTGTTTTATTTAAGCGGCGAAAACAAAATTTGATCCTCTGCAAAACTGGGGGTAGGGTTGTGCATAAGCTCATATAAGACAAAATATTTAAGATAGAAAAGCAAACTTTGGTTTTGTATTCGTCAATTGAGTATATCTTTGATAACCCAATCTAAATCGGTTTGAAACCAACTCAGATCAGTCGTTAAACTAAATGACGATAGCCAAAATTACCACTTTTAAATTATAATTAAGTTCATGTAACGCACATATTACATGTAGCCGTATTAATGCTAAACAGCTGTCATATGTAGTAAAGACATCCAGTAATTTGCAGACTATTAGAATGTTCATTGATTAGCTAGTTTTAATGTCTTCTTTCTGTACCTCAAACTTTCAATTTTCTTATTCTCAAATTGATAAAATAACATATGTAACAAGCTGATACAGGCTAACACCCATGCTTACAGTGTGCAAACATCTCCTATTCGACGCACCTTGAATCGGTACATACAATATGTCTAAAAGGGTTTTGGATGGAGCAGGTCATTACTCAGCTTGCAGTCAAAATCTTGTTTGGTGATTATTCTGGTTTTTATGAAAGAGGAGGACAATTATTTTACCAGAGAAGCAGAAATAATCATCGATATTGTACATGTATATGAGCGCCGATCTGACAAAAGGGTCCTTCGGGCATTTTAGCAGTTTTTGTGTAATATAAAATTGAAAAACGTCTAAATTTTCAAGATTTTGCATGTTCTAACAATAGACTCAAATTGCTTCTAACATGTAATGCAATCAAAGGCGCAAACAGTTCTGATAAAATTAATTGACACGTATAATGTATGTTGCCATGGCAACAGCTGTGCATATGGACTACAGACTTCCTTGAAATCAGAACATCTCATTTCAGATGCTTTTGTAAATACGAGATGTGCGTATTTGGGCTATTTGTGAAGTCTATGCAATTGCATACACATCAAATTTACAGAAACATAAAACATTCTCGAAACATTGCTCCTAGCGTCTTTGTATTAGCGTAATATGTTAACACAATGGCGTTGACGTCAGAAAGTCATTAACAACGTTAAGTGACGTCATGTTTTAAACACATCATATATACGATTTTAAACGCTCATATCTTTGTTATTTGTAAAGATAATCTCTTCAAATTTTCTGTAATTGTTCACAACAGCTAGGTCTTTCTTTCTCTGCAAATATATCACTTTTGACTTTTCTTGCCAGAAGGTCCCTTTTGTCAGATCTTGGCTCATATGATTTGGATAAGGATTGGTTTAGAATATTTACATTAAAAAGGGACATTTACTACAATGTGAAAAGATGATTTTCTATGTTCCTCTAGGATGTATCTTTATTTTAATATTATTCATATTAAGAAACATTGAAAACAAATATTCATAACATCTGTAACAAAGGTACAGGGGCTTAATAATCATCAATAGCTAAGATTTAGGCACCAATGGCTAGATACTTTAGCTAGGAAAACATGCGAATATATTCATTTTTCCTGATATATCATTTCTTACATCAAGTAAATGTCCTTGCTCATTTATTATGTCATGTAACATATGTTACAGCCTTTAACAAGTGATTCAATGTTGTTGTTTAACCTGCAAAATCTATAATTCTTTATTATATGAGCAAGACAATCCCAAAAATGCAAGATATCCAACAGCAGCAAATGTTTTCATATATTTTTGCTTAAATGATGCCTACCAAATTCGGCTCCTTAAACTTGGGTGTACATGTGTAGCCTTTTGGGTTGTTTTTATAATTGCTCGTATAAGACACTTTATTTAAAGTATAAAAGCAAACTTTGGATTTTCTCTAACCCAAATGAGTTTGTAAGTATAAAATAATCAAAACATTTTCGAAAATGCACATATCAGCTAGAAAGTAAATGATATTGATCACAACTTTCATGTTTAAAGGGTAATCTAATTAAAGTAACGCACATAACACCACAGGAAGCTGTAATTTTGCTCCAAAAGAATTTATATGTAGCTTAAGTAGTCAATATGCAGACCATATGAGAAATTTTAATAATAAGCCTTCTTTCTGTAGCTCAACTTTTAATTTTCTTTTTTTTTTCTAAATTTAATATGGTAACATATGTAACAGGCTGTCAAAGACTAACGCCTTGGCGAACATAGTGCAAACATCTATTAAAATACGCAGCTTGAAATCCTCTTTTAGATAGGATAAGTTTGCGAAATTCCCGAGTGGGGGCAATAACATTCTCAGCCATCAGTCTAAAGGTGGCCCGATAAGCTGTGTATTTATAGGAAATCTACGGTATTTTGCATGCAAAATATAGTTATCGAGAAATAATTCATTACAAACCCTTGCTGGTGAATACCTAAATTGAAAAAAAAAAAGATTCAGATGCATAGAGTAAGCTGTGCACAAAACCAAACAAAAGAGAGACAGAAACATAACCACAACTTCGCTGGTTTCAGATTCCAGCATGCTAAGGGTAGACGGAAATTTTGTCTAAAACCAGCGAATTTGGTTGCGTTTAAATTGTCAGTATTTGAGAGCCGCCGAATATCTTTTTTAAAAGATTTTTCTTGTTTACCCTGGAATACTTTCTGGCTTGCACTCTGGAAATAAATCTGAAGTTAGTTCAGTTCAGAATACACCTTGGATAGATATCTTAGTATTTGCTCAGCTATAAAATGTCCATTAGAGATTACAGCAGACGATTATTTTGTGCGGTTTACTATGCAATCTAACGCGCGTTTCATGTCTACCAAGTACCATCATTTTGCCTGCTTCCGTCTGGCTACATAATTGTATGTTTTGTTCATGTGTCTGTATGTGCGAGCGTACAACTAGAAAAGCAAAGGCCTGAAAACATGAATAAGATCACAGATGTACGGGCACTTACATGTACTACATTTTATTTTATATTTAACTTTTACTTCTTCTTTATACGATGGGAAGTATGCATGCTTTCATATGGGAGTGGTGAGATCAATACGTAGACTCATTCATTGAATAGCTAGGCAAATGGTCGCTTCCAACTAAGAGGGCATTTTGGGTAGTAGGCACCTACAGATGTAGTCTTTCGCTTGTGTCACCGTCTTTGTGACATGGTTAGATAACTGAAATATTGTTGACTATGCTGATAAACAGCAACGCAAGCCAATATACAGCTACATTTAAAACCACTGATGCTTTGTAAATTGTCTTATATTAGTATATACATGGTTTCATATTCAACTGATAGTCATTGATCCATATCGCTCAAGGTACAAAAAGGGAATGCTATTTGGCATAAAACATTAAGAATGTTAAAATTCCATCCTATCCCAGCATTTATGAAAACGTATACAAACTTCAAAAAAATATTTTTGGTTAGGGGTTTTTGGTTAAAATATATTTTTCGAATTAAATTAAGATTCCCATTTTAGATTTAATGTTATTGCATAAAAACAGTGTTCCATTTGAAGGGCTATACTCCAGTAGTACATTTTATGTCTTATGTTAAAAACAGAAACCGCCCGTATGACTTGGATTGACATGTCATAGAACTTATGACATGTCAGTTCAAGGCATAATGCACAGACGGGCCTGTTTCCAGTATCCCAATCAGACCAGAGAAAATGTGTAGCAAATGGACAATTTGTAACGAATCGTGTATGCTTTACAATATGCACTTGGAATGTACTTTTAATTAAGAGGGAATCCAGTAACTCGACTTCTAGGTTAGACATGTTTATGATACATCAGTGTTAGCTCTGTACAATTCCAAGAAATTGCGCCATTAGTATATGTTGTTTACTTATTTGGGAATGGTATTTTAGGCATCGAGTTCAACACATCATACGTACATGCAAGAGAAATTACCCATTAAGATTACTCAGTTGCAGTATAACAAGTATAAGCTTTAGAAAAAGCTTGTCTCACCGCTAGCAACTTATTTTATTGAACAGCCAGATACAGTTCATACATGTAACGCTTTCAGCCTGTCTGCTCCATATCATCTGAAGCCTTTAAATAGAGGATCTTATATGAGTGCTCATGTTTTATTGAATTTATTAAACGAGTTGGGGAAAAGAGATAAAATGCGAGGCTTGCCGAGCATTTTATCTCTTTTTCGCAACGAGTTTAATAAATTCAATAATACAAGAGCGCGAATGTTAGATTCTATTTATCATATGACAAATACTTTGAAATCTCATTTTTTGGCGTGAAAACGTTATAATTTTGTCATTATGTACGCAACGTTGTTATGGACGTCATAACATTTCCCGTAAATCGATAAACCACTAGTGGT
Organism: Loripinus fragilis; assembly: GCA_964019695.1. Classification (NCBI taxonomy): domain Eukaryota; kingdom Metazoa; phylum Mollusca; class Bivalvia; order Lucinida; family Lucinidae; genus Loripinus; species Loripinus fragilis. Next base: position 62,391,106 of record OZ026528.1, on the reverse strand, counting down.
TTACAGATTTTATTGCATGGCGTTATTTCACTCCCAGACGCGACGTCATATGATAAAAGAGTTTTAATAATTTTTTGTCAATAATTCTCTCAAGTAAGATAGGGTGTAGACTCAATGACTCAGCCATGCAGACACAAGGTCATGGTCACATTTAAATGTCATAGACTGCAGTGAGCCTTGAATTTCGTGTCCGCTCCATTTCTTCTTTATGCCCAGAAGGATTAGTATGAAACCTTGGCCAAAAGTTCTACTCAATAAGATAACGTGCAGATGCCAAATCAAGATCATTGAAATAGTGTTTCGCTGGCGGGCCGATGATGGCCCACTTTTAGTGGCATTTCGATCCTCTCTCCATCCCATCAAATAAAAATAATAAAATTAAAAAAAAGACGTTGTCAGCGTTGGACCCCTCTGACAAAACTTTCTGGATCCGAGCATGAGAACGAGCCTTAGGGGATTTCATGTTCGCTCAATATCTCTTATACCCATCGAAGGGTTTTCATTACATTTTGGTCATATATTGCTCTGATTGGTTTCCTCAAGTGGCTGAAAATGTTGCAAATTCTGCTCTTGCTTCTGTGCCAAGCAGGTGAACAAGTATGCACTTTATCGAGTTTCTTTGCGTGTGTGTGTTTTTGTTGTTGGTTTTTGTTGATGCTTAACGTCCAAGTCAACATTTTTCAGTAATTTCGGGATGTTTTGAGTACTTAGCAGGGGATAAAATGTATGGCTCAAGGACACAACACAGTGCCTTCGATGAGTCTCGAACTAGCAAGTCTTTGATCCTAAGTCTACCACTCTACCACTTCTGAGCCACCGCGCTACTCGTTAGCTAGTTTTAAAGATAATTACAATATTCTTGTCGCCTTATTTCATACGTCCGTGCTGAGATCCGTGATTACTGCAAATTCAGGAATTTTCGCGGGAAATTTATTTAAGTTTAGACATATTTGCGATGTTTTAAAATCGCGACTAGGACATGAGTTATCTACATCATCATTGCGCGAGAGTTTATTTTCGCGAAACTTCGCACCCACAAAGATTTCGCGAAAAAAACCATCGCGAAAATTTCTGAATTTACAGCATGGCATTTCTTGGTCTTCAATTCTTTAATAACAGTTTACTGTGATTTCGGAAATTTTCGCAAGAATTTTATTTTCGCTCATATTCTATTTTTTTTTATTTCACTCAAGGTCAACATAGTTAACAACAAGAGGTATAATACAAATATATGCATGCATGAGTAAGACATCATGGCGTCATGTTATTGCACGGCCCTAATGTGAGTCCGTCCGTCCGTTTGCAGTAAATTAAAATGTTCATAACACTTGAATCGCATGGTATAGTTTGATCACATTTTGCATATATATGCATGTAACCACATATTCCAGAACCACTGGCATGTGATACCGCCATTTTTGATGGACGAGGGTTCGCTGAGCATCAGTCCAGCCTGTTGTGGCCAGTAAGTGAAAATCCTCCTAGCTCTTGAACCTTATGGGATATTTTGATCAAAATTTGCATACTTATTTATCTTAATATTTTCCAGCCACTGGTATGCAAAATAGTGATGGGGTTTGCCGAGCATCAGTTTGGCCAGTCAAAGTATTTTAGTGTAAATGCTCATAACACTTGAACCACAGGGTATAGTTAAGTCAAAGTTTCCATACTAATACGTTTGAACCTTATCGAGACACAGGTATGCAAAATGGTGAATCGGCTTCACCAAGAATTCTTTTTTCTTTATAAATCCCAAAACCCTTGCATACGTTGTACAACATAAGTGAATTAACTCCCTTGCTGCAAGAATATAATGCCACTTTGTTGTGTAGTAGCCCTAGGTTATGATCAATAGATTTGGTCCTTCCTATAAGTCTTAATTTACAGTGAAATGCGTATATTTGGCTATGTATGACAGAAAACTTACAAGTATTTTAGCGTTTAGTTTCATTTTAAAAAGCCATTCTTGTGTTGTGGTGTTCTGCTATATTCGTGAATTTCCGTGAGATACAAATCGAAGTTTGCTTTGGTCAACAGAGTCTTAGCGATTGTTGTAGAAGAATCGTAGTCTTAACGATTATTGAAGAAAAACCGTAGTCTTAGCCATTAATGTAGAAGGGTCGTAGTCTTAGACAGAAATGCGGTCGGCCGTTCAAATCTTTTCAACAGTATGTTTTCCTGTCCAAAGGAGGACAGATAAACAATCAGAGGATTTTGAAATTCCGAAAAACCATGAAACCGTCTTGAACCATAACCCACAGAGTTAAAGCTATACGTTGCTCAATAGAAATAGGTTCCCTCATTTTTGTGTGTTGTGTGATGTAAGCCTCGTTTCCGCGAAACCCACGCCTACTTTAACTCTTGTCTACCAGTGTCGACTGATCATACTGATAGCCGTTGCAAACAGTTTGGATCAAGATCATGCCCGACGAAATGTCGGACATGATCTAGATCCAAACAGTTTGACGCCATGTTGATATTCATAAAGGGATACTTCCTGTGGTGAGTATGTGCATTTACCTTCGTCGGTTGACACTTGTGATACGTACTAAAATTCAATGATATTTTTAGAATTTTTGATAAGCACCACTTTCATAAGGACTGAGACGCTAAACTGACATTGAATTTAAGAGCCAGTTCATAAGATTTCCAACAATGTGGTATGTGCGACCAGCAAAGCCTCAGATCAGCCTGAGCATATGCGCAGTCTGATCAGAGATTTTGCTAGTCGCTTGAGTATTCTATGATTGTTAAGCTACTGACTGAACATCATTTGGAGTGTCTAAGCTTAAAAGAAGGCTGTAGGGGCTCGTCCGAGTCTACACTTGTCAAAATGTCAAATTGTTGAAAATCTCTACACTGGCAGGTAAAATTCATAATTTAATCTAAGTGATTACTCATGCCTTTATGTGTTTCCTTTGCCAACTTTTTTTACGTCTCGCTAGTTAACGTACATCCTTCAATCGCAGCAACCAAAGAAAGGCGGATCTAGCTCTATTGATTTTTTTGGAATAATAGTATGCCTAGTCATGCAAAGGCTTTGAAAGAGATAATATGTATTCTATTCTGAATTCCTTTTAGTCATAACGCATAGAAATACTTTACAAACTAAAAAACAGTAACGTTTCAGTAGTTTGTCGTGAAGATAGGTGATATAAGAGCATGTAAAACAATCCCACAGTGGTATTAAACATGAAACTGCTTTGTCCAGACCATATATCCAATATAATCGACTGAATGTACTTGTCACCTAATACCGAGTGATATAGTTACCTTTCTCTATAGGCTAGCTACTTTCAATGTGTCAATTACAATTAAAAGGGGTGGTCTAATACTGCTTTGTTTCAATATTTGTCAATAAATTACGCGTGCCTAAGTCTGTCAACAAGTGTAGCTTTGCTTAGATTCGCCATCAGCTGTCAGTTAAAAACTTGAAGCAAGTTAGTTTGATAATACATTGCCACAATCACACACCCAAGACCAACCCACGGCACCGTGAGAAAGAGCCACAAAAAGCTAACATTCACAAGACATCAGACAGACTATTTAAGTAAAGCAACTCGTTCTCTCTTCCTTGGCACGTCGACATAAAAAACCCACCATCAATCCGAGCAACAGTAAACAATGATTCACCAACAACAGCAAAAAAAAAGAACCATAGCTTTAGAATGAACACGATACCAAGCCACTGGGGGAGGGGCTTAAACACATGTTACTGTTGCTAAATCTTCGCCCTAGAGTCTGCTGTTGTTAAACCACAAAACTGTTTTGCTTGCATTGTTGCTTATTTAATTATGCTATGCATCATCACAGAGAAACAGTCTAATCAAATTGGGCCATAGCATGAGATTTCCAACAATGTGGTATGTGCGACCAGCAAAGCCTCAGATCAGCCTGCGCATACGCGCAGTCTGATCAGAGCCTTTGCCTGTCACTTGAATATTCTATGAGTGTTAAGCTACTGGCTGAACATCTTTTGGAGTTTCTTAGCTTAAAAAGAGGTTGCACAAGCTGGTCTGAGTCTACATTTGTCAATATGCCACATTGTTGGAAATCTCATGTCACGGCTCAATTAACACTATGATGAATCAAAGGAAAAGTGCTCATGACTCACAGATAGTCAGAGCTAAGGAAAACAAGCATCAGGCACCAGCCTCTGTTGAAAGTTTTATGAGGGTCATCGTGCAATTAAAGAGGAACCGGCTTTGTAATTAACAATCAACTATGAGTGTCTATGGTAGAATTTAGAAAATAATTTAGAATTTTATAATATCGATAACCTTGTTTTTAGTCAAAAATTGGTTTCTGTTGTTGAAGTACGAAAGAGGGCAAAGATCAGGAATCAAAACAATCAAGTACCACACCTGACCCAGGATACCAATGGGAAAGTAACAAACTCACAATTAGACATCAGAAACGAGAACCAAGAGGTCAGCCCTTTCAAGAAGTCACTATAACACTTGAACATATATTCTCTCGAAAAACGAATATACGTACACCGTAGGAAGGGAAGCGTGGAACATCTCAATCAAAAATGGTAAAACCTATTTCAAAATTAAAACCATCTATTTAATCATAAATTTTAGAAGAAACTATGCCATTTGTTGTAGACAAGTCCAAGTCTAAAACGGGGAGCTCTGCCTCGAAGGCATTTGCCTAATATAACTGAAGTTATGTTGGATATATCTTACTTAACATTTGCTCGACAAAAGGATTATCAATATTAAGATATCTTTACGAAGAGTTAAATGTTTCAATAACATCAGCTTCATTCTTGTCAGAAAGCGACAACACGGAGTCTCTCTCATAAGTAAGCAAAACATATCTTCAACAAGAGGAGCAGAATTAATACCCATTGGTCTAGGAATGCCTACAATTTGTCTATACAATATTAGCTTAAGATTAATGGAAAGAATCACACACTATCTGAAATGACAAAAATGATATAATTTAGGTTGTTGAGAAGTAAAAAAGCATGTTTCTTATTACAAACCAAATAAAATGAGCCTTCTCTGTTCACTTAATTCAGTTAGCATTTCCTTAATTAGATTATGAGACAATGTAGTTTAGAGAGTAGAAATCTCATATGTAACATTTTGTATACGGGGCGCACCTAAATGGGTACTTTGGTAAACAGTGAAGATCCAGTTTATATGCTGCAGAACATTGCATTCCATCCAACACTGCACTGTTTTGTTTTAGATTGTGATAGATGTGCATTTGTTTGTGTTGGTTTTGTGTTAGATATGTGTTTTGTTATGCAATACTTTGTATCCTTTCTAGTTTGCAATCGTTACTTTGACTCTTCCTCACGGTGCCATTGGTTAGTCTGTAGTGTATGATTGTGGCTATTTCTGGTCATACTTACTGACATTAAAGTTCCAATCAACAATATTTCAGTCGTGTAGGGACTCCTCCCAGAGAGATTGAGAAGAAAAAAAGAATGGGAAAGACTAAAAGGCCACACCCAAATTTGCCTTAAGTTGTGCAAATTTCATCCTGTCAACAAACCAAATATAACGGAAAATGTATTGGTATACCACAAAATGTCTGAACATGACATGTTCTTGGTACAACTTTACTGTTCAACAAACTGTCAAACATCTTTTTTTCCTGGTCCTTCAGGAATGTTGGATTTCGAGGAAAAGCAGAATACCGCTTAAGCCGGTGCTAGGGGTGTGAGAATTGTTGCACTATCCATTAGTTCTCATGAACAGACTCAATAAAACCGAGCCTGTTGATTTCTTAAATTGTAGGTTCTCTCTATTTCTAAAGGATTCGTTTTTCAAGATTATTTCAATATTATGTCTCACTTGTATAATGTTTGTTGCATTCTGTTGTTTTGTTGTATTGTTTTGTTTTCTGTATTTTCTTTAATACATGTCTTATGACAAAGTACACGATGTCAAGACTGTATATGGCTGTTTACCAACAAACAGCATCTTGAAACAATGACTTAAGCACATGTGATATCCAAAAATGCATTTTGCAGTTTATCGTTCATCACCCATATATAAGCTATTGTTCCATAATTATGCTGGTTGCAATTATCGGTCAGCTGAATCCTGGACTCAGCCAAACAAGTTCTAAAAGCATGAATAAAATGCTCTCAAACAACATGTATAAATAAGAAGCATTCAGTTTAGGCTTATTTTATGATAAATATCTAATTAAAAAGTGCTTATACCAAATTACAGCAATGATAACTATGATCTCATATGCAAAATTGCATGAAAGCTCAATTATGAAATTTTGACATTTATCTCCCCTTTATTTCACATTGCACGACCAATTGGTACTGCCTCGGCCAATTCCGCGAAATTCCGTGAATCAGACCCTTGATGTACTTCGGAGATCTACTTTGATAACGCGGGTGATAACGTGACCCTGACGTTATATAACGTGACGCTGACGTCACAAAAACCATGCTCACACAATAACACGTGTGATTGCAGCAAAACAAAACGGCTAAAATGAAGTTTATGTTTTTTCAATAAAATATCGTTATATATATATATATATATATATATATATATATATATATATATATATATATATATATATATATATATATATATATATATATATATATATATATATATATATATATATATATATATATATACACTCAGAAGAAAAAGTTTAGTCAGTACAGACAATGTGTGCAATAATTTTGTAAGACAGTCTCAAAATAATAACAACTCAAAATAAAATTCATGTAATGTCTTACATATGTGAACATTTTCAACAAATTATTCTGAAAATATACCCGTTTTCTTCATCAAAAATGCACAAAGTGTTCAATATTAAAATTCAAATTTCATAACTCAAAAATCAGTCTAGCGCCCCTCAGATGATTTCTGGCAGTACAGACGGAAAATTTCGTATCTGTTGCATGACTAAGGAATTTAAGAAGTTTCCAAGCGGCCATGAAGTGATTACGTCATGTTGACGTCACTATGACCCTAACTTCAAATGGCGTCGTTATCCGTGGTCTCCCCAACGGAGGCTTGTACTTTTTACTGCCAGGCTGTTGAAAACGTGTTTGCAGACGATAAATTGTTTGTTCACTGCATCCAAACTGCGTGTTACGTCAGCAACACGTGTACCTGTTTCAAGACGTCAAAACGCGGTATTTCTGTAATTTGTTGATAGCCTGGACGGCGAATTAAGCTTGCTAGCACTGAATTTTCTCCGGATTATTGCAATAGGAACAGCTCTCTTTCAATATCTAACAGTTTATGAGAAAATAACCCTGCCTGTTTACCGCAGCACGTGCACATCGTGCATTTTGAAATTTGGTTGATACAGTCTAATAGAGGCATTATTTGTCACGCAATAAACAGGTACATGTAAAGTTACGATAATACAACTCCTGTAAAAAAATTGACAATGATATATGCAGTATTGTTGATTTTATGAGGAAACATAAATACTGACTAAACTTTTCCTTCTGAGTATATATATTTATCAGTTACCTCTCATACCAACTGCATTGCTGTGCGTTGCCTGATAAACGTTATCTATCTCACGGCATGTTGCCTTTATCAGGTCATGATGACGTTGCACTTTTTGAATGACGTCGCTAATGACGCTGAATCAACACAAAAATCGAAAATTACGTCATAATCGCTAGTTTGGAGAGTTCAAAAATGGGTAAACTGATAAATAGAATACCAGGTTCGCGTCTTTTGATATCAAGTTTACCAGGCTCGGCTTTGAGAACGCTTGTTGAATTGCTCGGCAAGCCTCGCGATGTCAACAAGCGTTCTTAAAGCCTTGCCTGGTAAACTTGACATCAAAATATACTCACCTGGTATTCTCTATATATAGCGAAAATTTTTTGAAAAAAACAACAACATAAACTTCATTTATTCTGCTGATTAAACTTTTCGGATAATCAGAATAATCGATTTTTATTGCGCTGAACCCAGATGTTACAAAACTAATTTTCCATACATCGATTCCGGCCAGCAAAATGGAGCGTTTTGGTACATAGTACTACGCGTAATGCTCTGTATATACGCCCGAGCCATGATTCGATTCTGGAATAGTGGCGGACTTTTTCGAATGGTGTGATTTTATGTAGTTTGTAAATTCTCTGATTTGAAACTTAGGACAAAAACAAGCGATGCAGTCCATTATCAAAAGGATAACTGTATTCAAATTTTGCAAATGTGGCGGTATGTTCAGTTTTACAGTTACAACTAATGTTTCGCGGCTCCACTGATACGTCTCTATACGGTGAATCCGACTACATGTATTGACCTTATTAATGGTGATACGGTTATCTCCTAACTTAAGGGTTTCCCTAATTTTAACCGATTGGCTATTCAATATGGGGGTCGGCGAACATCAAAGGCTCAGGCCAGCATGCACATCTGCACAAGATGATCAGCGCCTTTGTTCACTAATGGGAAAGTGAATTAAATAACTTTCCTGATCTTTGCCTTCTTTCTTACTTTTGCTACAAGCGACATTACAATTTTCTAGCTAGCCTCTGTACATGTAACTGAGTAGGTTTGTTTGAAACCCTGAAGACGGGTTTTGCCGCATTGAGGCCCATTACATATGAAGCTATATAACGTCACAACGTAAGATTAACTTCTTGTGCGTTGTACATAGTTAAAGGCTGACGCAACACCCATGTATTCTAAGTTAGTAACGTAAATGACTCGGGGAAAGGCAAAGCCCATATCTGATTCTCGCTATATCCGCCATTATAGCCTTGTACATTTGTATAAGTATCAGTGCCATTCATAATTCTAACAGTATCTACCTGGAATTGTTATAAAGCTTAACAACATTAAGAAACATTAAATAAAAAACACACAAAATGGAGTCTGTACATGTTCTCATTTTTCTTATCGCTGGTTGCACCAGCGTATTTGGTTACAAATTAGAAAAGGAACCGAAATGTTCCAAGTTCGATTATGAGGAGAAAATGCTTGAAAAAATGGTGCGGATAGAACACGCGATGGAACTGATGAACGAAAAGCTTGAACATAATCAAAAGTCAATGAAGGATGAATTCGATGCCAAGAGGGCAGAATTCGAAGCCATGAGGGGAGAATTTGATGTCATAAAGCAGAGCGTGAATGAAACTGTAGCAGATAGTCTGAAGAAAATAAAAGAAGAATTCGATGTCATGAGGGGAGAATTTGATGTCATAAAGCAGAGTGTGAATGAAACTGTAGCAGATAGTCTGAAGACAATGAAAGAAGAACTCTATGTAATGAGGGGAGAATTTGATGCCATAAAGCAGAATGTAAATGAAAAAGTAGCAGATAGTCTGAAGACAATGAAAGAAGAATTCGATACTGTGAGGGGAGAATTTGAGGCCATGAAACTGCCCATGAAAGAAGACCTAGACTATTTAAAGCAGAGAATAGATGGTAAGATTGTATTAGAAGCCCTTAATATACGGAAAACCCATAAAAGGGTATTTTTACAAAAAGTGAATACCCGGATAAAAACGCAGCATGATGTTGTATTTCATCAGGGTCTACACTGCTTGTAAAGGTAATAAAGATCTTCAGACAAAATAATACAATGTTTTCTGACAAAATTATAACCTGACGTCCCTAGATATGTACAATGGACTATGAAAAATCCATTGATATACAAAGGGTTAGTCAGCCAGCACATGAAGTTTTTAAAAATTTTCGCATGGCAGTTATGATCCTTATATGATCCTCTTTGATAGGTCACACGGGGTAAAATAGATTTCTGAGATGAAAACTTTAAAAATCTTCTTGTCTGAAACCACAAGACCTAGAACCTTGATATTTGGCATGTAGCATCATCTAGTAGACCTCTACCAATTGTGTTCAAATTATGCCCCTGTGGCTATAAATAGTCCCCCTCCAGAGGTCACATATTTTACATAGGCTTACATACAGAAAACATTAAAAAATCTTCTTGTCTGAAACCACAAGGCCTAGGGCCCTGACGTTTGGTATGTATTTAGTAGGCCTCTATCTTGTTTGTTCAAATTATACCACTGGAGTCATTTGAGCCACATGTATTACAAATACTGGGTAAGCATGAACAAAAACTTTTATTGTCTGAGTACACTAGGCATAGGGCCTTGATATTTGGTTCGGTACTTCACCTAGTGGACCTCTATCAAGGTTGTTCAAACTATGACCCTGGGACCAAAAATCCCCCACCAGGGTCTCCTGTTTTATATATCTGATGATTATAATGCAAGAGCTATATTGGCTTTTGTGTAAGGAACTTCACATTTCCCTAAAATTATTGTTTCAAACAAATTCTCACTAGGAGCCATGATTGTCCAGTGCCTGTATATAATCACAACAGTGTCAGAATTTACCCCTACCCCCCTGTTCCCTTGGGTGGGGTCAAATGTCAAATATTTTAATTGCCCATAACTAAATAGGTTGTCAATATTTTTAGCAGAAAAAAATGTATGCAAACAGAGAAACATAGGTATGAGCCAAATCAAGCAGAATTTTTGTTTTGAAGGCCAGGGATTGGATGATCCCCTGGGTGGATCTAGGGGGCTGGGCTGTTGCTAAAAATATATAATTTTCAGAAATATGGTCATATGGCATATCAAATTAAAGGGAATGAAGCATACAATAACATGATAGCAAGCATTTTACCCTTACACACACCATTGACCTCTGGTGAGAAAATGTCATCGTTTTTTTTCTTATCTGAAAGTAGTCATGTTGTATATCAAATAACGGGAATGAAGCATAGAACACCGTGCAAGCTGAAATATATTTAAAAATTGGGCTGTTTGGCTTCAAATGTCAATTACTCTGACTTAGTTCTAGGTCAAAAGTGTCACACCATGCGATACTTAACAAGGGGATATTGGCGATACCTCCCCCACCCGCCTCATTAATTGACAACCTTTTTTCTGCAAAAAAAAGACTGATTTCGCATAAATTATTTTGCTTCTTATTCAAAACTTATGCTTCAAAATTCAAATTCAAAAAATCTAAATGGTTGTGTAAATATCAATCCCAAAGCATATTGACTGAAATATAAAAAAAAAAATCAAAATTTCAATCTTAAGATTTAGAATTACTTTTTTTGCCTTTCTACTGAAACTTATAAAAATAGTTTAATCTGACCAGTGTAATTTAGGAAATAAAAATCATTGGCATTTTCAAACTGAAGATTTAAATTCCAAATGAACAGTTTTAAAGCCCTTTTTCAAAATCTTAGTATGACATCACAGACTGATGCACTGTAGGATAGAATCTATTTTTTGGTTTTCAAAAGTAAGAAAGGCGACAAAGATCAGGAATTGATACAATTTTAGGGGACAGCAACCCTAATGATAAGTATGTTTTATCAGAAAAATCTCTATGACCATGAATTTTGATACAAGTATTATCAAAATCGGATGAAAAAATGGGCAAGTTATGGGCATTAAAAAAATCAATATGGCCAACATTAAGCCGCCATTTTGAATATTTAATTAGTATTCAGAATTTTTTTTCAACTGCTTAATTTTTAGTCATCACTACTATCACATCATCTGTGTTTCAGTAGATATGCAGCTTTATACATAAGGAAAATGTTTCATTAAAGATTAATGCAAATAATCCATTGGTTTGTCTTTTATTTTGAATGCGCATATTTAATTAGGCTGAGTGACGCCACTAAGCCTACAATATGAACGCTTCCATTACAGTCCATTTGCAAATATTCAAACGCCCATAACTGCCATATTTTTCAACTGATTTAGACGAAACTGGTATCAAAATTCATGGTTTATTAAGATCTTTCATATCAAACATAGTAATTATCAGGGTTGCCGTCCCCTTTAAGTACCACACCTGACCCACCTGACTTTTGATCTTCTATTTTTTTAAATAATGTTGTTATTTTTCAAGAACACAGTAATAATACTCAATTTAAGGTAAACATTTTACCATTTTCGTAAATCTTAACAAGTTATCACTATCAAAACAACTGCATTTATGTTAAAATTCAACGGTCTAGAATTATTGGAGGGACGCAAATAATTACCAATAAGAGACAAATACACCTATTTGATAAGATAATTCACCTTTCCATGCAGTTTTCAGCTGTACTGAACATTTTTATTGTGAAAACATGGCTGAGTCCTACTTTTACAAATGATTTAAAAAGAAAATAAAAATTTTCGAAAAAATGTTCATAGTTACAGAGTATGCAGCTTTAAATAATTTGTTTCATTTCAATTTATTTCTAAAACATTTACACATGACCCTTAAACTTTGAATAATATCTTTGCAATAAAAACAATGGCGCTGATTATAATTGACAGATTGGTGTACTGATAGGGGTCATGTTTATAGAATAATTTTTGCTTATACAGTAAAACCTGTATTAAGCGGTCACCTTAATCTAAACGAAATAAAGGCATTAAAGACAAATGGAAGCTTATTGAAGGCCAAAAGTGTTGTAGAATGCTCTTGGAACATTCTGCAATCCTTTTGAATTGTATTAACATAGGGGTAGGAAGCTTTATAATATTGAGAGGGGGAAACCAAGCGAGGCCAACTTCAATACTTGGGGGGTTGCAAAGTGTGTACATATGCATGCACATACACACAAGCATGCACGAATGAACCCGTTTGTGAATGCTGATAAAATGTTTATACACCCATGCATGCATACATACACACACGCGTGTAAATGTATGCATGCATGAAGATGCATATGCACGCATACATTTATACATTTAACTCCTGATATAAAACTCATTAAAAGCAAAACAATCGATCTGTATTTTAAAAAAAAACACGATTTCCAACAATGTGTCATTTTGACAAGTGTAGACTCAGAGGAGCCTTTGCGGTCCCCTTTCAGGCTTAGAAACTCAAATGTTCAGTCAGTAGCTTAATACTCATAGAAAATTCAAGCCACTAGCAAAGGCTCTGATCAGACTGCGCCTACGCGCAGGCTGATCTGAGGTTTTGCTAGTCGCACATACCACATTGTTGGAAATCTCATCCTACGGCTCAAATATATGCATGTAATTTTACTTCAAGTGAGCGAAGTGAACGAAGAACGTTTTTCGTTATTATATTGCCTAAAAGCTATTTGAATATGCATACAATTATACACATGCATTATTAAAATCAAAGCAATGGATCTCCATTTAAAAGAAACCAAATATATAATTTGACTACGAGCGAACGAAGCGAGCGAGAAACACTTTTGGTAAGGTATTTTAGAGTAAAAATCTAAAAGGTCACAGACCTGTAAATGTAAAAAGGGCAGTGATTGGCTCAAAAGGTGGGTGGAAGCTCAGCACAATATTTTTAAGTTGTAAGGTGTTTCATGATTGGTCAATAATAAAACTAGGAAATATATTGTATTTATTAGACGGGTCTATCTTTGCTGTACTTTTTGGAACAACATCTCATTGCTTTTGTTGATTTAGTTTAGTGGTGTGGCTTAGAAAAAAGGACCTTGCATTCTGGTACTTTTTTCAGTAGAATTTTCCTCTCATGTAGGGTGCCCACCTTCAGGGGCCAAAAAGTGGCAAAACATGGCGGTCACCAGGGTATCTCATTCTTGTTTTTTGATTGAACTAGGTCCAATCTGTAACTCTATGGCAGCCTCATTGTGATTGAAGAGTTGTGAGGACCACAGCCTACTTAAAAGCTATAATGGAGGTCTATGGAAAAACAATTACAGGTCTGGGCCCTAAAGAAGAATATCAGGCCTGTTATGTTGGATACCTTGGCTGCTATGTATGTGACCTGTAATATGTTTTTGATGCATTGTTTTGATTTCAGCAAGTCCAATAATGATTTAAGCTTTCAAAAAGTCCACTTTTTAAAAATAAAAATCATTAAGACTGCAGAAAAAGAGCCTTATTGGTAGGTAGGGGTAATGGTTGGCTCAGTTTTGCACTACATATTGGACTTGAAGCATGTGAGTTGCTTTTCTGCACTATGAGGCTATACTGTAAGCATACTTTCATTTATCGGAAACTCATTGGTTCCCAAATCAGAGCATTTGTGTTTTTTAATGTTATACTAGAGCATTTTTTGGAGTATGTTTTCTTGTGATTGTCAAAATATGGTAAAAAGGCCCTTTCGCAAGTTTGCGTAAACCGCAGTAGTGGTCACTTTATGGAGTTAAATGCAATTAAGTTGAAAAGTGTTACATGTGTTAAACCCATATTTACATGCTCATTTATTGTCATGTGCCTTAGTTGAACTCAGAGATAGCAAAAGAGACTGTCATATTACCCAATATGACATTGACCTTTGACAGATTGACCTTTCAATTGAGCAACAGTGTAGAACAACTTGGAAATCTGTACGATATTGCACTCTCCACTTTGTAAAGTAGTACATCTGGGTCAGTTTGGGTTGATTTGCTGTCCAAATTGACCCTTGACCTTATTGATGACCTTGACCTTGATAAGAGGGGCCATTTCAGATGGATATATGTATGCGTATTAGTCGGTTTTAATCTTTACTATTCAATCCGGCAACTTAAATGTCACTTTGAAAAAATGTCATAATGAAACTGCAACAGTATACCAGTTCACAGGCATGATTTTACCAAGCTTACAGCCTGCCATTTGTAAAATAAGTATTTTGGGCTAGTATTTTTTAAACTTTGTCAATAATATGATATTTTCCTTGACCATTTGTCCCATTTTACCTCAATTTAAGACAAATAGGTCATTAATTGTAGAAATTTTACCTTTTTGACCAATAAAATTGCAAAGTGACCTTGACCTTTGACCTCTATGACCTTGATAATTCCCTTTCACTGACCTTGACCTTGCAGCATCCTGGCTGTAGTAGTTTTTTTCTCCAGCTAGGTCTTCGGAAAAAATGTAAGCGCTCAAAATGCCATGTCGGTTAGCATAGCCCCTCAGCATGGAAACTAGTTTTGCTCTTCACCCTCTCTGGCTGTTATATAATATTAGCTTTTGTCACCTAAATTAGCAAAAATTAATTAATTTGCACAAATAAAACTCTTTATGTGATTAGAAGTTGATTTAATGAGTAATGAAAGTATTATATGTCCCATAGCTAGGAGCAAGTAATTTTTGCCTTGTCAATGGGGGTGGGTGGGGTAACTCCACATTAGACTCATGCTGGTAAAGCACATGCATCTTTTTGGTATAGTATATTGTAAAGTGGTGTTATAAGCTTATATGAGTGAAATTTAAAGCACTTCTGATATATAATAAAAGAGATATAAGAAAATGAATATGTTCACTTTTCCTTTTCATTATTTTGCTGTACAATGAGTTTACCAGTAATATGTGTAGGGGGTAGGGTTGTTTGAAGGGTTCCCTAGAATAACTTTGGGGTAAATGATGCAAACAAACAATATAAATGTGCTTTAAAATGTTTATTGGTTTGAATTTAACTATTTTCTTGGTCCTTTGTCTGAAATGGGTTATGGCTTTAGGTCACAGACCTGTAAATGTAAAAAGGGCAGTGATTGGCTCAAAAGGTGGGTGGAAGCTCAGCACAATATTTTTAAGTTGTAAGGTGTTTCATGATTGGTCAATAATAAAACTAGGAAATATATTGTATTTATTAGACGGGTCTATCTTTGCTGTACTTTTTGGAACAACATCTCATTGCTTTTGTTGATTTAGTTTAGTGGTGTGGCTTAGAAAAAAGGACCTTGCATTCTGGTACTTTTTTCAGTAGAATTTTCCTCTCATGTAGGGTGCCCACCTTCAGGGGCCAAAAAGTGGCAAAACATGGCGGTCACCAGGGTATCTCATTCTTGTTTTTTGATTGAACTAGGTCCAATCTGTAACTCTATGGCAGCCTCATTGTGATTGAAGAGTTGTGAGGACCACAGCCTACTTAAAAGCTATAATGGAGGTCTATGGAAAAACAATTACAGGTCTGGGCCCAAAAGGGACCAAAAAACAAATATAATATTTTACTCCGAGCGAGCAGATCGATCGAGGATTTTATTGGCTGAAGCCTAGTGCCTGAAAGGTATTCAGAGCAAAAGGCGAAGAGGGATAAAGGGTTAGAGAAAAATTGGAGCTCTTTAAAATTTTGGATAGAAAATAGGAATAATAGGAAAAGCCTGAAAAGCAGGTTTCTCTGGAAAAATGATACATATATACATTTACACATACATTGCATTGTCTTGAAACTTTGATTAAGGCGAAAGCCGGAAGCACTTAGCCCTTAAAGCGCCAATCAGAACTGCAGCAGACGACAAATTTTGCGAAGTCTTTCCCAATTTTCGAAACAAATAAGGTACATTTGTATGATATTTCATGAGAATCGTCTGCCAGCAGACGATTCTCATGAAATATCATGGCTTATTTGTTATTTTTGAAAAAGCGGCATAATTTGAAATTGTCGTCTGCTGCAAATTATAGGTGGCGCTTTAAGGGTTAGTTTGAGATGATTTATATCCTATTACATTTATACATACACATACATACACGGTGATAACAGCCTGATGACTATAAGACATGTACACACTGGTAAATGTATACGTCGATTTGGTGGTATTTACGCCTATTGCCGGTACTTCATAGACCGGAAGTGGTAGATATTGGTGTTAATACTACATGTATATATAAAAACATGCCATATGCCTACAGGACTATAGAAATAGATCAGTTTTAAGTATTCAGTATGTGCATGGCGATTTATGTAAGCATTTAGAAATAGATTTGAGTACCGATCATCCAGATTGGTACTCGAATCTATTTTTAAATGCTAACATAAATCGCCATGTGCATGCCGAATACTTAAATATGTTCTAATTTATAGTCCTTTAGGCATATGGCATGTTTTTCTATATAGTATTAACACCAATATCTACCACTTCCGGTCTATGAAGTACCGGCAATACGCTCAAATACCACCAAATCGACGTATACATTTACCAGTGTGATGTAAAAAGTATTAAAACCTGAGCAAATTGTCCGCTCTGAGAGAATTTTTAACCAAATTCAAGAACTCCGAACGAACGAAGCGAGCGAGGTACATTTTTACTAATGATAATGTGTGGAAGTTGCTTATTTAGCCTGAGTGACAAGCAATTATATATATGTCAATTTAGACAGATTATTTGGGGGGGGGGGGGCAAAGGCTATTATCCCCCTACCAAATTGTTGGGGGGGGTGCCCCATGGACCCCCATGTTCCTTCGCCTATGGTTAAGCGGTAATCGATCTTGAAAACCATTTTGTTTTGTCTTCTTTTTGAGTGGCCATTGGTTTTACTGTAACATAAAGCAACCAAGTTTAGTTGAAGCCAAATTATATCAGAATATTTCATGCATATCATTATTTTCAACAGTAGTGGAGTATTGAGAGTTTTTATGCTAAAAGGGATGTCTGGCGGAAATTGTTTTTAAAGCTGGAAAGTCTGTTATCAATTACCTTTAATTTTAAGAAATAATGTTAACTTTCTAATTTTCAAGAACATTGTACTATTATAGCTAAAATTCAGGTATACATTTTACCAGGTTCTTAAACCTTAACAAATTATCACTTTCAAAACAGCAACATTTATGTTAAAAATAACTGTCTGGAATGTCTGGAGGGACGCAAATAATTACTAACAAGAGATAAACGCCTGTTTTTATAAGATCACTTTTTCCATGCAGTTTTCAGCTGTAGTGAACAGATTTATTGTTTTTATTAGTGATTTGAAAAGAAAAGATCTTTTTTGGGGGAAATGTTCATAATTGCAGATTTAGTCACTTTAAGCTTTTCCTTCATGAATATTCATACTAGGCTCCACCCACAATGAATAATTATAAAAAAAATAAACGTTCATGTTGGTACTTCGAACAAAGGAATTACTTTTCAGGCCCATGCGCGAAGGATCAGTTATATCGTATTTCTATAATCAAACAGAGTAGCCCTGGTCAGGCAGCTCTTACAAGAGCTGCCTGATCTGGGTCTGTCCTGTTTGCAAAAGCGTTAAAAGGCGTCTCTATTAGATAAATGAATGATATAGGTTTATAGTCCTCATAATGATGGTCCTCATTGGGCAGACTGAATAATATACTTATTAAGTCCTTCAAATGATGGCCTGCTTAATGCCTTAATGGTGTATACAGAACTTTGGACAGGCAAAACTATATTTTCAAGGTCACCAGGATCATATGACTCCTTGCAAAAGATTGGTGTTAGCTATAATTGGTGAAGTAATGGTCTAATTACGACCAACTGGCACAGCTACATGTGGGTTGTCCGCCTGTACGTGGAGATAATCCACGAGCTTCAGCGAGTGGATTATCTTACGTACAGGTGGACAAACATGGTATAACAATTTTATACCACATACATAAGTGTAGACATTGCACATCACGAGATATTTCGTGCTAAAGTTGTTAAGGGTGGTATAACATTTGGAAGACCTAAATAAATGATTAGATTTTGGTGAACCTGAACTTTTTTTCAAAGTCACTAGGTTCATGTATATGGATACGTATGTTCTATTTGAAAACTCAATCTAGTTTTGGTTTGTGTTCTATTTTTACAGGTCGCCACGCTTTTCAAGTCTTACGATCAAAGAACATACAATCAAATGGCTATGGTTTCCTGGTACTCGAGGTCCGGTTTCCAGCAAATGGTACCAGTAGGAGTTCCAACTGGTGTTTCGACTACCAAAATCTTTGTGAGGGCTTCCACAGAAGACCAACGGGTTGTGGTGAATCTTTTCGGGCATCTTCGGGTTATAAAGAGTGTCACAGCATTTACAACTCAGACATGGACATAGAAAACACTCTGGGCTGTAATCCATCCAGTGCCATCGCTACGCTAGCTGTAAAAGCGTTCCCAAATCTAATCTCACAAACGCAACTATGGAAATATAGTTTTGGCTTCCATACGTGTATATCGACAGATTGTTCTGTGAATCTAGAGGATAGTAGAAAAGCTCTTTATGATACGAGAGCTTTCAAAGAGGGCCACTTAACTTTTTATACTGTTTGTCGATGAAGTCATATTTAATTGCTGTCTACAGACGCATGAAAACGCATTAGCTATATTCTTGGACTTATCCGTCATAGTATCGGTTTTAGCTTTAATGCAACCGCTCTGCCTGCCTAAAGCCAAAGCTCGACATTTCCCAGGGTTATAAAATCCTAACACACAAACTTTGAATACAGTATCAATTGTAACTCATTTTATCCTTTTAGGGTTTACTAAAAGGGGGGCAATAGATGAGTGCACATCGCAAATATCCACTTTTACATTAAATACAACATACAGTACAGCCTGTGTATAACGGCCACTCTCAAAAAGACCATAAATTGAACCTAGCGGACTTAGTTGGGATATATGTGAACAGTGCAGACCCAGATCAGACACAGTGACTGCATTACGCAGTGTCTGATCAGGATCCTCATTAATTGCTTACGTACTGTTCAATTGAAATGTAGAGGAAAATTAGAAAATGGCCAATGGATTGGGCCCCATCGAAATATCTGAGCCTTCATTAAATGCCGCACTTCGTTGACCTTGAAATTTGTCTCCAATGTCATACAGGTATAGGCAAGCCAAAACATTTGTCTTCAGGCAACAGGCAAACATTGTATCAACTATGAATATCCTCCGTCAAAAAAGTAAGGAGTTGGCATTTTGGTCAAGGTCAAATATACTTCAAATCAGTATTATAGCTTGTAATGTGAACTCCCATTTCATGTTTTGACAGAGTGTGTTCATATTTAACAAAATTATTGAATAGGATATGTAGGCTACAACGAAGATTTTAGAGCAACTTTGACATTGAACGTTGTCTCCAAAAGTCATACTGGAAATCCAAAACACTTTCTTCAGGCAATTTCTATGACCTAATACTTTTTTTTGGCTCGTAACACAAACACTTCTTACATTTCCAGACAGGGATGCTTCATTTTTGTACACCTAAAATGATTGCCAACATGACATTTGAGTCAAAGGTTAAAGTCATATAATAATTAAAGAGCCGGTGCATGAGATTTCCAACAGTGCGGTATGTGCGACCAGCATAGCGTCAGATCAGCCTGTGCATACGCGAAGTCTGATCAGAGCCTCCGCTAGTAGCTTGCATATTCTATGACTCTTAAGCTACTGACTGAACACCATTTTGAGTTTCTACTGCAGAGGCTCGCCCGAGCCTACACTTGTTATAATGTCAAATTGTTGGAAATCTCATGCCGCGGCATTATACATGTATAATCAGGCTGTTATGCTTCAAGTGCCGACTCCTCTTACTTTTTTGACGAAAGATATTCATATTGGAGGATATTCATAATGGAGGATATTCATATTGGAGGATATCCATAGGGCCAGTTAATCAAAATGATTTGCGTAAAATTGATATTTTTTCTATTCCATCAGGTTAAACATGTGTTTTGGGTGTTCAAAAGAACCGTCTCATCGAGACGGTTCTTTTGAGTACCCACAACATTTGTTTTGGTTGAGAAATAAGAAAAAAATCAGGTACGCACTCTTATCTGGGGGCCTGATAATTATTTATAGGTGATGTAATGTTTGCCTGAAGACAAAGATTTTGTTTTGCCTGTATGACCTTGAAGAAAAAGTTCAAGGTCAGAGGTGCCTTACAATGCGGTACTTAATGAAGGCGCAGATTTTTTGTTGGAACACCACTCATCGACCACCTTCTACGTTTCATTACTACGTTTTCTCCCACAGTTCAATAGAGCATTGTGTAAGCCAACAGTGGAGATCCTGATCAGGCGGTGTCTCGTCTGGGGCTCCACTGTTGCATATGTCCCATTAAAAGACGTTAGGCTTAAATGTGCAAAACACCAAGCAGCTCTGTTTTTAATTAAAATTGTGGCTATCGTCCTAAAATAATGATTCTGCTATGGGCATCTTTACCCCTTGTGCATTAAAAAAAACAATTAAAAGATATTTGCAAAGCCTGGTTTGCTTGTTCTAGTTCGGTTTACATGAATTTGATTCAAAAATAAATATCAAGAGTATAGGGAACACGCATGTTTTTTCACGCATTGACATTTTCTGGGTCCCGAGGAAGCTGTTTGAACACGAAACCGAAAGGCCGAGAGATCAAACATCTCCCTAGTGACCCGGTTAGAGCTAAAACAATGAAACAAACATGGGTGATCTTTATTCTTGCATATTTTACCATATTCCTACCGATTTTGCAATGAAAACGCCGTCCTACTCTGGATTTTTCTAAACAAAATGGCGTCAGCGTCAAACTTCCGAACGCCATTACGTCGCCACAACGGCATAGATGCGCATCGCAACGTTTTCTCGAACAAATGCATCGCGAAATGATCAGTCAAGGCCGCAACGCTTTCCTGTGCAACGTCATGCAAACAACTCAGGGCTCAATTAAGGCTTTGGCTAGTTGAAAATCAGGTTCAAACAGTACGTAAATCTCATGATTTGAACATGGATTTTTGTTCATTTCCTTTTTTTATTTATTTATACAATATTATTAGAGGGTAACATATTTAGCTATAAAAGCTAGTCTACCTTATGACCCTCTGTAAAATAACTGTTTACACATAACATATACATGATATATATACAGAAATTTACATTAAAGAAGTGGTTATATCATGTTATATCACACATACATATAAAAAATACATGCACTTGGGCATTTAAAACAGTTTAACCAATAATGATAATACAGCAGGATTAAAAGAAACATATTGGTGTTCTTTTTAAAATGTTGAAGTATCATGTTCTAATACAATGGCATGGTAAACCAAGCTGTAAAATTTGTTATAACATCCACCCGGCACACAAGAGAATCAGTTGAAGTAACCAGATATCTATCACATGCTGGCTTAGTTAATATTAAAAATAAAAGGTTATCACAGTTTTCAAGCAAAGTGTTCTTATGAATAGCTGTATGAGCCATCCATAGTGAATATTGAAAAATCCCTCTGTGGACTACCTCCCATCTTTGCAGAAACGGTGTGTCTGCAGTAAAGGGGAGAACTAATGTGTGTGGGGGAATGACCAACTGTACAAATGCTATAAAACTTAGTAAACAACTATAAAAATCACAATTTCCTGCTGTATTTAGTGAATCGTTCTTAAGTTTCTTTTAAAAGCACTTAGTGCTGTTGAATTTCTAACTTCTTGAGGAAATGAGTTCCAGAGTTTGTAGCTGAACAAGAAAATGCACCACTATACAGCGAAGTACGTACTAAAGGTCTTTATAAAGTACCATTTTGTCCTGAGCTTAGATTTAATGAGTGTGTATGGGACATCGGTATGAAAAATTTTGTTAAATGCCTTATATATATATAACGACAGCTTTATTATAGTTTATTCTGCTTCTAACAGAAAGCCAGCCAAGCTCCTGAAACATTAAGACAGATGGAGTATCGAAGTCTGCTTTGAGTATTATCCGCGCTCTTTTCTGCAATTTTGATAACCTTTCAATATTGGCAGTAGATGTTGACCCCCAAGTGATAGAACCGTAATCAAGTAACGCAATGATGTGTCCTTGATAAAATTGTTTTTGAACTTGCAAGGGAACATACTCAGCCAGCTGTCGCAGCAGAGATATTTTGGAGGGGACAACCTTACAAAGATTGTCTATATGAGTATTCCAGTTTAAATTTCCATTAATATGAAGTCCCAACAGTTTTTAATTGGACACATACCTTATGTTTATGTTATCAGCTTTGATATATCTCAATGATCTGTGTCATCTAACCTTTGTCTAGTTCCAATTGTCATACAGGATGGTTTTGATAATGAATGTGCATTTTGTTTGAGGTACTCCACAGCTTAAAGGCATTGTAATCGGATTGTATCCTGCTTTCAATGGTATTTATATTTTTACCATGCGTATGAAAAGTTGCATCATCTGCATAGAAGTCAGATGAACAGTATTAAAAGGGACAGTGGTAGATCATTTATAAATAATAAAAATAAAGTAAGGCGAAGTATTGAGCCTTGAGGGACTCCTGAACGTACTTGCGCATATTCAGATAAACCATTATCAGTTACTAAAGCTTTCTGGAGATATTCGAAGTACGATTGCAACCATCGAATGGCATTTGGTTTTGAATGAATTTATATATTTGTAATTTTCTTAATATTATGTTGTGATCTACTACATCAAAAGCTTTACGAAAGTCCATAAAGAGCGTGCATACAATATCGCCTTTATCAATGCATTATTTCCACTGGTCTATTTGTTTGATCAGTGCAGTTTGACAGCTATGTTTTGGTCGAAATCCTGATTGACTTTCCCATCGGTATCCTGGGTCAGGTGTGGTGCTTGATTGTATCGATTCCTGATCTTTGCTCTCTTTCTTACTTTCATGTATCAACTTGTATTTGTTTAAATAACCCATTAAATGATGGTTAATATGTATTTCAAATATTTTTGAATTTCTGGGTAATATTGAAATTGGTCGATAGTTTGAAGGGTCAGTTTAGGTACCACCTATAGGGAAAACTTTAGCACATTTCAGCTGTGATGGAAATTTCCCCCTTATAATACTTCTGTTTATCAGCAGTGTTATTGATGGAGATAAGATATTAGCTGCTAATTTAACAATTTCGGGCCCAGACTATCAATGTCAGTTGCTTTTGTAGGATCCAGTCTGTTTATGAATGATATTAATTGGCCATGAGTAATAAGGGGAATATGAAAGAAAGTGTCTCCTGGTAATTTACTGTTTGTGAAATGCTACAGCTTATTAATGTCAATATCAGGTGTTTTGTTAGAATTTCTGTTGAGAATCTCTGATATATAGTCAGGGCCCTTAGGGACAAAAATAGGCCCCGTGCAAATTGTGTGCCGATTTATGGTGACCTATATTCAAACCTTCAATTTGTTCTGCATTGATGCATGTCTATTTCCATATTTGTATCATATGCACAGATCTTGGGGTCAAGACCCTCCCTTCATTTTGCAGGGTATAGTTTTTGAAATGTTTAACTTTGTCGGGTCACCTTTAGACTGATGGCTGAGAATGTTATTGCTCCCCCCTTGGGAATTTCGCAAACTCATCCTATCTAAAAGAGGATTCCAAGCTGCGTCGGTTAAAAGATGTTTGCACTATGTCCGCCGGGGCTTTAGTCCCTGACAGCCTGTTACATATGTTACAATATTAAATTAGGATAAAAAAATAGTTTGAGCTACAGAAAGAAGGCTAATTATTTAAATTACCCACATAGTCTTCACATTGACTACTTTAGCTACATATTAAAGCGTTAGGAGTAAAATTACAGCTTCCTGTTGTGTTATGTGTGTTACTTTAATAAGATTACCTTTTAAACATAAAAATTGTGACCAATATCATTTACTTTTTTTAAAATAGCTGATCTGTGCAATTGATTATTTTGTACTAAGAAACTTATTTGGCCTAGAGAAAATCCAAAGTTTGCTTTAATACTTTAAATATAGTGTCTTATACGAGCAATTAAACAACACAAAGGCTACGCCCAGTTCTAAGGAGCCGAATTTGGTAGGTATTATTTAAGTAAAAATATATGAAAACATTTGCTGCTGTTGGATATCTTGCAGATTTGGGATTGTCTTGCTCATATAATAAAGAATTATAGATTTGGTAGGTTTTACAACAAGATTGGAGCACTTGTTAAAGGCTGTATTATATGTTACATGGCATAATAAATGAGCAAAGACATTGACTTGATTTAAGAGATGATATTTCAGAAAAAAAGAATATATTTCACATGTTGTCCTAGCTACAGTCTCTAGCCTCTGGTGCCTACATCTTGAATATTGATTAATTGATGATTATGAAGCCCCTGTACCTTTGTTACAGAGGTTATGATTTTTTTCCAATTATTCCTAATATGAATAATACTAAAATAAAGATAAGCCTAGAGGAACATAGAAAATAAAAGTTTAACACTTAAACAGTACAATTTAGTGACTGTCCCTTTCTAATGTAAATATTCTAAACAAATCCTTATCCATGTCAAATACAATATCGATTATTATTTCTGCTTCTCTGGTAACATAATTGTCCTCCTAATCTCATAAAAACCAGAATAATCATCAAACAAGATTTTGGCTACAAGCTGAGTAATGGCCTGCTCCATCCCAAAACCTTTTAAACATATTATATCGTATGTACAAATTCAAGGTGCATCGAATAGGAGATGTTTGCACACTGTAAGCATGGGTGTTAGCCTGTAACAGCTTGTTACATATGTTACTATATCAATTTGAGAATAAGAAAATTTAAAGGTTGGGCTACAGAAAGAAGACATTAAAACTAACTAATCAATGAACTTTCTGATAGTCTGAAAAGTACTTGATGTCTTTACTACATATGACAGCTGTTTAACAATAATATGGCTATATGTTGTATTATGTGTGTTTCATGAACTTAATTATAATTTAAAGGTGGTAATTTTGGCTATCGTCATTTAGTTTAACGACTGCTCTGAGTTGGTTTCAAACCGTTTTAGATTAGGTTTAACAAACATATACTCAATTGACGAATACAAAAGCAATAGTTTGCTTTTCTATCTTTGATATTTTGTCTTATATGACTAATGCACAACCCTACCCCCAGTTTTGCAGAGGAGCAACTTTTGTTTTCGCCGCTTAAATAAAAAACATATTAAACCATTGCAGACTGTTGATATTTTACATTTTCTTAAACAGTCCTGCTCATATATCATCAAGTTTCTAAGATCAGGACACTTATTTAAGATGTCAATGTGCCATTGGTGATGTTACAACCAGGGCTCTGATCGAATTCCATACACTTTCAGGTGATTAACTAGTTCAATGTCAGAAAATGGCAAGGGGTCATATTGGCAGGCATTCAGCTATCATGCTGGAGTCTCTATCCAAGAAGCATGCTGTCACCTCGGCTCAGTGCCCTTAGAAAGCACTGTGACGGATGCACTAGAGTAAAACATTTGTAAATTGTCCTGACCTCTTAATTTTGAGTTAGTTACTTTCCCATTGGTATCCTGGGTCAGGTGTGGTACTTGATTGCATCGATTCCTGATGTTTTTTTTGTTTTTTTTTGTTGTTTTTTTTGTTTTGTTTTTTTGTAATTTATTTTATTTTTCTACTGAAATATTCACAATAATATCACAGGATTGTCAATAAATACATGTAATATGACCTAACATAAAAATTCTCTGTCGATGCTATTACACTTATAAACTATGAATTTAGTACAATACGATAAGAGTTCATTCTGGTATGCGTTTTGCACATCTGCGCTTTTATTTTCTATCGTATAAAGAATAAGTATCTTTGTATATTTGTAAAGCTGTCTTGAATATTGCAGTTAAATTTCTGCTGG
Organism: Loripinus fragilis; assembly: GCA_964019695.1. Classification (NCBI taxonomy): domain Eukaryota; kingdom Metazoa; phylum Mollusca; class Bivalvia; order Lucinida; family Lucinidae; genus Loripinus; species Loripinus fragilis. The sequence goes on along the minus strand of OZ026528.1, from coordinate 62,364,863 downwards.
TGCGCTTTTAGCAGATATGTGCTTAATAAGGGCATACCCAAAGGGACATAGTGATACATTTATTATGCATCCTTATGTCAAAAAAAATATATGTACGTCTATGTAAATTATATACTAAAAATACAACCTAAGCCTGAGCGGAACAGATGTACACCAGAGGCGAGTTCAATAATGCGGGAGCTCGTCGAGCGCTCGTTGATTGGTACCTATCTTTATTCATAATGTGTAAAGCCTGACATCAGTACAACGAGCGCTTGAAAGCGCTCGCATTATTGAACTCGCCTCAGGTGCCCCTAATCACTTATTACGCCACCAGCCCATCTCCCGAATTGCATATAATCAATGGTGTGCAATAAAGTGATAGGACCTGTTTCCCGCGAAAAAGTTGACTCGAAATTCAAAGTAATCATTATTCTCCATAAGCAGGAAACAGAAAGTCCTACCTCATTGGTGCATACGAAGAAAGAGCCGGGTTGGTGGGTTCAAAAAGCGTTCAAACATGTTCAAACAGCGTATGCACAGTGTTGTGACGCTGCACAAGCTCTGAGGGCCTGGATTGGGGGTCTGAAAATCACTGATAACTAGAAAACTTTGGCTGATAAATCTCTTACTAAAACGAACAACAACAAAACACCCGCCCAACCAAACAAAACTCACCAGTTAGTCAGTGAATTAAATTACGTATAGAAAAGTTAAGAATGTGATCAATTGGTAATCACATATTTTTATCCTCATTATATTTTTGACAGAAGATCACCAATTTTCTTTTTACCTCTAAATCGCTATGCGTTATTTTCTTGGGTTGGTTGGGTGTGTGGGTGTGGGGGTCTTAAGATCCATAACCAACATAAACTATGACAAAAACTCGCTACCCAGGTCCTCAACTCTAAACCAGCTCTGTCCCGAAGCGGATGACAGTAATGTCCGTCTTTTGGACAGCTACTGTACATCAGTTCACTCAAGCATTTCAACTAAATATGTAATCACAGTCACCAGAAAAACTACATTTGCGTTAGCCATTAGAAACAGTTTAATTACATATGCTAAACGACGTAAACGAGCTTGATTCTTGAATATTTACTTGCTACATTCAATATACTATCAGCGCAGAGCAGAATGACTGCACAGATAGGAATACATAGATTCTCAAGCTGATCTGAACTCTGTTCGGATACGAGAAAGGTTTCCTAGTGACATGATTATTAGCAATATACATGTTCAAAAAAGGCAATAGCATTTGTAGTTCGTACTTTTCGTTTGAGAGGGGTTACAACTTCTGCTGGTGGATTGAAATGTGCAAATAGGTAAGAACTGAGAGCATATTATGTTTATACGCATATGTCTCCCTATTGTAGCTACAGCATCGTGCATTTTAAATGACAATGAGCAGTAGGTGGTAAAAATATAATGCTCCGTGTTGGGATAGGTTGTGTGGACTGTAGAGCTGATTCGTATTGCGTGAACTTAGAACATGGTAGACCTTTCTTGCAAATATTTGGACAGTACGTATTATGACGATCAGAGTGTTTTTTATAAAATCGCAAGGACATAAAGATATCTTTATAGATTTGGTTTTATAATTTGAAAAATATTTTATGCCATACATCTTCGCCTTTAGCATTTTAGAATCGCATCTTATTACAAAAACGCAATAGAGCTTTAATTGTCGTCAAATATTGCATCCATTTCTGCCAATATTTTGCAAATTTGTCAAAACGGTCTATTTTAATAGCTATTTTCTTTTCAATATGTAAGAAAAACTTCATTTCTTTGACCCATGTGGCAATATTTAGCTCTTTGTTGTTTATGCAACATTTATAAATATAGAATCTTGTTAAGATCAAAATATAATTAATAGGCTTATTAAATTCATTCTGATTACATATACCGAAGATGGCACGTTTCTTGTCGATGTTCACCAAGTACTGATTTTTTTCGTAAATCCAGTTTTCAATATTTTCCCAAAACTCCATAACGATATTGCAGTACCAGAATAAGTGTTCAATTTTTTCGGGAACTCTTTGACAAAAAGTGCATAAGTTATCTTGGTTTATTCCGCATTTAAGCAGTAAATCATTAGTAGCCAAAATTCGATGAAGTTTCTATACTGAAACCAGTGCAATTTCGTATTACCGCAGCTTTTGGCGGGAATTTTATAGATTAGACACCAATCCAAAATTTCGTTACCAAAAAACATATTCCATTTAATTTGACTTTTTGGTATTATTTCTTTTTCATTTAACACTTTGTACATATCTTTTCAGCCCTTTTTGCTCTTTAACACAATTCTAAAATTGTATGGCATGTTGTTATTTGTTAATTGAGTGGGACGTTAAAACTAACTAATCAATGAACAATCTGATAGTCTGCAAAGTACTTGATGTCTTTACTACATATTACAGCTGTTTAACAATATTATGGCTATATGTTGTATTATGTGCGTTACATGAACTTAATTATAATTTAAAAGTGGTAATTTTGGCTATCGTCATTCAATTTAACGACTGTTCTGAGTTGGTTTCAAACCGTTTTAGATTAGGTTTAACAAACATATACTCAATTGACGAATACAAAAGCCATAGTTTGCTTTTCTATCTTAAATATTTTGTCTTATATGAGCTAATGCACAACCCTACCCCCAGTTTTGCAGAGGAGCAACTTTTGTTTTCACCGCTTAAATAAAACACATATAAAACCATTGCAGACTGTCGATATTTTACATTTTCTTAAACAGTCCTGCTCATATATCATCAAGTTTCTAAGATCGGGACACTTATTTAAGATGTCAATGTGCCATTGGTGATGTCACAACCAGGGCTCTGATCGAATTCCATACACTTTCAGGTGCTGATTAACTAGTTCAATGTCAGAAAATGGCAAGGAATCATATTGGCAGGCATTCAGCTATCATGCTGGAGTCTCTATCCAAGAAGCATGCTGTCACCTCGGCTCAGTGCCCTTAGAAAGCACTGTGACGGATTCACAAGAGTAAAACATTTGTAAATTGTCCTGACCTCTTAATTTTGAGTTAGTTACTTTCCCATTGGTATCCTGGGTCAGGTGTGGTACTTGATTGCATCGACTCTTGATGTTTGCCGTCTTTCTTACTTTGTATCAGCCATTCACGATATTGTTCGACTTACTGCGTTGAGGCGGTGGATGTTTTGGAGACAAAAAGCTAAATTGCAAGTTAAAGTTACTTTATTTCAAATAAACTACTATTTAGCCCTGTACAATCACTAGACCATGTGCTGCCAAAATACTTCCTAGGAAGAGTTTTGTACACTATGATTTTCTAAAACCACATTATATAAGCCACAAAATAATGCATGTAAGTTCTTTATGGGTTTAGACGTTACCCTGCAATTGCAGAGTTTACTATCCTACTCTGAAATAATAGGAACTCCTTTAATGTAAATATCAATATATTCCTTATTCTTACAAATCAATATTATCTTGTAATTGAAATTAAATGACTAGCACTATAATTTTAACACATTAAGGCACCTTTTATTACTGTTAAATACGTTACTTTCTTTTGAATACATTAATTTCATGCAAAAATAGCATTATATGAGTTTAAACTCCTAATGGGCGTAAATTACTGCCATTTTAGGGCTCAATAATAAGAGAAATGATAAAAAGTGTCTTTTACAACCTAAACTTTAAGTGAAATTCAGCTCTGACAAAGGCAAACTTGGTGTAAAGGAAGAAACTTAAACTCAAAGCACATAAAATGCTATTTCAATTAAGAGGTTTTTTTATCGAATATGTAAACATTGCTTAAAGAAACTTCTTATTTTAATAATCAAATCATGTTTCTTAATTGCTTGAATAATAGCATTTATTTCTGACACTTGTATGTGATGACTTAATTAAATACATGAAATGATATATACAAGACATTTTTCCACACTGTCTACAGTTTAGTTTAGACGAAACAGGATTTTAAACATGTAGCAGCTTAGTAAGATCTATTACCAAAAGTGTGAGCCAACTAAATACATATGTAGCTTATCAGCTATTGAGTACATCAACTATTATAATGAAAACAACTAAGGACGAAAGCTAGCTCGCAATTCGTTATTTCGGGCATGGTTAACGTATTTAACACGCTGTAGCACTCAAACACCCCCACTGCCAGATGGCAAACATGTTGTAAAAAGCTCGTTAGATGTATTGCTTTAAGAAAAAATAGTCTACAAAGTTTCCCCTGGAGGAAGCGAAATCCTTAGTAGCTCATGGCCTACTCACCTGTCACTAATCCTGACAAATCAATGCCTGACAATTATGGTTAGAAGCTGGACTGTGATAAATATTGTCCCGTTATGACGACATTGCCCATGTGCGGATCCAGAGGAGAACAGGGGGTCCCGACCCCCCTCCCCTGGAGAATTACAAGTATATACATGTATGGTTTTTACATATAAGGCGTCTTATGATGACGTCATTATTTTGTTCTGACGCGAATACCCTATGGGCGACAAATTAATCTTTATTATTTACCCCCTAATATTAAATTTGGTGCATTTCGACTGAAATTGGCAAACGAAATGCAAGATTCTCCTGATCGCCATAGACTACAATGGGCATAACGTTATATATGCTATTTTGATGATGTCATAATGACGTCCAGACGTTATACCCAGATGGGTGACCAGGTGATTTTCATAAGTTATCCCCTAAAGTTTGATTTGGTATAGGTCACCATAAATCAGCATCAAATTTGCATGGGAGTCCCGATCACCCCTGACTAATAGATGTAAAATATTTATTCAACTCAATTGCAATATTTTCTGATTTTGTTATGTTTTTATCCTCTATAATCAATTCATCTGGAAGTGTATTCAAGGAATTTTTTTTTGCTATCAATGGATCGTAAACGTGGCCAAATGAATTAAGGACTTGTAAAATAGTTTTACTGACAGTTCCAAGGCGGTGCTTCTTTTGTAACATGTATGGTGTTTATCTGTTTCATATTTTGTTTACTTAGTTTCAGTCTGTTGACCCAGATATTGGAAAAATTTATGGTAAATAAGTTGTTGTAAACAAAGTATTTATTTGGTTATAAGATTTTTCTAGAATGATGACTAATCATCTAGAAGTTACCAGAAAAGACCAGAACTTACTAGAATTTTCTTTTCCATGCAAATAGAAACTTTGAGTAGGTTCTGGAATTCAGTGGAAGTTCGTGGAATTTTCCAGAATGAATCAATATAGCATATGATATCATAGTTCTTTCCTGATTAATCCAGAACTTTCTTAAAGGGTATATATAAGAGTAAAATTTTCATATGGGCATCTTTGAAATATTTTCACCTTTTAAAAGTCTAAAACTTTTGTGCTGGAATTCTATATTGGAATATTTAGTGTTTAACTTATTCATTCTGGATTACTTTGGATTATTCAGTTTTGGATTCAGACTTCTTGTTCATTTGGGTTAATCTTCAAAATCTGGGGATCAGAAACTGCTGAAAGACTTGTGTTGATAAATATTCTGAGGGACCGTTTGAACATACAAGGTATTGTAAATTAGACTTTCTTTGATTGTATAACTATTTTCCATTGCTTATTGTAAATGATAATTTTTGTTTTTTTATAAATTTTGTTAAATTTTAAAAGTGCTTTTTGCTGACTTTCCAAATAGCTAAGTTTTGGTTTCCTGAATTTGTTTCTAGTTACGCCTGGCACGTAACAGAAATTGGGGGCCCAGAGTCCGGGATTGAAATTACTTCTGCACCAAATTGATTTGAAATTTAAAAGAATCTTTACTGTTTGGGGTTTAACTAGCTGAAGCCAGCAGAAAGCAAATATGTCATTCAAACTTAGTGATTTTACTGCGTCACCTTCTCAGGCGCTGTTAAACTTGGCAAAAAAGTCAGATCTTTTGGATACTGCTGATCATTATGGCCTACCCAATGTCAAAAAGACTATTTTAAAACATGAAATAAAGAATATTCTCATACAGTTCTTTGTTGATGAGGAAATATTTGATTCCTCAGCCACATCTCAGATTCTGGTTATCCAGACTGATTTGCAGTTGAGAGAATTAGAAATTAAAAGGCAATTTGAGATGGAAGAATTAAGGTTAGAACACGAGGATTAGAACGAGAAGATAGGTTGTTAAGAGAAAAATTAGAACATGAGAAATTAAGGTTGGATAGAAGAACTGGAGAAGGAAAAACAAAGAGAAATGGAAAGAGAAAAATTAAATCATGATAAATTAAGGCTAGAAATGGAAGAAAATGTAATGAAATTAAGGCTAGAAGCTGAAGAACGCATTTAAATTGAAAAAGAAAAATTACAATTTGAGTAAAAAATGAAAGAACTTGAGTTAGAAGGAAAATCTAAATCAAAACCTTTGCCTTTAGACTCTGGCAAATCTTTTGATGTGACAAAACACATCTGACTCGTTCCTTCATTTCAAGAAAAAGAAGTTGACAAATATTTTTTACATTTTGAGAAGGTGGCAGAAAATCTGAAATGGCTTAGAGAGCACTGGACCTTACTTTTACAGAGCGTTGTAATAGGCAAAGCTCCAGAAATTTACACTCAGCTTTCACTAGAACAAAGCTTAGATTATGACAAAGTAAACGAACTTATTCTTAAGGCTTATGAGTTGGTCCCTGAAGCTTACAGGCAGAAATTTAGAGATTGTAGGAAAGAACCTAACCAGACTCATGTGAAATTTGCTAGAACAAAAGAACAATTATTTGATAGGTGGTGCTCTTCAAAGAAAGAAGGTTCTGATTATGAAAAATTAAGACAGCTCATGCTTGTTGAAGAATTCAAATGGTGTATAAATTCTGACGTCAGGGCTTTCTTAAATGAAAAAGAAGCTGAAAATTTGGATGTAGCAGCTAGACTAGCTGATGATTATTCTTTGACTCATAAAACTTCTTTTGTTAACAAGCCATTTCCTAGGAAACCATTTAACCCTCAATTAAAATTTACACCTCAATCAAGACCATTTTCCCCTCAGTCAAAACCATATGCCCCTCAGTCAGGTCCAAAATCCAACCCCAGTAATCCATCTGATAATTCCAGTCATTCATTTACTCCCAAACCTAGATTTTCTGGTGAAAACAAAGGTCAAAGTCCATTATCCCAGCCAATTTGCAATTATTGTAAACAATCAGGCCATATCATTTCTGAATGTATAGCTTTACAAAGAAAGAGAGAAAAAGAAAGACAGGAGATTCCTAAACCTACAGGTCTCACCTCTTTAAGGTTAAAACCACAGTCTTCTATTCAGGATGAGAATCCTATTTTGGCCAAAACATCTGAGACTGATACTGTTATGGAGATTTATGAACCATTCTTATCAGATGGTTCCGTGTCACTAAATAGTGACTTTGCCCAGTCTACCCCTATTAAAATCTTGCGAGATACTGGTGCTTCTCAATCCCTTATCTTGGCAGATACCCTGCCTTTTTCTGAGAAGACTTCTTCTGGGACAAGTGTCCTTATCCAGGGCATAGAGTGTGGATTTATTAATGTACGGCTCCATAACATTTATTTGTCCTCGGACTTAGTTACTGGTCTCGTTGCTGTAGGTATTAGACCTTCTTTACCTTTTAAAGGTGTTCACTTGCTTTTAGGCAATGATTTGGCTGGAGATAAGGTTGTGGTAGACCCACTTTGACCAGCACACCTTGTGCTGATCAACCGCCTGATCCTATTGAGCAGGAAATTCCTGACCTTTACCCTTCTTGTGCTGTTACTAGGGCAATGTCGAAGAAAGCTAATCAGAATAATGGAATGCAGGATATTGATTTAGTTGACACTTTGATTGGTCAGTCCTTTAATGATGAGATTTCAAATTCTCTTCCTCCCAGCCAGTCTGACATTCAGACTGACTTTGACATTTCAAGGTCAAACATTGACCTTTCACCTTCAATTTCAAATTACCAGCTGTCAATGTCACAGCTTTGTAAGGAACAACACAGTGATCCTGAGATCTCGTGTTTAAATGATAGCGCTTTAGATGAAAATGAAATGTCACAAGTCCCTGTTTGCTATTATGTCAAAAATGACATTTTGATGAGAAAATGGCGTCCTCCTGATGTCTCAGCAGATGATGAGTGGACTGTTAACCACCAGGTTGTGGTCCCTAGGGCTTATTGTCCTGAAATGATGAATTTGGCTCGTGAAACTCCCATGTCAGGCCATTTAGGTATAAACAAGACCTATCACAAGATTCTTAATCATTTCTTTCAGCCAGGATTAAAATCAGATGTTTCTCAGCACTGCAAATCCTGCCACACTTGTCAAATGGTAGGAAAACCTAATCAGACCATTCCAAAAGCTTCTTTACATTCCATACTTGCCTTTGATGAACCTTTTAGCAGAATCATTATTGACTGTGTAGGTCCCCTACCCAAAACAAAGTCAGGTTGTCAATATCTTTCGACTATTATGTGTGCTTCAACACGCTTCCCTGAAGCCATTCCACTCAGAAATATCAAGACTAAGACAATTGTTCAGCCACTTGTGAAGTTTTTCACTTTTGTGGGACTTCCAAGGTCTGTACAATCTGATCAAGGTTCAAATTTTATGTCAGGAATTTTCCAGCAAGTCATGCATGAACTTGGAATCAAACAATACAAATCATCGGCTTATCATCCTGAAAGTCAGAAAAATTTCATCAAACTTTGAAAAACATGATCAGATCTTACTGCTTTGACACAGAAAAAGATTGGGATGAAGGTATACATTTGCTTTTATTTGCTGTAAGAGAATCTGTACAAGAGTCTCTTGGGTTCAGCCCATTTGAACTGGTAATTGGGCATACTGTGAGCGGACCCTTGAAACTTATGAAAGAAAATTTCTCTCAGATGATGACCGTTCTTTGAACTTACTTCAGTATGTTTCTGATTTCAAAAACAGACTATCAAAAGCCTGTGAAGCTGCACGGTCCAATCTCATATCAGCCCTAAGCAAAATGAAACTACATTATGATGAAAATGCCCAGGATAGAAATTTTGAACCTGGAGACAATGTACTTGCTCATTTGCCCATTCCTGGTAAGCCATTGCAAGCTAGATATTATGGTCCTAATACTGTTGACAAAAAGTTAAGTGGTGTTAATTATATATTATCAACACTCCTGGGAGACGCAAACAAAAACAGTTATGTCATATCAACATGCTTGAAAGGTACATTGATAGGAATAGTTCTGTTATTTCATCAGTAAATCTAGTTAATACTGTCCCTCTTGAACAAAATCAAATGGACTCTGAAGATATAAACTTTGTGAAATCTGATCCCGCGTCGTCAAAACTCAAGAACTCTGACATCTTAAAGGATCTTGACCAGAAATTATCTCAACTTAGTTCAGACAAGAGACTTGAACTGAAGCAGTTAATTCTCAAATATGAACACTTATTTCCGGATATTCCATCCAAAACTGACAAAATTTATCATGATGTTGAACTTATTGATGGTTCAAAACCTGTGAAACAACATCCATACAGAATGAACCCTGTAAAACAACAAATTCTCACAGAGATGAAGTTCAATATTTGCTGGATAATTACTTTATAGAACCTAGTCAAAGTGAATGGAGTTCTCCTTGTATTCTTGTACCAAAACCTGATGGGACATTTCGCATGTGTACAGACTATCATAAAGTAAATTCTGTCATGAAAACGGACACATTTCCAATTCCTCGAATCGATGACTGCATAGATAACATTGGACAAGCAAAATATTTTACAAAATTTGATCTGCTTAAAGGATTTTGGCAAATACCTCTGACAAACAGAGCAAAGGAGATCTCAGCATTCGTTACACCAGACAGATTGTATCAGTACAAAGTTATGCCGTTTGGAATGAAGAACTCCCCAGCAACATTTCAACGCTTAGTTAACAGCTTGATATCTAATCTGGCTGGCCGTAAAGCCTATATCGACGACGCTATCATCTTCAGCGAAGCGTGGAAACGACACTTACAAAATATCAGAAATTTCTTTGACAGACTTAGTGAAGCTACACTAACAGTTAATTTAACAAAGAGTGAATTTTGCCATGCAAATTTGACATTTTTAGGTCATATTGTTGGACAAGGTCTGGTAAAACCTGTAGAAGCTAAAGTTGAGGCTATCTCAGATTTTCCCATACCTTCTGGCAAAAGACAACTGATGCGCTTTCTTGGTATGGCTGGATATTACAGGAAATTCTGTAATAACTTCTCTGTCATAGCAGAGCCTTTGACAAACTCACTTGGCAAAAGGGTCAAGTTTATTTGGACTGATAACTGTCAGAATTCTTTTGAAAAGCTTAAAGCTATACTTAAAAGTGCTCCAGTTCTCTTACCACCAAGCTTTGACAAGGAATTTAAGTTGGCTGTAGATGCCAGTGATGTTGGTGCAGGCAGTGTATTGTTACAAGAAGATGACAATGGTGGTGATCATCCTGTTTATTACTATTCTAAAAAGTTTAACAAACATCAGAGAAGTTACTCCACCATAGAGAAAGAATGCTTATCTCTCATCCTTGCACTTCAGCACTTCGAGGTTTACCTAGCCTCTTCGGTTGCACCTATTGTCATTTTCACTGATCATAATCCACGGACTTTCATTCATAAAATGAAAAACAAGAACCAACGTTTACTCAGATGGAGTCTCATGTTGCAAGAGCACAATCTAGATATCAGACATATTAAGGGAAAATATAATATCATCCCAGATGCGCTCTCTAGGGCTTAGTTGCCACTGTACTGCTGATGATGAGTTTGTGCTATTGCTCTTTAATGATCTGATTTGATCTTAAATTATTGTTTGGTATATAGTTGTTTATTATTGCAAAAGAAACGTGGGTCCACACCAGCTGCTGATCATAATCAAATTTCATCTGGAGCATCATTGGGGTAGGGGATTTGCTGCATTAGGTTTTGGGCCAGATCAGAGTTGAACTCTGGTTTCCATGGCAACAGATAGCTCCCATAGGGTTATAATGGGGAAAAGCTTGTGACCACTCTAGCTCTTTCATTTTTTATTGGTTCTTCTTTTTTCTTGCAGGTAACGACAACAACCATAATATCTCGTATGGGTTCGACAATCGGCAAGATCGGACCAGGGACTTATGAGTTAGGTGCCCTTGAGCGTCTGAGAAAATCCCCATAGACTTATAATGGGAGAACTGTTTTGACCACTCTAGGGCCTTTATTTTTGGATGGATCTTCTTCATTCTTGCAGGTAACGAGACAAACCAAAAAAGCTTGGATGAGTTTGAATTTCAGCTAGATTCCATCACTGCCCTTGAGCGTTTGGAAATCAATGAATTATGTTGTGACCACTATAGCGCCTTCATTTTTGATTGGATCTTCTTCATTCTTGCAGGCAACAAGGACACCTATAAAATCTCGGATGGTTTGAAATTCTGCCAGATCGGACTTTGGACTTATGAGTTAGCTGCCCGTGAGCGTTTGAAAAAAATGCCCATAGACTTATAATGGGAGAAATGTTGTGACGACTCTAGTGCCTTCATTTTTGTTGAAAGTAAGTAAAGGTGCAAGGATCAGGAATCGATAAATCAAGTACCACACCTGACCCAAGATACCAAATGGGAAAGTGACAAACTCACAGTAAGACACCACAAACGAGAGCCAAGAGGTCAGCCCTCTACCAGCAGGTGACCACAAGGCACATATAAACAGACGTGCACAAAGGCATGGCAAACATCAGACAGAAAAAACCCATAAAAGATTCACAAAAGGTGAACCGCCTTCGAACGGTCAGTAAAATATTTTACTGGAGGGCTTCAACCGGTTTCACGGCACGCCAACCTCAAGATATAACAAGGAGATAAAGCAAAGATATGGATACCATAGTAAATAAAACTGAATACCGGAGCAAAAGAAATCCAAAAGGTTAACTCCAGTGGGCCCTACAAACAGCCAAAGCATCAGGCCCCTACCATCTCATCAATAGATAAGTCTTTAAGTCGGAACCGTCATAGAGTCTGAAGTCCAACCCACCGGCGTGCAATTAAAGAGGAAAGTTAATTTGCCAACTGTGATTGGTTTGACCACCAAGCATGCAGTCTGTTGCAGATTGTTGGCTCTTATAATTTTTCAGCGCAGTTCATTAAAATAATTTCCCATTATAAAAAGATTGGCTATACATCAAGTCACCATAGAATTCAGGTTCTGAAAGTCCTTGGCGCAAGAGAGATTTAAGTCAAACTTAGAATTTAGATATCAAATCATAGTATCGTCTATAAAATTTAGAAACGGTTTTGCGAAGTTTATGATAACGATAGCCTTGTTTAAGAAGTTTCTGGGTTAACAATTTATTGCGAGTGTTGAAGTCAGTAACATAGCTAGATGCTCTAGCAAAACGAATGATGTAGATGTAGGATGTAGAGCGAGGAACTTCCCCATCTAAAATGAGAAATTGACAATTTCAAAATCAAAGTCGTCACGTTTATCATAAATTTTGGTAGAAAGAATATCATTAGAAATTGACAAATGCAAGTCTAAAAAAGCGGCATCAGTATCAGAGGTATTGGCTTTATTAAGTTTGAGCTCTGAAAGGTATATTTGACTTACCATATTGTCAAAATTAACATTATTAATGTTTAAAATATCGTCCAAATATCAGGATGTAGTGTTACACGCATCAATATCATCAGCCTGCTTATCATCAGAAACAGACATGATAATAAAGTCCCTCTCATAACAAAACAGGAATACATCCGCAACCAGGGGAGCACTATTAGTGCCCATAGGATTCCAAACTACTTGTCTTTACAGCTTGGTGCCAAATTGAATAAAAATGTTGTCCAACAAAAGGTCAGCGAATCACATATATTTTGACATGACCATGCATTATATTTTTTAGGTTCTTGTGAAGTTAAAAAAATGCATTTCTGTCATTACATGCAAGGTAAGGAGAGCCTTCTCACTGGAATCTTATTCATTCTTACAGGTAACTAGGACAACCATAAAAGCTTGTATAAGTTTGAATTTCGTCAAGATCCTGTCACTGACTACTGAGATAGCTGCCCTTGAGCGTTTAAAAAATTAATAATTAGACTTGTGACCACTCTAAAACCTTCAAATTCGATTGGATCTTCCTCATTCATGCAGGTAATATGGTAAATCATAAAATCTTTGATGGGATAGAAATTATGCAAGACCAGTCCTCCAGCTGCGGTGTTAGCTCCCCTTGAGTGCCAGGAAAAATCCTCATAGACTTATAATGAGAGAAATTGTGTGGCCACTCTAGTGCCTTCATTTTTTAGATGCATCTTCTACATACTTACAGGTAACAAGGACAACCAAAAAATCTTGAATGAGTTAGAATTTCGTCAAGATCCCAGCACTGATTACTGAGTTAGCTGCCCTTGAACGTTTGAAAAAATTAATGATAGACTTGTGACCACTACAGCGCCTTCATGTTTGATTGGATCTTCTTCATTCTTGCAGGTAACAAGGACAACCATAAAGGCTTGGATGCGTTTGAATTTAAAGTAGATCCAACTTCAGACTATGTAGTTAGTTGCCCTTAAGCGGCATAAACAATCTGCATAGCCTTACAATGGGAGATCTGTTTTGACCACTCTAACACCTTCACTGCCCTTGTGCGTCTAAAATGTAACTTTATAATGTTGTGACCACCCTAGCACCTTCATTTTTCATTTGATTTTCTTCATCTATGTAGGTTAACAGGACATACATAAAAGTATGGATGAGTTTGAATTTAGTACAGATACCATTACTGACTTCTTAGTAAGCTGCCCTTGAGCATCTGAAAACAATATCCTCTGCAAGTTTTATTCAGATCTTTTTAACACTTGCAGATAACTAGAACTGGCATAATATCTAATGGTTTTGAATTAGTTCCTGGTCACTGTTTTAAGTTCAGAGTTACCTGCCTTTGAGCACCGTAAATTATGGTGTCTCCAAACATTATGGTTGCTCCCAGGTGAGCGATCGTTGTCCATTGGGTTACTTGTTTATTCATACAGGAGGTACAGTCTATGTTAAAATCGCCCATCAATATAATTTCAAGACCAGTGCATTGTGCAATCGATATTTCTTCTTCAAATAGGTTTATCCATACCGATTGGGCACTTGGAGGGCGATATAATGTACAAACTCGAAATGGCTTAGTGTTGGGTAGAGTAAATTAACACCGCAATGTTTCTATATGTGATATTTCTAGTTCTAATCGACGCTGACATTTTAATGAGCCTTTATAATATAATATGAGGCCACCATTAAATTTATTTTGATTGTCTGATCTATCTTTCCTTAAGAAATCAAACTCATTGATACAAACTTGCCTATATGAGACAGTGCCATCCAGGAATGTCTCACATAGGCCAAATATATCAGGGCCATTATTTATCGCCACAGTTAGGCGAAGTTTATCCAGTTTGGGGACTATATGCCTAATATTTAAATTGCAGAGATGTATTCCTTTCAAATGGAACTTTAAGATAATGTTTCCAGGATGTATCTCTGAACAAATGTTTACTGTTCCATGGTAGTATTGGTTAACAGGTACACTGTTGACATTTAACGAGCCTATATTGGAACCTTTGGCAGATATGTCAACACTGTTAGGCATTTTTCAAGTCCATTAGGTAATTTTGGGGTCTCTTTAAGGTTATATTGTATATGCCCTGCTTCATCCTAATGTACAGAACGGCGTGATATTCCAGAATGTCGGACATTCAACCAGCAATCATGCGTATTATGATTTCTCATTGAGCATTGAACATATATGGCAACACCTAGATGAGAAGTGATATCCTGTACCAGCAACAGGCATGCTACGTCATCTATGTATTAGGGAGTCTGCCCTTGATGGAACTGTAGGTCCCACAATCTTACAATGTTTTTCAATGTTTTGAAGTAATTTGCGAATACTTCCATGATTTAAATGTATTTTGTCAGTGCGGAAGTAATGTTCAGGTTATTCTCCAGATGCCAACAAAAACAATTTGATAGTGATCGATGAATTTGGTGTCATTTTCAGATATTTCAGATCCCGGATAAAACCTTTGAGTCAAAAAGAAAAAGGTCAATTAAACTTAGAATCTGGCAAGTGACCCATACTCCTATCTCAGCTGTGATGGATATGATCTTGTTTAGCTCCCTTCTTGTGTATGTATGACCGCGAGTGCACGGCTAAGTATGATCAGAAAATACCACACTCACACTGCAGATCAACCCACTGCACCATGAGGAAGAGCTAAAGAACGACAACAATCACAAGACACCAGGAAGACAAACACAGTAAAGCAACCAGCTTTCTGCTCCCCACCAAGATGATTGGAAAACTAGAAAGGACACAAAACAATGCACAACAAAACATGGAACAAACATAGACCCCCACAATAGGAGAGACAATTAACATTGAATCAACAAATCAACAAGAATAGAACCACCGCCTTAGAACGGACAACAGCCTAAATCCCCTGGGGGCCACTGGGGCCTTAAATATATTTTACGGGTGCGAATTTTCGCCCTAGATTATGTTGTTGTTAAAACACACAAAAAATGTTTAGTTCGCATGGAGGCCTCCCAGCTATTGCAATCTAGTCAAATTAACACACTATGATGAAACAAAGAAAAGGGCTCACGACTCACAGAAGGTCAGAGCTAAAGAAACCTCAAGTTGCGCCACGGTGGGCCCAGCCAAAGACAAACATCAAGCACCAATCGACCGATTAAAACTCTACGCCATGGCCGTCATTGAGTCTGAGGCCTGACCCACCTGCATGCAGTTAAAGAGGAAACACTATGACATTCAGAGTCAAACGTTCGGGTTACATATACTAAGAATCAGATTTATGAATTTCAAAGTAATGAGGAAGGCAAATATTAGGAATCCATACAATCAAGTATCACACAACGAAGGTATTAGATCATTACTATCACTTAGGAGTCAACAATCAAGAAAAATATACTTAAAAAAGTGAGTATGACCAGGAAATAAAACAATCAAACACTGCAGACCAACGCACGGCATCGTGAGAAAGAGACACAGTACACTAACAGTCTCATGATATCAAAGCCAATTAAGATAAAGCAACCAGCTCTTCCCACCGAGCTATAATAAGGGCAACCAATTATTCAACAAGAACAGAACCACCGCCTTCGAACGGACAGCAGTCGAATCCACGGAGGAGTGGAATACGTTATTTAAAGTCGTATCTCGAACTCTTCTTTAGTTTTGATAGAGGTGGTTCATAGTTGGCAATCCAAATCGAAAAAAGATGCATATTTTTGGTTTTGTTGGCATTTTTGAGTACATTTGTTAGACCACTTTTAACATAATATTAAGCATGTGTACAAAGCCATAGGGGTGGATGCCAAGTCTGAATTTGCATATGAAGGCCAGAAATAAGGTCAAAGGTCATTGAGTGCAAAAATGAGAAAATATGTACTACTGTAAAACAACTTTATCTTTTTATATGTAAACATATTTCATTTAAAGCCATATTTTGTAAGCTTATAGTTATAAGTCTGAAAAACATTGAGAAAATGTTTTTTTCATAACTAAATGTTCATATGTTGACTTTAAAATGGGGTCAAAGGTCATCAAGTGCAATAATCGGTGCATTTTTACAAACTGTGTTTCTTTTTTTTCTCTGGTCCAAAAACAAGATGTTTTTTAAACTCTAACAAAGGGTAGAAGTCTTTCAGAAGGCTTCAATTAACATGTTTATTATTAAAGGAACCCCTTTGGAAGCATCCTTTTATGGATTTTACAAAGACAATCATCGTCAGTTTTGTGCAATTCTGACGGAAATTCTCCATTAATTGGGCTAGACTGAGATATATGGGCTACTTTGAGAGTTTGCTGCTCCTCTCAGAAAGTAAAACTATTTTCAGTTTGGGGCATGTCTTGGGACATTAGAAACCCATAATTTAATAACTTTTCTGTGGTCATTTTTCTATAAATCACCTGTAATCAACGTTACCCTACTGGCATTGAAAATAACAGTACACACAGTACAAGGCTAATGTTGATTTATTTTAATAGTATTAGTGAAACAGTTTAAGCATTAAATGTTTAAACTAGACAGAAAAATCAATTGCATACATCTGTGATATGTATTTCTGCTCGTCAGCGATACGTATGTTACATTTTATACTAAATTGCAGATAATGAATTTACAAATTACATGTATTAGAATAAACCATGATACCTGACCTGAAATATGCATGCTATTGATCTATATTCTATTTGAAAAGGTTCATTTTCATATATTTGAAGTTGTTTATAACTTTTAACTTGCAATGAAGTGAAATCAAGTAAATATTTAAATGTGCTTAGTATGTAATTTGTACTGGCTCCAGCATGTAACGCATAGCTGCTTACAGATTCATTTATTTTTTCTATTATTTACATTGCATTGGAATTGGCAAAATATCTTTCATAATGAAATCAAATTATAACTATATAACAATAATGGATCTTAAATTGCTGCACATATATTAATGAGGTAACATAGGTAACAAAAGGTGCCTTACATAAATGGATAAAGGTAGTAAATTGTAGTTAGGCTTTTATAAAATTTGGTCTGCTCTCCACAATTCGCTTACATATACTACACACATTTTATTCTATATAAGACTTAATTTAAAAGAGTGTTATGGGTTGGTCTGCAATATGTGAATGTGGCATTTCCTGGTCTTACTCAATTATTTTTTGTAATTTACTTGATTCTTTTACATTCATATTACAGTTTTCAGATTTCTGTCAAAGGTAAATAACAATAAACATGCAGTCTACATCATGATTTAAATATTGACTTAATATCAATAATTTACTTAAAATAGCACAGCAATATTTCATACATCTAGTGGCAAAGCAGGAATTAAGGCAGGGGTAGTGCTGAGTGTCTTCTATAGCAGGTATAGGTTTTTGAAGATTGCAAATACAACATCGTAGAACAGAACCTGCATGGTTTATGTCCAAATATAGGATGTTACATAGATCTAGTATCAAAGATTTTCCTCGTATGCTGAATTCTTTTCATTTTCACTTTTAACGGTTGTTAGTTACATTATAAAATTAATTTATCACCTGTCCCCATTAAAATCTTCTATGTTTTGTTGAACTAGATTTCATATGAAATTGTAATGATGATTATCTCATTATATTCTGAATCAATTCTGATAGAAACTATTCTGCTTGTTAATTATCTTAGA
This sequence comes from Loripinus fragilis, assembly GCA_964019695.1. NCBI lineage: Eukaryota > Metazoa > Mollusca > Bivalvia > Lucinida > Lucinidae > Loripinus > Loripinus fragilis. The sequence continues at coordinate 62,346,688 of OZ026528.1, read as the reverse complement.
ATAAGGTTGGTTGAGGTAAGGCTACCCTAGCCATGTAGCAGTCTTGTAAAACATCTGAACATATTTCATGGTAACATAAACAACACATCATTCGAACGTTGGTGATACTTTATTTTAAGGATCAGTTAACTGTTTTATTCTTAAGCATAAAACAAAAACATGACTCCCAAAATTCACTAGTATGCTTTGCATCTCTGAAACTCACAGATGAAACTGAATGTTGAAAAAGTAGTGTCACACGCAGCCAATCTCTTTGCTTGTCTTATTCACAAGGTAGTTTGTTTTTAGTATTAGTTATGCACTATTTGATTTTGTTGAGCTATTTGTAAATCTAGTACATGTTTTATATATGTCCAATGAAAAGTGAGTTATGGTCTGTTTGTTGGTTTTAAAAGATTTACTAAATTAGGCTTATTGTGATAGTCTTATATATTTGCAAAACCACTGAACACGTGAACAACATTGCTGACAACAGCTTGCAGAAAGCATTTTAAGCAAAACCTTGCTCACTCTTGTACCCATATCCTTGTAGATATTTGTGAAGACTAACACTGCTTGAGGACTGTCTTGTATATAGTGAAAGGAAAGTAATTCAGTTTTATTTCAAGAGTAATGCCATATTAAAACTACACATTTCGAGTATGTTACCAGTTACAAGTGCTATCCAATCTGATAAACGTATATTGCACTTGTATCTACGAGCAGTAGATGTATACATTAATGTAAGTCACCTACCCTATATGCAACCAATCCCTGTCTTAGCAAATTGTCATGGTTAACAGATAGATTCTACATTAGAACAGGCGAGTTAACTACCTTAGGATCTTATATACATCAAGCAAATCGGAGATGTTAAACCAATGGATTGTGCTAGTAAATGTACATATTAGATAACAATTTCAGGACACATTTACTCTAAATACTAAGAAATGACCCCAAACTGATGGAAAACTATGAACACAATCAAATCATCAGGTGCTCCAATATGGTGAATGCCTGTGTTCCCAAGAAGTCACCAGACATCTGTTTTGGGGAAATTTAATTTAGAATAAAACTTGCATTGGCATTTTAGTGTTAAAAAAGAACAACATAAAGAAACACATGTCAATAACCTTATAGCATTTGATCTCTATCATCATTGCAAAAAATAATAAGCAAAATATGTTTAATATTGATGCTTAGAATTGAATTTATCGACACTGAAACAATTACAATGAAAAAAAGTTGCGCTGTGAAAGACATAGATGTATATTTTATGGTATTTTAAAATTATAGGTTACCTAAATATCATATCTATACTACTTCGTTATATGGATGGATACGTATACACAAGCATCCTGATTTTAAAGAAATGCTGCTTTTGAATCCACATCAATTCATTAATATGTGCAACTGAAAGGACACGCCTACAATTAAATAATTAAAGTTATATGGAGGATTACCCATAATGTCAGGGCTATTTCCATGATATACCCTACAAAAAGTTAACAATGTTTTCACTGGATGGTCATTATTAGAAATGTACCTGTATTTTAGCTGTATGTTATATATGTTACCATCTGCTAACATGCCTACATGAAGACCAATGTAAGGATATATTCCTTCCAATATATGGTATTTACCATATTCTATCATAGTTTCAACACGCATGATGTTTTATGAAAGGAGGCTTGGTTTTTGTGTTTTCATGAAGCTATGCTTAGTATATGCAATTAGCGGATAGTGGCTGTGTAAAAAGTGTTTTACTATTACTCATAGATGGGAACATTCACAACAAATGTGTGGAATGAGAAAATAAATATATTTTAGTCCTATGAGCATGAGTTCATGGCCAAGTCCTTCATGAAAGCTGTAGCTATACCTTTAAGAAATGCCTCAATTTCAGACGGTAAAATGTAACGTAAGTAACAACGTAAACACATATTATGTATAAAAGGATAGATAATTGCACGAAATGACGTATACATTCAAAGCATTAAGCAAAAATATGTTTCTTAAAAATGAAATGGTTATTCTTAGTTGTATTGCATTTTAATTGATTTTATACAGTAACGTACTTTACATGCCTAGTATGAATATTTGACAGCAGGAATCTAGGTAAATCATTGCTTTCCAAACATGATAGCCACACACCTAGCAGGATAGCAATAAAAAAATCTTCCATAAGGATAGAAAGGAATTTAAAATTTGAATTTTGCCCCTATATAAATAAAATATTGCTACAATTTTTACCGATTTTGCACTTAAATGACCTTTAATCCAAACACACATCATGCCTTGATGATGCTGTTTGTTTATATAGCATGGCTGTATTATCCAAAAGAGATTTTGCATTACTTTGAATCATGATTTTGGATAGCTAATTGATAAAAACGCTAAAATCTGACGTATATACAAGAATTTGCACTCAGTTGACCTTTGACCTAATTCTGGGACTTTGGGGCATTTCCAGACTTGGCATCCACCCCTATCCTTCTTAAAACACATCAAGATACACTTTGAGCATGGATGCCAAAATGTACTCAAAAATGCCAACAGAATTTTTTTTTCAGGCTCTGGATGGCCAACTATCATATTTTATACAACGATTGCCTGATGTGTGTAGAAGATACGGAATATGATTCGGATCACTTTCTAACATATGCAATGTATTATGACAGAGAAAGAATAAAATCAAATTAAAATACTATGATAAAACAAATAAAAAAGGCTCGATGAGCCTATACCGCTTACATGAGATGTGGGCCTCATGGTTTCAGAGAAGATATTTTATCACGAGTCTACGGGAGCAAATGAATTAAAGTGGCCAATTTGAACACCATGGACATGGTTGGCAGGATTTTAAGTAGGGGAACACTAGATAGTGCTAAATACTAAATATATAAGCAGTGAGCCTCATGGTTTCACATAAATTTTCTTTTAAGTTTTACCTATTACAAAGTAAGGAAGAAGGCAATCATCAGGAATCGATACAAGCAAGTACCACACCTGAACCAGGACACCATATGGGAAAGTGACAAACACAAAAGAAAAACATCACACACAAGAGAGCCAAAAGGTCAGCCCTTTCCAGCAGGTGACCACGAGGCTGCAAAGAACAGACAAAACGGTACGACAAAGACAAATACGAAACACAAATAAATAAGAAAAAGGATCCAAAAAAGAAGTACCGCATTGGAACGGTCAGTAAGAAATTTTCTGGCGGGCTAAAACATATTTGACGGTACATGTCTATAGAAGCTAATGACTTCCAGAGCGTGGCAAATATAAACCCTAGGGTGTGAGTCTTATGATTCAAGAGCAGATATTTAAGTTTTTCCCACTGTAAGTCTATGGAAACACTTGATCCCCAGGCCAGGGCCAGTCTGGATCCCAGAGACTTTACTGGCAGGATTTATCTAAGGGACCACTAGACATTGCTACATACTAAATATTTAAGCTATGTGCCTAAATGTTTCAGAGAAGAAGACTTTTAAAGATTTTCCTAAAATAAGTCTATGGGAGCTATATATAGGCATGACAACCAGAATTTTCGTCCAATCAGCCCTAAACCCTCATGTTACCTTTTTTTACATGAAATTTGAACAAAATTGTCCAACTTAGGTTAGAGATATATTTCTATGAAAATGTGAACAGACGACGACGAACGGATGCCGGACAATTGCCATACTAACTCCTCAGTCTTGAGACTGGCTCGGCTGAGCTTTAAAATGGTTATTGATTGACTGACGGTCGGTTCTAGAGAAAACCTCAAGTTGCAGCCACAGAACAGCATCGGACACCAACGCAACGATGACAGTTTTAGGTCAGGGTTGTCATTGAGTTTAAGGCCTTACTCACCGTCGTGCAATTGAAGAGGAAACCATAGCCATAATCCGTGATTGGGTTTATAACCAGGCATGCATATTGTCGTATATAGTGTACGCTATATCCACCGTTGATTATCCTTTTGAAGTGATCAGTAAAAGGGTAACTGGACATCTCGGCCCCTAACAAACTCGGCCCCTAACCAACTCGGCCCCTGACCAACTCGGCCCCCACAAACTCGGCCCCTAAACAACTTGGCTCATAATATCTATTAATGATTATTTGTGTCTAAACAATCAACATATCTGTGTAAGTACATTTCAGATCTTGTATTTACGATTTTATATAGTGCCCTAATTCAGCTTAATTAGGGCACTATCACAAGATAGATAGATAGATAGATAGATAGATAGATAGATAGATAGATAGATAGATAGATAGATAGATAGATAGATAGATAGATAGATAGATAGATAGATAGACAGACAGACAGACAGACAGACAGACAGATAGATAGATAGATAGATAGATAGATAGCTTTGGGACTCACAATTATTCAATATGCATGGGACCAGCGAAGGCTCAGGCGCAACTGTGCATCTAGCGCATTCTCGTTTGCAGAAATCCAATATTTTAACCCTTAGTCACGGCTATTGTTGTCTCTTTTTTACATAAATAAGCCCATATGAGACTACACATAAAGGGGCTTCTGGAATGGGAATGCACTGTTTGCCTCTGTCCTATAAAGTCATCACGCAAGCTAATTGTTTCATACCTATTACACACAAAGATTGAAAAAATGAGATCAAATACATATACCATGAAACATTCCAGCCTCCTGAAACAAATGACACAATGTTTCTATTGGGGGCCGAGTTTGCTAGGGGCCGAGTTTGTTATGGGCCGAGTTTGTCAGGGGCCGAGTTTGTCTGGGGCCGAGATGTCCCGGAATCAGTAAAAGTACTGTCCTGCCAGTCAGGAGTTACAGTAACGTCATGTTTTGTTTACAAAGTTATCGGGGACTAACCTTTCATGATAGGATTAATATGAGGAGTGTACTGTACAAGCTACTAAAAAAGTTTAACGGGTACTACAGATAAACAAAAAGCTTTTAAACGTAACTGTATTTACAATATTAATATGCTCTGCTAGAACAAAGGGTATCATGTGGCATAGGCTAATATGTACATGCCTATATATCCCATAAAACGTCTTATACCTATATCCAATATTGACCCTTATTCATTATGTTAGTTGCGAGTTGCCCAATTTAGGCAGGTAACTGTAGCTATTTACCTTTAGGCTGATACTGTAGCACCACAACTCACATTCATATTATTGTATTACACGATAAGACCATTGTAATTTCATTGCAATATTTCATATTGGATATTCATTATTAAAATATATTATTTCAATATATTTGTTCCAGGTATGTAAAGTGTAATGTTTTATCATTATTTTATCATAATCTCATCAATCATGTTGTATAAGAAAGTGTCTATTTTGTATATTTCATGTTTTGTTGTGTGTAAAGTATCTAATGGCGACAGGGTAAAGTTTTCAGGTAGTATACTGAGGGAAAAAAGTTTAGCAATATACTTTGAGGATTCACAGTTTAGAAGAAATAGGACTTATTATTTCATAGTGTCAAAACTATATGTTGACAAACGTTCATGAGTACGATGACAATAACGGGATGACATTTCACATAATGTAAAGTCTGATTTTATGCACCCTTGCTAAAACAGCTAATCTGGCAATAGTGCGAATAGTTTTCGACTAAAAGTTTCATTTTTCTGTCCAATGTTTAGATCCAAGAGCAAGAAAATGAAAAATATGTTAAAATTGAATGTTATATTCACCCTTTTCGTACAGTTTTTAGTTGAAAATCGTATTTCCCCAAATTACCTCCCTTTCAATTGAATAGCGTTTGAAGTTAAAATGCTCAGCAGATCAAATCCTCACTATGAAGTCGGATTTGTTTCTTTAGACCACTTGCGGGTAGCCATTAGGTCATTTTCAGACAACTGACATGTTTGCAAACCTGCCAGTTAAAAAGATCTAATGCTTCAAAAATCACCTATGGGAAACTCCATTATAAATAATTGCTAAACTTTTTTCCCTCAGTATATTTACATATGCACCTGTTGATTACAAACACGGCTGCTTATCCTTGTAACCATTACAACTAACATTCATATTATTGTATTACACAATAAGATCTTTGTAATTACATGCAATACATCATATTGGATATTCATCATTTATAAAATATAATATTTTAATATATTTTTTCCAGGCTTTATTCAAGAACCCACACGCCCACATTTATATAGCAGTTGGAGGTATTTGTATATCCCAGCGAGCAAGGGGTGCAGCGGTGAAACAGGCATTTATTTACATTTACTATAAAAGCTTTGACAAGTACAGATGTTTCAGCCCGACTGGCTTATTATACGCATTCTGTATCAATCTTTTGAAACCCAGAGGTCATTAATCAGAGGTCGTGGTACATCTAAAACATCTAAACAAAATATTACGTCAATGTCACTCTTAGTTGGAACGACAGCAGGTGATTGTTTTTAATGTATTACAGTCCTGCCAGCCAAGAGTGACAGTGACTTCATGTTTTGTTTACAAAGTTATCAGAGACTTATAATCGATAGATCACTTGTGTATTAATCCTCTCCTCAGAATAGTATTAATACACATGTGACATATCGATTCGCGTTAGCTCAAGTGAAGTGTACACGTTAGTGTTTTACTTAGCAATTGTAAACAAAGTATTACGTCACTGTCATACTTGGTTGGCATGACAGAAGCTATGTTGCAGAAGAGCCTTTTGTTGATCTATTATGTTTTTCTGTCTTGTGTTTGCTATGCCTTTGTGCGCGTCTGTTTATATGTGCCTTGTGATCACCTGCTGGGAAAGGCTGACCTCTTGGTTTTTGGTATACAACTGTGAGTTTGTCATTTTCCCATTGGTATCTTGGGTCAGGTGTGGCACTGGATTGTATCGTGATCTTTGCACCCTTACTTACTTTAAACAATTATTGTATTTAACAACTAACTCTGAGTGTCTGTGGTACAATTTAGGAAATATTCAAGTTGCGATTATAGCTGGAGTGCTCATTGGGCTCAGCTCGGCTGAAAGACATATAATCTAAAAGACTATATAGGAAAGGTTTGGTGAACGTGATAGCTCAAATCTTGTTGTTAAACTAGTGTCTCATGCTCAGAGAATTTGGGGGCACACACGGGCGGCTGTTTCATACTATCATGATGGTATGAAATATGCCTGAAGCATACAGTAGCTAGATTTGCTCAGGCTCACTTCAAATTAAATTGCTGAACTACGTTTCAAGCATTTTGACTGATGCGGGTTTCAAAAAATATGGTTTGAAACGTATATTTTATGGTCGACGCCGATTTTAAAGTTGCTCAACTGATTCTTGCTTGCTCGGGGCCATATTCAAATTATTCTTTTGACAAGAATTTTGAGAATGATCAGATGTGGGTTCGTGTTGATTTGTTTGTCTGTACATATTGCTGACAGTCTTGGCTATTATATAGTCTACGGAAAATTATTATTCATGGTGAATATGTTCAATTTTTGACTTTCCAGCACAAAGTGTGTGTGGAGTTTGTGTGTGTGTGTGTGGGGTGTTGGTTATCATTATAGACCTATATCTACCATTAAGCTAAATATTAATGAAATTCACAGAGGGTCTTTATAATATAAGGTCATATAAATTTTGACACATAAAAGAACGACCGTAAACGTGTCCACAGGCGGGACAGAAAGAGATGGACGCACAAATACATTAACCACATTTGAGGGGAAGTTAGAAAGTACGTAGCATGGTATTTTATCTTAGTGATAGAGAATACTAGGTGAGTGTCTTTTGATATCAAGTTTACCAGGCAAGGCTTTGAGAACGCTTGTTGACATCGCGAGGCTTGCCGAGCGATTCAACATGCGTTCTCAAAGCCGAGCCTGGTAAACTTGATATCAAAAGACACGAACCTGGTATTCTATTTATCAGTTTACCCATTATTGAACACTCTTCAAACTAACGATTATGACGTAATTTTTGATTTTTGTGTTGATTCAGAGTCATTGGCGACGTCATTCAAAAATTGCAACGTCATCGTGACCTGATAAAGGTAACATGCCGTGAGATAGGAAACGTTTATTAGGCTATGTTGAAACAATTCAGTTAATATTAGGGGTGACTGATAAAACCATTTACACACCCATTCGTGTCTAGCATCATTTTAATAATCTATCTTTCCTCTATGTTACGACACAAATTCCATGAGGATGCTGTTATGCATACACACGGACTATATTTTCCATGGAATAGGTAATTTTTTAATACAGAACATTAACAATATTTCATGAAATTAAATAATTTTGTACCATTTGGTAGGCCACCATCTGATAAATAATCTGCAAAAACGGATCCCTCAGAAATAGAGCGAACCTTAAATATTAGAAAACAGCAGACTCGGTTTTATTGAGTATGCCCATGGTAAAGTTATTATACAAGTAATTAGCGAATTTGTTGGAAATACCGAGACAGCAATATAATACCAAAACCGTTTAGAAACCAAGACAATGCATTTATTTTTACGACTAAAAATCGCATTTCACAATGCACACATTTGGAAAAAATATATCCTGCAGTAGTTTGAACATGCTCTGCATTGGTATCTTTGTCAAACACACTTTGTGCTCTTTGTTTTTTGTTTGTTAGTTTTGATTCTTTACGTCCCAGTCAACAGTTTTTCAGTCATGTTGGGACGAGTCTTCCAGGGTTCAACTAGTACAAAGCATGGATTAATGTGCCTTGCTCAAGGACACAATGGTGAGGCTCGAACCAGCAAACCCTCGGTCTCGAGTCAAGCATTCGACCACTGAGCGCTCTTTGTATTGAAAACAAACGAAAGTTTGTAAACCAGAACAAAAGGAAGATAACTCTTAAAAACTTCCTATGGCGCAGAATGAGTTTAGCTATGTTTATTTCAATTGAAAACAGCGGCAAGAGTAAGATTACTTTGAAATAGTTAACGCGATACCATAAGAAAATCTTATGCCTTCCACAAAATATGAAGGGTTGATTTACCCCACCCTTTTCTTGAAAAGTCGGGGTAGTGGCATCTGGAATATGTTTTTGAATACAGAGCGAAAAAGGTGATCATTTTTGCGAGACGAGATTTTTTTTTACATTTTTCGCCTCAAATAATAATAAAAAAACACTTATACATTTTTTTGTACTCAATAGGCATTTTCTGCTCCTGTAGGGACACAGTTCGCGGTTAACACCCAGGTAATCCTCATGTCCAAATCTCGGAGGGTGTTATGCTACCGGAGGTAAACAAAGGAGTTTTGGGCTGCACATGGTCTGCTTTGAGATGGTTTTATATCATAATGAACCACATTAAGGAATAAAAACAACATATAAGCCGCAAGTATATAGAATGACAAGAATTCTGAAAGCAATGCATGTTTTTGAACTGAATCTGTTTGAATTTAAATCGCATTTGAATTCGGAAATGCGGTGATTTGAACGAATATTTCGAATTCATCAGTTAATATTTATATGTATTATTTTATTTTTTCTTGATTCATAACTACCGCTGCAATGTTAAACCTCTCCTTGGAATGTATCAGTCCAATATGATTCAAACAGACGTGTACAACACTTATTTTTATTGCAATTTTATGATGATGGTGTCATGTTTATGGATAGCGTTCCATTCGGAGGTAAGTCCTCTGAACATTTTTCTAACCATCAAAACGATAGCAACGTAAGCGATTTTCAAAATTTGAAGTTTTAATAGCAGTTTTGGACATGACACTTACAAGCCATGCAGGAGAATGATATAGAATGGTAGCGGCACAAGCAATTAGTGTCAAAGGTTGATATAAGTCCAGCATTGATCAAACCACTAGCCTTTTTTCATTGAAAAATTCACATTCGCCGTTTGAAAAGTCGCCCTGAATCCTACAGACATGGATCAAAAGTATTTAACAGATTCCGAGTCCTTATCACTCAATATAGAAGCCACATGTTTGCTGCTCTCGTCCCCAAGAAACTTTCAATATGAAATAAAAACGGATAAATACAACCCCTATCTATCCATGTTCTCAATGTTTACCTCCGATAGCCAACACCCTCCGAAATCTAGACATGCGGTTCACCTGGGTGGTTAAAGTATGATGAAAAATCCCCAAAAGCCCCATTGTTGAAAGTTAGCCATTTCTCCAACATATAAGTCGTACGAGCAGTGATCACAGAATATATTTAAATAAAACTAATTAAGTTGGCACTAAATCGTTTATTTGTCAAATCATGATTGTCAATAAAGTACCCAATTTCCCTTCGACTTTTTCTAAATATTTTGCTTTAAAATTCCGCCAGTGTATAAACATCTATTCATTTCGAGCATGCGCTGCACGTGCACGCCAAGTCCTTTTTCGACAAAGATAATCCATTGAATTCCAGTTTCAAAAAATGTATTATTTTATGACAACCTTAATAAAAAACAAACGAGTAGTTAAATTTATAATATTATTTCCTAATCTTTTCTTCAAATTAAAATATATACACCACAAATAATAATATGGTTAAACCTTAATATTGGACTATATCAGGCCGCGTTGTGGAATCTCCCCTGCTAATACCCAATGATATGATCCTTGGACAAACAAGGTAGAGACTAGGAAAAAACACACAGCCAAAGGTCGGATAAGGAAAAATTAAACAATCTAAATTTACTATATAACAGCTATCTAGTGAGGCCCAAATTTGCATTTTATCGCATTATATTTTGCATTATCAATCGCATTAGCCATCACATTTCCATCGCATAACCATCGCATAACCATCGCATTAAACTCGCATTACAATTACCAATAATATTGCAGCCGCCAAGCTGCTAAGCTAATGGGCGGAATTAAAATCTTTACTGTTCAAAGGGAAGTAATTCAAATTATTATACCTGTATTTTTTTTTGCTAGTATGCTCCCTTTGACACAAAAATGCACTACTAAATCTCAATTCCTTACCGGACCAACGACGGTATAGAATTTTTCAATCAACGCGACTTGTCAAAATCACTTGTTACAGTTTCATCCTTAAAACTGTCCTACATATACACTTTCACAAACTTTTGGTTTACAGTGTGAACTCAGATCAACTGCTTTGATCAGTAACTTTATTGATTCCATCCAGCCTTTGTTTCAATTGTTACTCATTATTGGCATATCTTTTTCGAAAGTTTTATGTTATATGTATTATTTATGATCAGTGTCAACCCAGATCAGAGCCAGCTAATCAGGGTTCACAGTCGGATATCCACACAACTCATCCATAATAATAATGGAATTGCACCTCTGGTCAAGCTGAAAATCAGGAGTTCAAACAACTTTCACAACTCAAAAAGAACCCAGAGTGATCTTATCCCTTTCCTTCATGAATCAGTCTAGAATATAATGCCGAGGTACTCAAAAAGGCATAAATTCTGGTTGCTCTTTTTCTGAGTATCAGCTTGTCACCTTGAAATTGGTTCCTGCTGTAAATTTAGTGTAGACCACAGAGAAAAAAATCAGTGCTGGTCAAATCAGTTTATAATTCTTTGTAAGAAGGACATTAGAAAAATAGTAAGAAAAAATGCAATGATCAGCTGCATAAAAAAATAAGTTCTATTTATTCTGAAAACAATCACTTTATATGCAACAATTACCTGTAACTTAGGAGTTATCATATCAACAATAAATCAAAAAAAAATATGTAAAATTGCATCGTTGTGCTTTCAAATGGTCAGTATATACAATCTTGAAAATGCTGGGAGAAAGTTGAAAACTTATCACCATCACCTAATCTGCTTCATTTGTAAACTTCTACCACGACCTCTAAGGCATGACCCTCGATTTAGTCAATGCATTTACCGTTACAGTCACGCCTCAAAGCGTTTGGTGGAAGTATAGGAGCATGAATATGTTCCTTGATTGACTCTGGGGAAAAGGGGTAAAAGTTGCCTGAACAAATTTTGTTCAATTCTCTGGTATTATATCTTACACTGGAATATTCATGTTAGGCTCCACACACTATGAATAATTATATGAGCCGCGCCATGCGATAATGTGTCTTTGGGAGATTTATTACGTCATGAAATATGGCGTCGTAAAGTCTGACGTATGTTTTTCGCGCCGCGCGTAATTAAAGTGAGCGTCAACAATTCAGGCATGTGTTCCCCGTGATAAATAAGACTGTAGCTTGGTTAGCTAAGTGAGCCGGCGTCTAAATATCTTGGTCTCGGCAGTTTTATTGAGTCTGTTCATGAGCATTAAAGAGACTACTAGGTCTGCAACTATGAACATTTTTCGAAATTTTTTATTTTCTTTTTAACCATTTGTAAAAGTAGAATTAAGTTATGTTTTCACAATAAATCTGTTCACTATAGCTGAAAACTGCACGAAAAAAACAGGTGTGTTTTTCTCTTGTTGATAGTTATTTGCGTCCCTCCAATGATTATAGACAGCTAATATTAACATAAATACCGTTGTTTTGATACTCATAAGTTGTCAAGATTTACGAAATTGGAAAAATGTATACCTGAATTTTAGTTTTTTACTGTGTTCTTGAAAAATAGAAACATTAGTTCTAAAATTAAAAGATCAAAAGTTACAGACTATGCAGCTTTAATGGATGTAGCAACAACTCTCATGCCCTACTAACACCAGCTCAGAGAGAGAGAGAGAGAGAGAGAGAGAGAGAGAGAGAAAGAGAGCGTCACACCGGATAGACGAAAGCAGTGAAACCAAGCCGCATTTACGATTGTAGCAAAGGCTCCAAAAGAGACTACCAGATGCACAGGCTTGCCTGAGCCTTCGGTGAGTGTTCGTGCGTGATAGTATACTAAAATCTCACGAGCAAAAAGAACCATAAATAAAGCGATTAGGGTTACACGATGAGTTTCACACGAGAAACAAAAAAATGTAGACGGGACATAATTATTCGCCTTCTTGCGACGTCGCCGTTTAAAACAATGTATTTCCAGATTTTTTGCAAAAATTATTGTCGCAAAACTATTGAAGCTACAATGATGAAAAAAGTACCATACGAAAGCAAATTGATACACGCAATATACGTTTTGTTGTAGCTTCTTGGTTTCTGTTGTTTTCGTATGATAGTCATTTAAACACAAAGACAAATTAAAATGCTTTTTTTCGATGACAGGTAAAGTTAGCGCCAATGAGAATCGCGATATTTAAAAACTTACGTTCATTTTAAACATGTTCAACTTGTGAATCCAACGTGCAATTATTTGAATATTTTATTGTATATTGCTATTTTCTATTTGCTTTTCATACCTCTACGTTTAGCAAAATTGCATCCATTAACTTTGCCATGGTAATATTTACAAAAATCTGGAAATGCACTGTTTTAAACGGCGTCACAAAGTGGCGAATAATTATGTCCCGTTGCTATTATTTTGAAAGCCTCAACAAATTAAGGTTCATGGAAGGTTATAAAGACACAGAAAATATTCTGAATCTTACCATACTCGAGCGGCGTCCATCCCCAAATAGCCCACAACTATGCTATAATGACTTTGACTTTGTCATCGTTTGATCTTGAGTTCTAAAGCATAACAGTTACTTAACCATGTTAACTACAAGTGAATTTCCTACGGGAAATATTCACAGATTATAGTACTCCCAACTCCTCGAGTTTCAAACTTACTGGAACTAAATAATTACAGAGGCAAAAACATTTTCACAAAGTTGGGAGACTATCTTCGTAGATGAAGTCCGCATTCAGACGGAGATGTGGAATGATACTCTGGGTGATGCTGCTCGGTTTTCAAAATCAGCGTACACAGTTCAACAATTCAAGAGCGGCAAACATAAAACAAACTTAAATTATTTCCATACCTTTCCAGGCATACAACTTATATTTTAAGGAGATCGTGCAGACGGAATTATCAAGTCAAGGCCTGCGCGATTGAGCCTGATTTTGAATTCTCAAAACTATTCAAATGCCCCACTCGTTATTTAATAAAGCGAGATTTCCTTTCTCAAAGCCTACGTGAGTACATAAAACTGGGTATAATGTGCGCGCCCAATACGCCAAGGGTAGGGATCGCTATACGCCGACATGAAACTGAAAATTTGATGAGAAAGTTTGAATATGATTATGTTGTTTTGTAGCCTGAATGAAATACTATTTTCTCTGAGAAGTATAATCTTCACGTTCGATAAACAATTCTCCATGAATGATGAGAAAAGTCGGTCTGGGTAGCGCAGTCGGTAGTAAGGTGCTTCTGTTGGCTGAGATTGTGAGATGGAACCCATGTCTGGTCAAAAGCTCCATCAAGATTATTATCCACTATCGTTGATTCAAGTAGGGTTACACTATTTACTGGTAGAACTGCCTGCTGTGTTAGCTTGCCGTCGTGATATGCCGACTGGTATTTTTTTGAAATGATGTTAAGCGTGAAAAACAACAACAACAACAACAACAATAACAACAACAACAACAGCAACTCAAAGAATAGATCCTGAGCTGAATCGTCTTTTAAATTAGTTATCAAGGTGACCAGACAACTTTGCAAGAACGTATTTTTGTGATTTTTTTTTTTTTTCAAATTTAAGTCAACACTATTTGCATCATGTCGGACTAGAATCTTGATGGATTATTTTAGGGACACGAAGGCTAACTTTTTCCCCACTACAAGTGCTTCAATATTGTTGTACTCATCGGAATCGTCTTTCGAGGCATTTCCGGTGAGCTGATTAGCAACTACTTCTTTGAGAAAAAAGCGTCAATTGTTTTATTATGCCCTAGTCACACACACACACTTACGAACTCTTACGGAGAGCTTCGGATCAAACCGCAGTCGTCCGCAGAAAGATGAGGGCGGGGCCTATTATCTTGATGCGTTTGCAAGACGCAGTTACCCTTAGTTGCGGGTAGTAACGGATCATTGCGGATAAATGCGAATGTCAGCGGATTGATGCGTTCCACTGAACCGACACAATACGGACAGATACCAATAGATACGGACTACATCCCTTTCATTACCTTCCCTTACCTTTAGATACGAGTAAATGCGAATAGATACCTTAAAGATGCGGACTGTGGATCTGATTGTGACGTTTGCATCTGCAGACTTTGCACCCTATCGTCCGTTCATCATTTGTTATTTCTTTTAAACAATTACATTATGCCTGGAAAGAAGAAGCAGCAAATAAGAAGCATTGTCTCTAGAAGGCACACTCTCAATCTCAAACATTTCAACAGGATGACAACTACACTGTATTAGTCTAGCCAGTTCCTACGCCTCAGACATAGGCAGCAAGAGACAGCGGGTACTGTATACGCAGATGTCACATAATCTAAGAAGAGACCATGCAAAAAATATGAGCCGCTATATGTGATTTCCAACACCGTGGCATTCTGACAAGTGTAGACTCAGACGGGCCTGAGCAGAATCCTTTAAGCTTAGAACCTCCAAAAGATGTTCAGTCAGTAGCTTAACACTCATTGAATATTCAAGCGTTTAGCAAAGGCTCTGATCAGACTGCGCGTATGCGGAGGCTGATCTGAGCCTTTGCTGGTCGTACATACCATATTGTTGGAAATTCATGCACTGGCTCATATGATAATCCATTTGTAGATTAAATAATATACAAATAAGTTGCACATACGCTTCTATATGATGACGGTTTTGAGTAATATTAGGTAAGATTCTTGACAGTTAGGACTTTTACCTCTACATGCAAATGCAAATATGTCATATGATAAATAGAATATTGCATAAACTTGCGATCACAAATTATTGAACTCTATTCCATTTGTTAAGGATAAATGATAACATCCTTGGCAGAACCTCACACATTATCAATTTTCCTCATCTCATTCAATAAATGCAATAATACATGAATATTCATGTAAAAACTTTCCATGTTTTAAATCTTAGAACATTTAGTCTTTTCTGCATACACTTTCTCTCGTATTATTTTAGCCCCTATGGCCAGTATGCCAAAGGTTTTTTCAACACATCGTCTGGCACAAGAAAGACGATAGTTGCAAGTAAGAAAGAGGGCAAAGATCAGGAATCGATGCAATAAAGCACCACACCTGACCGAGAATACTCACTCTCCTGTTCCAGAGGCGCTGTAGCAAGGGGCTTCATCATCCACCTAAGGGTTCGTAACAATACGTATTTATCCGCATATGAAATCAACCATTCGCAATTATCCGCAACGATCTGCGTGTAAAGGTAAAAATACGCCGAATGCGATATTATGCCCCAGTCACACACACACCTACGGACTCTGACGGAGAGTTACGGATCAAACCGCAGTCGTCCGCAGAAAAATTGAGGGCGTGGCCTAATTTCCTGAGGCACAGTTACCTATAGTTGCGGGTAGTTACGGATGTTTGAGGATAAATGCGAACGTCAACGGTTAGATGCGTTACTTTGAACCTGCACGGTGCGGACAGATACCAATAGATACGTTCTACTTCCCTTACATTACATTCTATTACGTTTAGATACGAGTACATGCGAATAGATACCTACAGATGCGGACTGTTGCGTATGCCAACGCCAGCATCCAGCAGCATCAGCGCCCGCCGTCCTCAGCATATTATAAAGTGCAATACACGTATTCACCATGATCTCTACATTCTGCGGCTCTTGTGAGATGGCAGTCCCAGCGATTGGCCAGTATGCCAAAGGCATTCTCAACGCATCGTCTGGTGCGAGAAAGGCGATAATTGAAGACCCAGGGGTGTTGCAGCCGGAACGGTTTTATCACCCACTTGTTGAGAGCAAATGATCTCTGGGCTGAAATACGTAATGGGCCGGTCGTCATCAGGTAGAGGTTCCTGTTGTGGGATATCGATGGAGTTGGTTATGACTGCGTCTCGCAATGTCGACTCATTCCACAGCTGGGCATCAGATGCTCTCTTAGGGCTCCAACTTGGACCCACGTACATGTAAACCTGTAGTTTGCGTCAACGAGCGTAAGGAGCACAATTGAATGGTACCCCTTATAGTTGTAGAACTGGGACCCTTCACTGGCAGGACACCGTATGCGAATGTGCTCGCTATCCAAGGCACCTGGTACATGATGAAAATTCCATTGGCTAGAGTAGCTTGCAACAATCTCCTTCCACCCTTCAGCTGTCGTAGGGCTGCTGACCACCTCATCGCTATACTCATCCCAAATGGCCTGGCAGAGGTCCCGGACTAAAATGGAGATGGTGTTGTGTGGAACATAGAACAGATACATCAATGACTTGTAGTTGTCCCCGTGGCGAGGTGCCGGAGTGTTATGGACACCTTCAGTCCTACCTTCAGCGAGTCTCTGTACCATGTGTCTTCCTTGCGAAGTCTCAGCGTGAGACGCTCCACCAAGTCTAGAAACATCTGAGGGCTGAGGCGGGTAAAGTTGCGGAACGCTTCCACATCCTCGTTCCTCAAGAGCACCATGAGGTTTCCATACACCCTTTGTTCTGGCTTAAGTGCGATCAAACGGCGAACCCACAACCTCTGTTGCCGACGACGTGCCACCAAGAGGCACAAGAGCTGTGAATAGGTGGTAGCTAGGTTCATGTTGGACTGGCTTAGTCTCAAGATGAGCAGTCTTTGTTCATTATACATGGCTGTAAAACTGGTATTTGATTTGATGCCAATACTAGATATAGTTCTTAAAACCTTCCCAGAATGCTAAGCGAACGCAAGAGGTTGTAACAATACGTATTTATCCATATTCGCAAGCAACTATTCGCAACTGTCCGCAATGATCTGCATAAATAGGTATCTGTCCGTATTGGAACGCAAGCTCTCCGTGTGAAAACGCTTCTGAAAGAAACCGTCCGTAACAATTCGCTGAACGAGATAGTAACTTATCGTTACTAAAGGTAACCATCCGTATAAAACCGTATCAGTCCGCAACTCTGGGTCGTTTGCGGAGTGATAGGTTTTGATACGTTTAGTAACGGATGAGATACGTATACTTACGTATGAATGCCAAGAGTTACGTATTATTGTGTTTTGTTCATCCGCAGAACTTTTTTGATATTTTTCAAAATTTGGGCGCGGATGGAACGGGTCATGCGGATAAGATACGAACTGTTACGGACTCTGCGGATGAGATACGTATAGTTACGAATAGTTACGAAATGCACGGATCGATGCGTATGGGCTTTACGTATCATCCGCAGAGTCCGTAAGTGTGTGTGTGACTGGGGCATAGGCGGGGGCCCAGGGTCAAAAAATCAAAAATGGTCACCCGGAAAGTAGGAAGGATTGTTATAGTATAAATTTGAAGAAGTATATATGGTGCATACGAAACCACTGTATAGCATGCTTCTCGGAATTGCATAACGCCACTAGAGCTAATGGTAGTATGGTAGCCCATGTGCGTCATATGTATGCATGCTTTTAATACAAACGCTATTATCTCAGCAACGCGTTATCATATTGAAATCAAACTACATTTCAGGAATGACAATATGTTTGTTTTAAAAGTTTTGTGTATTAGTTTCAATTTCAAAGAACTGTTGCTTTAGCATTGCGCGTGCAATGGTGTGTACCATATGTAACCAGATAAAACGTAATGTTTCGTTTTCTCCCATCTGTATCTGCCACGACTCAATTTGATTATTTCCACACAAACACATTATAACTGTCCAAAGATTACATTGCTGCCTGATTGGGTAAGATTCATTATCCAATATGGCTGCCTTCGCACTGAGGTATGAAAATGTATTTTGGGGGAGCATTCCTTATCCTACCAACAGGTCACGTTCAAAATGCTTACGTATGTAGTGGGACGTCCGTGTACCTATTTCACAGCACAAAATGTACTGTCACGTAAGAATGGACACTTTAAGATGGCCTTGAATATGGGCACATAGGCTGTAAAATCGATTCGCTTTATTCAATGCATTGTTTTGGCGAACCAGAAAGGCAGATATGCAAAAACACATCGCAAAATGTTAAATACATCCTGAACGGTTACTTACTTTTTTCAAAGTATGCGATAATAGCCTACATGTAAATAAAGTTGATATAGGATGGCGCATTGTGTTTCATTGCATAGTTATTGGGCGAAAAGCGTGAGAATCTTTTGACATTTATAATTGGACATCAACACACGTAGGGGGTGGGGGGGCAGTGTTGGTGGCTTACATGTTGGTCTTTTGTCTGTCCTGTCACATTATACATCAGTTGAATGTTATATACATGTTGCCTTTAATTTATTTTTTTAAGGCTATATTAAATGTTATAATGTAGAATGTCAATGTATTTAGTGTATTTTAATGTTTAACAATCACAATAAATTGTTCAACTGACCCAATGTTAATATGTACAATATCACATTTCTATAAATATAGAGGTTTGTGGTCAATTTATTTATAAATTTTGTTATTTCCATTCTCTTGAAATCAGCATTAACTGTGGTTAAGGATGCATTTTGTGATGGCAATTGTGTGAAATGTAAAGAAGTGTATGGTAGTTAACTTCATTTCAGTCAAGTGACACATTAAAGTCCTCAAAGCGAATCTAAAGACAAAAATAATGAATGCTTATTTTCAACACCTTCTATATTATAAATCTGAAAGAAAAGACTTAAAACATAAACAACGATGATTGTTGGATACAACATTATAATCTCCTTCCTAAAAACGGGTCAGAATTTTTCATCCGTAATTGTAGACGGTTGCCTAGCAACAAGACAACATGGGCTTATTTGCCATACCTGGAATAATAAAACAATCACCATGGCGACTAGACTTTCCATACTTGCATACTGTTATGGCATTACCTGAACGACATACTGGTGTATCCATATATGGATTTATTGAAGTTTCTTCCAATACCAAAGTGACTTAAAAATCATCATTTTATATTTCAAAAAATCAAAACAAGGGATAAACAGTTACATGTAACGATTATGCAATTTTTACTCAAATCCCAGGTCTATTCAAGTGTCAACGCCTGAAAAACGTGATCCTTACGTTGCACGGGCTGAGGAACAGGTGGTTCATTAACAGCTTTAAAACCGACAAGGAAACATTTGCAGCTATGTCCTGGTAATAAAACATAATTTATTGTTACAAAACGCTTCCATTTAGTGACGGCACGTCTTTCCAAAGATTAAAGAAACCACGTTATTGGCGTACTCAAGGCGGAGTCTACGGTAAATGATATCGCGCATCAATTTGGGTGCTCTTGACAGACTATTCATTATCTTATGAACCGGTACAACAGAGCTGGGTATGTCAGAGTTCGTGCAAGACCTGGTCGCGCAAGTGTAACGACGTTACGTCCTTATCACGTTAACACGTTAACTCACCCACGTAATCGTTTTAAACGGCAACCATTATTGCTCGTCTTTACGGGTTCATGTACAAAAGATAATTAGTCATTTCGTGCAAAATAACGGACCTGGCATTTTTCAGCATGACAATGCAAGGCCTCACACAACACGTAATTAACCACACACAATTCCATGCTAAAAATAACGTCAACCCCTTGCCTTGGCCTGCTTCATCCCCGGTCATGAACCCCACAGAACACGTATAAGATGAATTGGGTAAGAGGGCCAGGTGCAATCATCAAATGGATGCGTTAAATGACTCCAATATGCACCTCTGTTAGCATTACATACGTATCCCTAGCGTGCTCATACAACGTTACGAAAATTCAATGTGGCGACGTATTCTGCTAAGCATTCGTAAAAATGAAGGTCACACTGGTTACTGGTGATCTTTTTAAGTCACTTAAAGCACGCAGTCAGTAATTTCTTGTTTCCAAAATCTGTGCGACTGGTTTAATTGTTTTAAGAAATTTTCATTTTGACCCCTCTGAACTGAATTATTCATAAAAATTATGCAATTTATGATTTTCATCCAATATTTTTTTCAGAGACATCGATAAGGCATTGAAGATTCAATGACCGAAAATATTAACTCCGACACTTAATTTATCATCAAAATATATTCTTTTGAATACAATGTAAAGTTTTCATTTTGAGTCAGTGTATTTGTGAACGAAGTGTCGTGAAAAATCAGTTCTAAGGCGGCTTCACAGACGTGAGCAACACAAAAAAGTTTGTGTAGATTCGAGCAAGAGATCTTGCCGTGTTAATTTGCACGTCGTCATTGCTATGTGGTATATTGCACTGTATAAAATCACAGCAAGTTTTCGCCAAACAAAAAGAGAAAGCTTGGTGTCCTGTGGGCTGGACGGCAGGTACTTCGGCAATGAGAAGATCTAAGGGTTAAGTAAGCTGTGTTACTGGCAGGGCTTTTACAAGCATTTCTTAAATAGATCTCATCAAGGTTTACAACGTCTTTCCATGTCACGCTGCTCATTTGCTCACATTAAAGCGCGTCAACATGCTAAGCACGCCAACATGCAAACTGTGTTTGTTTTCTTTGTTAGAAGTTAAGAATAGACTTTATATGAGATAGGCTAATAAAGGTATTTTGAACTGCTTGATAAGACTACCCCATGGGCGGATATAAAATCTGAGAGTTTCTAAACAAGAATACCTTTACATCCAAGTTAACATTTTAGTTTCCATAAGCAGTTGAAATTCTATGCTCAGTTGAGTTGAACATGAAACGTTTTATACAATTGCGGCCAGATTTTTCAAATGTGCAAATCTGTGAAAACCGAGACGTCTCCGTGATGATCCATAATTGTGCTTGCAAAATATTGGTGCGACAAAATAGCACACCAGTCGATGGCTACGCCCATTTGAACAAATGCTTAGGGTGATCCGTGCATTCATGTAGTGCATTTGCTCATATGATTGCTGACATGGCAGAAATAAAGTATTTCAGGCTTATGTTACTCCAATTGGGGAGTCTGTAATTGTTCTTGTTTTGCTGTACGTTACTTTATGTCCATTCTAGTATTGCAATCATCTTGATGGGGAAGAGAGAGCTGGTTGCTTTGCTTATTTTGTCCTTCTGGTGTCTCGTGATAGTTGAGCGGCTCTTTCTCGCGGTGCCACGGGGTTGTCTGCGTTTTGTGATTGCGGTATTTCCTGATCATACTCACTTACTATTTATGATTAAATTTCAACTATTTGTTTAGTATCCATAAGCTATGTGGCGGTCTAGTTTCATGTTAGTTACAACTTTGGGCTGATGTCTAACAACGTCAAGAAGTCTCAACATTGTGAATGACTCATCGTGACGTCACACAAAATTAGTTATAAAATCCTAATTTCAAATTTCAATATCTTTTCTAATAATTTGAATTTTTTGGTCAAACAAAAATGTGTTTGCTCGTCAAATAATGACCTATTTAGAAACCATAAAATCCCAAAATGACCAAATTTATCCCGAAGACACATTTTCCCATGTCGCGGCTCATATATAATTTTTCGCGTTTGTACATAGAAAAAAATACTAGTGTAGGATCAGATATATCGTATTCACATAAGCAAACAGAGTGGAACCTGATCAGACAGCTCTTACAAGAGCTGTCTGAACTGGGTTGGCTATGATTGCAAAAGCGTTAAAAGGCGCCTCTATGAGGTCAAGGATAAAATGAGTATTAGTATAATACTGTCGGGTGAATATTATTCGGATTAGAAGACTCCTGTCTGAGAGTAGAATCACCTCAACCACAGTCTCCAAACCACTCGTACATCAGTAGAAGCCAACGTGTGCCCTTGCCATTTCCAGAACAGAAGAACTTGTTGCAAGAGCTTTCCTGTATATTTTCTCTCCTTCTCAGATCCAATCTTTGCGGTCACTTGAATAAGGTACAAGTATATTTAATTGCGGTCACAGCGCAAACAAGTCCTGTCCCTTGGAGTTTACCACACTTACCGACTTACTTTTAAGCACCAACCATCTCGCAGTGTGTGAAAGGTCTACAGAGATTTGGGTTGTGTGAAGTAGTCTACCTGTACGTGAAATAATCCACTCGCTTTTCATGTAGCTTGTTGATTATCTCCACGTACAGACGGTCAAACCCTAGTACAATTTTTACGTCTTTATACTGTAGATTAATGACTTCCTGGTCTCCTGTCATTTATCACTCGTGTCCGGTTTAACAGGCTTCCCGTAAGCACAGCCGTGAGAAAGCCGGGGTTTGCAACACGATTAAGCTCAATCTAGTCTGCTCAGATACAGAGAGTAGCTAGAATAATAGATTTTTTGCATCATACATGTAGTTAAGCTTTTTTAGGACCAATGGAATTTTCCATAACGTTTGATACAGTCAGGTGACGGATGGTTCATTATATATGTCATCTGGGTTTTTTCTGTTTTCCAAAATACTCGTTTAGGAGTTTCCAGCATTAATAGCAAGTACAAATCTTTCCACGCCAGCGTTTATAGTGTAAATAAAGCGTTAAAAGCAATTATTATGAATCTTTCTAGGCCAGCGTTTATAGTGTAAATAAAGCGTTAATAGCAAGTACAAATCTTTCCACGCCAGCGTTTATAGTGTTATTAAAGCGTTAAAAGCAATTATGAATCTTTCTAGGCCAGCGTTTATAGTGTTATTAAAGCGTTAAAAGCAAGTATGAATCTTTCCACGCCAGCGTTTATAGTGTAAATAAGGCGTTAAAAGCAAGTATGAATCTTTCTAGGCCAGCGTTTATAGTGTTATTAAAGCGTTAAAAGCAAGTATGAATTTTTCCACGCCAGCGTTTATAGTGTAAATAAGGCGTTAAAAGCAAGTATGAATCTTTCTAGGCCAGCGTTTATAGTGTTATTAAAGCGTTAAAAGCAAATATGGATCTTTCCAGGCCAGCATTAATAGTGTTGGTAAAGCGTTACAAGCAAGTGTGAGTCTTTCCAGACCAGCGTTTATAGTGTTATTAAAGCTTTAAAGCAAATATGGATCTTTCCAGGCCAGCGTTAATAGTGTAATTAAAGCGTTAAAAGCAATTATGGGTCTTTCCAGGCTAGCATTAATAGTGTTACTAAAGCGTTAAAAGCAAATATGGATCCTTCCAGGCCAGCGTTAATAGTGTTATTAAAGCGTTAAAGCAAGAAAGGATCTTTCCAGGCTAGCATTAGTAGTGTTATTAAAGTGTTAAAAGCAAGTAAGTATCTTTCCAGGCCAGCGTTAGTAGTGTTATTAAAGTGTTAAAAGCAAGTATGTATCTTTCCAGGCCAGCGTTAATAGTATAATTAAAGCTTTAGAAAGTATGGATCTTTCCAGGCCAGCGTTAATAGTGTTATAAAAGCGTCAAAAGCAAGAATGGATCTGTTGTAATGCAATGACGTTCATTTGTAGGGCCTGCGTGCCTGACTCTCTGGTACCGAGGTTATAATTTTTTCTCCATGCTCAACTCAGCTGAGCACGAAATTTATCCTGCTCATAAACGTTAAAATGCCAACAATTGTTTGCATTTTAACATTTATTAGCATGATAAATACAACATCTGAGAGGCTTAAAGCAAGAAACTAATTTATTTGTAGGTATTTTAGATTGTATGAGCAGTTGAAATTTCGTGCTCAGTTGAGTTGAGCATGAAAAAAGTTTTATACCCTCGGAGCCAGGTCAGCTTGCGCGCCTGGCTTTCTGGTTGGTTGTACTTGCCAGCTGAAGAGACATGCTATTAGTATTATATTGTCGCAAATGCTGGCGGCAGCTTTTTTCGTGACTGGACTATTTATTATAAATTCACACTTAAAGCAATGTAATTTGTTTCCATCAATAGATTAGAATTACAGGGTTAGAATTACAGGATATTTGGATCCGGTCCTCCTTATCTTAGTAACAATTATGAATGCATTTATTTGTATTAAAGCTATTCTCTGCTGAGAGTTTAAAATTACAATTTACTGTATCTCATAATTTGGCCTCGACACAAGAAAACCTGTCTCCGTGGTGTGCAAACAACAAAGACGCAGACCAGCCTGCGCATCCGCACGGTCTGATCAGCGCCTTTGGAATTCGTTTTTTTTTTGAAAGTATCATATAGCGAAATTTCACTATCCTAGCTAGTATCTGAGGCTGAGGAGAATGGTTTGAGTCTCGCTTCGTTGGAAACCCCGAAGACAGATTATGTCGCGCGATAAGGCCCAAATATAAATGCATATTCGTAACTCATCTTGCTGTTTTTCTGTCTTTAGTTTAGAATTACAGGATACTAGTCTCCGGACTATACATCTTCAAAATAATCACAGTGAAATAATTGTGAATGCATACTTTTAACGTGTTTGAGATGCTAATTTTTATATGTGCCATTTCATGGGATTCTGGTTCTTAAAGCGTATACGAGAACTGAAGGCTCGCGTGAGCCTGTGCAGCCACAATACTCGCTGCTCGTACACAAAAAGAACGGCCATAGATAACGGTTCAGAGTAAGAAAGACAGCAAAGATCAGGAATCGATACAATCAAGTACCACACCTATCCTAGGATACCAAATGGGGAAGTGACAAAATCACAATAAACATCTCAAAAAAAGAGCCAAGAGGTCAGCTATTTCCCTTCAGGTCAATGTTGATGTATCTGCTCCTACTAGATAGCTGTGCAATCATGCGTGAAGAGAGGCTTTAGGCACATGCAATAAGTACCAACTT
Organism: Loripinus fragilis; assembly: GCA_964019695.1. Lineage (NCBI taxonomy): Eukaryota > Metazoa > Mollusca > Bivalvia > Lucinida > Lucinidae > Loripinus > Loripinus fragilis. The sequence continues at coordinate 62,321,283 of OZ026528.1, read as the reverse complement.
CGCATGAACAGGCTCATTAATATTTGAGCCGTGACAAACGATTTCCAAAAATGCGCTATTTTGACAAGTGTAGACTCAGATGAGCCTGTGCCGCCTCTTTTAAAGCTTAAAAACGCAAAATGCCGATCAGCCAGTAGCTTAACAGTCATACATGTAGCATATTCAAGCGACTAGCAAAGGCTCTGATCAGACTGCGCGTATGCGCAGGCTGGTCTGAGCCTTTGCTGGTCGCACATACCACATAGTTGGAAATCTTATGCCGCGGCTCATATAGCATTTCAGGATACAATTATTCAAATTTGTTGCACATATGTAGTAGTGTATAAAAGTACATATGTACCTCGGAAAGATGCCGCACAAGGTAGGATGTTCATCAACAAACATTATCCCGTCCCGATATGACTGAAAAAAAGTGTTGACTAGGATGTAAATAATCAAAACAACTCAGGAAGGGTGTGTTGTTTGACTGCAAATCTGAGTCTTACAATGCACACCAAATTGACATCTATCACGTGGACCTTGATCGGGTTTCCGACCAAGTAAAACTCAAACCAGTCTGCTCAACTATTGAAACTAGGTAAAATAATGGAAACTCCCATGAAGCAAGTTTAGATAATTGGGCCGCGGCGTGAGAAAACCTCTCCTCGGTGTTTCCGACAAAGTGTGATTCAAACCAGCCTGAACAGATGTAGAGACTACATGTAGCTTGAAAATTGAAATTTCGCTCGTAACAAGTCTGGATCGCATGATACTTTCCCAATCAGCAGATAAAAAAGGCGCTGATCAGACTGCACTGATGCGAAGGCTGGTCTGCCCTTGTCTCGTCCACAAACCCCGAAAACTGGTGTTCTCCAGTCGAGGCCCACATTATACTCTGGAGTGAAAGAAAATTTAAGGCGTTCATAAGACTACTCGGATGCATAGGATGGTCTGCACCTTTGTTGTTCGCATGTTACAAAGTCAGGTTTTCTTACGACGAGACCGACCTAATTATCACAAAATTGCCACCAATTTACATTCAACATTGCTTCCTTGAGGCATCGTCGGGTTTTTGGACAGTTTCTTGATCAACCGCCGCTTACCCAGATAGTTGCTACGTCACATCAAAGGAATGTAATTTATACCTTATTTTGTGTTCATATTATTTTACAACTGTACATAAGCTATACAAATAAAATACGTTTAAACCAAAGAAATATCAATAAAATGCTCAAAACCGTGATGAGCATTTTCACTAGGCTTACATAGTGATTATAGTTCAGACCCAAGGGTCGTAAAATACAATACTCAAAACAGTGATGAGCATTTTCACCAGACTCACATAGTGATTATTGTTCAGACCCAAGGGTCGTGCAAGATTATAGCACACGCCCAATAGTCGTGCAAGACACACATAGTGATTACAGTGAGCCACTTTAGTTACGCTGCACTTTTTCAGGGCCCACATTTTTCGACAAAAATGCTGGAATCAAACATTCTCTTTGATTTTTTACTTATTGATATTTTATCTGTTTGATGACATCAAAAAAAAATCAGAATCACTCATGCGAACCATTCTGCTAAGTCAAAGGCAATTTTGACAAAAAAATGCACGTGCAACCTGAACGTCTATATTTTCTATTTGCATTTTGCGCTAGGCATTATCCATGGTGATTGTTGTGACAGAAAAACACCAAAAACTATTATTTTATTCAAGTAAAACCCCTTTTTCGGTCGTTAAATTTAGCAACACCGTTACTTTTGGAAGAAATGCTCGTTTTGACGTCATATTAACGTCAGTTTCAATAATCAAACATATTTTTCTTCGCAAGTTGTTTCGTTATGAGTCACTTGTTGACAAAGAAGTATCAAAACACTAAAACATCTTACCATTGATACGTCTTATAGCATTGGTAGAAGTGACGTCATCACTAACGTCAACACCATGACGCCAATAAATCCATTATTTTTTTTTACGAAAATAAACGGCGAACACATGGTACCAACATGAAAATAATAAGCATATGTTGAGTTACACAAACTATTTTGACAAATCTGGGCGAAAAAAGCGCCCGGGCGAAAAAAGCGCCGAACCAGTAGATATTCAATCTACTTCGACCAATCGGGGCGAAATAAAGCACCAGAAACTTCAAGCAAAGGCTAACAATTTCTCTCTTAAGAAACTATACGCCCCTTCTCAAAGTCATATTCAACTTATTGATTTCATATTTTTAAAGTTCTTATGTTCTTGTGAGCTGGTTTGACCAATCAGATAATTCTGGATATGAAAAGGATGAATGGTTTGCAATTGTTTTAAAGCAATGAGGAGAGAGGAGAGGAGGAGGTGGCTTCATTAAATTTTGTTATTATCAAAATAAAAGACGAGGCTGAATCAGATGCATCCAAAATGAGAAAGGAAGAAAATAGCATGAATACTGGATTATCATAGGCTGAGAGGAGCGCTGAATATTCTGATTGGTCGAGACGCACACACCCTCGAAATACTTATATACAAACGATGTATCGCTGAGTTCAACAGAATAGAAAATATCATGTCCATACCATAAACTATTTTATGATACATAAAAAAATTATGGTACTAGGACATGTAACCCACATGTGCTAGATACCTGGCTGCTTAATGGACTAGTTTGTCAAAAATAAAAAAGACTTGTTTGAGTTGAGAATGGGCATTTATTAGTATGCCAAACGCCCAGATTTGTCAAAATAGTTTGTGTAACTCAACATATGCTTATTATTTTCATGTTGATGCTTGTCTACTATTTGGACATCATAGTTTGGCATACTAATAAATGCCTAGATTCCGCTGTTGTTAAAACACATAAACTGGTTTACTTGTATGGATTTTTCCCCTCACCATGCAATGCATCATCACAAAGAAACAATCTAATCAAATTTACACTATGATGAATCAAAGAAAAGAGCTCATGACTCACAGATAGCTAGAGCTAAGGAAAAACGTTAGGTCGAGCTTTGGTAAGCCCAGCAAAAACAAGCATTAGACACCAACCTACGTTGAAAATTTTATGTAATGGTCGTCTGATTGATCGCCGTGGAATTAAAGAGGAAACTATAGATATAGACAGGCAATGTTATTTACAATCAACACTGAAAGTCTATGGTAGAATTTAAAAAACGGTTTAGTATTTTATCGATTTACTTGTTTTAAAAACTTGCCAGTCAAAAACACGTACATAAAGTTAGCCGCCGGTTGCCGGTTGCCGATTCGAATCGGCAACCGGCAACTAGTTGCCAGTTGCCGATTCAATTTTAAGCCCCAATCGGCAACTGGCAACTAGTTGCCGGTTGCCGATTCAAAACTATTTTTTAAACAAGTCTGATACGGCAACTCCTACACATACAAGATCTTACCCCTATCCGAACCAACACATACGTTACCTCTATCCTACCTACATGTAACACCACGCCTATCCTTATCGTGCCCAAACCCTTCTCTACCCGTTACCTGCAGTTTCCTATTGCAATTGCATGTACAATACCTTACTTCTATCAGAACCAACACATCCTACCCTTCCCGATCCCCCACCTATACTTTTCGTACCAACATATGTTGTGGGTACACAAAAGAACCGTCTCAGTGAGACGGTTCTTTTGAGCACCCAAAACATATGCTAAAAACTGGGGGTAAGAAAATCTTTAAAATTTTATGCTGAAATTTTGTGCAATTCATAAAATTCTCGTTTAAATAGCATACAGGGAATACTCTGGTAAGAAGTAGACTGAGTTGGTCTAGGCCTTTTTGGTAAGCAGCTACTGGTATAGTGTTTGAAAAAAATTCTGCTGAGAGTCTGAGACAAAAATGCATGCAAAATTACCCTGCAGGAACAGCTTGTAAGAGCTATTGGCTGTCGACTACACCATTTATGTCCAGCATGCAAAGAGTTAACTTAAGTTACATGGCATGATGAGTGAAAGTTTTCAGGATTATACGCGAGATCAGGATTTTGAGGCTGACTTTCATAGGATTGTACGCGAGTTCAGGATTTTGAGGCTGACTTTTATAGGATTATACGCGAGTTCAGAATTTTGAGGCTGACTTTCATAGGATTATACGCGAGTTCAGGATTTTGAGGCTGACTTTCATAGAAAGTCTCAAACTCTACCCCCTTGCCTACAGTTTCCTATTGCCATTACAATACCTCACCCTTACCCGAACCAAAACATACATTACCCCTATCCTACCATATATAACCCCGCATCTATCCTTATCGTACCAAGATTCAGATACCAGTTGCCGATTCAGTTGCCAATTCAAAAGTACAAGTCCGATTCGAAAAACATTTATTATTGTTTCTAGGGTGCAGATAGTCATTTATGTACCAAAACTTTGTTTCAAGAATGCTGGTAGCTATATTTTGGCAACAGTTGCCGATTCAGATTGTAGTTGCCGATTAAGCTGCCGATTCAAAAACAAAAGTCCGAACCGGCAGCCGATTCGAAAAGGTAGTTATTATTAATTTTAGGGTTCTATGCACCAGGTAGCGAAACGAACCAAGCGCTAGCTTTGTTTAAAAATGATAGTAACCATGTTTTGGAAATAGTTGCCGATACAGATTGCAATGGCGATTCAGTTGCCGATTCAAAAAAAAAAAAAAAAAAAAAAAAAAAAAAAAAATAAAAAACAAGTTCGAATTCCGATTCGAAAAACCCCGTTATTATTGTCTAGCTTTGTTTCAAGAATGCTGATAGACATATTTTGGCAACAGTTGCCCATTCAGATTGTAGTTGCTGATTCAGTTGCCGATTCCAAAACCAAAATCCGAATCAGCAACCGGCAACTCAGTTGCCTGTTGCCGATTCAAATGCTCCTTCTGAATAAAGTTTGAACTGTTCAAGTATGCTCATGGTTGATTCAAAATATTTGCACTGCTCCACAATGCTCATAGCCTTTTAAAATGCCAGTAGCCAATTTATTTGACGATTTGAGAACAAAATCCGAATTGGCAACTGGCAACTGAGGTGCCTGGTCCCGATTCAAATGCTCATTCTAATACTCTTTGTACTGTTCAAATATGCTCATGGTTGATTCAAAAAAATTTGCACTGCTCCACATTGCTCATAGCCATTTAAAATGTCAGTAGCCAATTTATTTGACGATTTGAGAACAAAATCCGAATCGGCAACTGGCAACTCAGTTGCCTGTTGCTGATACAAATGCTCATCCTAATACTCTTTGTACTGTTCAAATATGCTCATGGTTGATTCAAAAAAATTTGCACTGCTCCACAATACTCATAGCCATTTAAAATGCCAGTAGGCAATTTATTGGACGATTTGAGAACAAAATTCGAATCGGCAACTGGCAACTCAGTTGCCTGTTGCCGAGTTGCCAGTTGCCGATTCAAATGCTCATTCTAAATAAAGTTTGTACTGTTTAAGTATGCTCACGGTTGATTAAAAAAAGTGTGCATTGCTCCTCAATGCTATAAGCCATATAAAGTGCTAGTAGACAATTTATTTGACTATTTGAAAAGAAAATCCGAATCGGCACCTGGCAACTCAGTTGCCTGTTGCCAAATCAAATGCTCATTCAAAATAAAGTTTGTACTATTCAAATATGCTCATGGTTGATTCAAAATCTTTGCACTGCTCCACAATGCACATAGCCATTTAAAATGCCAGTAGCCAATTTATTTGACGATTTGAGAACAAAATCCGAATTGGCAACTGGCAACTGAGTTGCCTGGTCCCGATTCAAATGCTCATTCTAAATAAAATTTGTACTGTTAAAATATGCTAATGGTTGATTCAAAAGCTTGCACTGCTCCACAATGCTCATAGCCATTTAAAATGCCAGTAGCCAATTTATTTGACGATTTGAGAACAAAATCCGAATTGGCAACTGGCAACTGAGGTGCCTGGTCCCGATTCAAATGCTCATTCTAAATAAAATTTGTACTGTTCAAATATGCTCATGGTTGATTCAAAAATCCGAATCGCCAACTAGCAACTCAGAACAAATTAATCATCAGTAACTGGCAACTCAGAACAAATAATCATCAATACTTTATTTAGAATGAGCATTTGAATCGGCAACAGGCAACTGAGTTGCCAGTTGCCGATTCGGATTTTGTTCTCAAATCGTTAAATAAATTGGCTACTGGCATTTTAAATGGCTATGAGCATTGTGGAGCAGTGCGTTTTTATTTTGAATCGGCAACAGGCAACTAGTTGCCGGTTGCCGATTGAAAAGGCAACCGGCAACCGGCGGCTAACTTTACGTTCGTGTCAAAAACTGGTTTCTGTTGTTCTAATATCAAATCATACTCTCGAAAAACGAATATAATCACAATAGGAAGGGGAGCGTGTAAAATTCCCGTCAAACGTGGAAAATGAGAAATTAACTTTTCAAAATTAAAATAATTTACTTTGTCACTCATTTTATACGAATCTATGCCATTTGTTATAGACAAGGCCAAGTCAAAAAAGGAAGATTTAGTATTGAATGCATTTGGCGTTTCTAACTGAAGTTATGTGGGATGTATCTGAGATACATTTTGTTTGACATAACAATTATCAACATATAGTAAGTCATCTAGATTTAAATTCTTCAACAACATCAGCCTCATTATTGACAGAAAGAGACAACATGGAGTCTCTCTCGTAACAAAACAAAACAAATCGTCAACAAGAGGAACACAATAAGTACCAATTGAAATATCTACAATCCACATATACTGTTTCAAACAAATCTTATAAATATTCTGTCTAAAGTATAATAGAGAGCGTCACAAACTTTCTTAAATGACAAAAACGTACCTTTTAGGTTGTTCACAAGTGAACAAAAGCGCGTTTTTTTATTACAAGTCAAACACTTTTAGCCCTCTATATTAAAAAGTGTGTTCAATTAATTTAGCAAGCATTTCTCTAAATTATATTATGAGACGATGAAGATTAGAGAGTAGAGAACTCATATGTAACCCTTGCACACTGGCCATGGGTTCTTTGGTAAACAGTGAAGACCCAGTAAAAATACTACAGAAAACTACATTCTATCCCATACTGCGCTTTGTGTGTGTGTGTGTGTGTGTGTGTGTGTGCGTGTGCGTGTGTGTGTGTGTGTGTGTGTTTAAGATCAAACTATCTTTGGTTACTGCTGTGTATGCACATATTGTGTGTGGTTTTGTGTAAGATACCTGTTTTGTTATGTAGTACTTTGTATCCTTGTCGCTATAATCGTCGTTATTCTCTCATAGCTCAGGCCTTTTAGATATACTGGCACAGTTAGATAAAAATTTCCAGCGTAAAATGTTATTTTTTTCTTGCGCAATTTTAGCATGCCTTGGGGATCAAAAGAACCGTCTCATTGAGACGGTTCTTTTGAGTACCCACGACCCACAGCATATGTTTCAGTTGAGAAATAAGAAAATTATTATTATGTTACGCTCTAGAGGCCTGTATTGGGATTAAGGATTAAAAAAGGTATAGATGATAATTTTTCAATTCTTTCTAGAATAATCAAAAATTTTATTTAGATATATATATTGCTGTAAACGTGATTTATTCTGTAGCCACAAGTGTTACAAATTGGATAAAAGAATTCTATTTTTAGTTCCTGGCTTGATCGAATCCGATCCATTATTCCAGAAAATTGTTGTGTATACTCAATAGCAAGTGAGGAGCCCATCTGCTCAGTGGTAGAGTGCTTGGCTCGAGATGGAGGGGTTGCAGGTTGAAGCCTGCCTTGTGTCCTTGAGCACAACACTTCTGCTAAGTACTGTTTCAACCCAAGACCTAAAAATTGCCGTGAAAAATTATTGACCAAGACTTTAAAGAATGATCAATCAAATAAGAATCAAGAGCAAGTGATTGAAAGTAGACCAGCCTGTTAAATCATAATATGACCCATCAGGAGGTTTGGTTGTTGGTAAGATAAAAAATTGCCTTCCAGCCTCCAGGGAAAACTGCTCAGAGGCTTGGTCATATTTAAATTTGCAGGGACATATTGCCAGAAGTATCGTAGAGGCGTTCAGTTCCTGAGCCTGTCATATTATAAAGATGTTACACCTGTTGTTGCAGAACTTCAATAACATGACCAATATTTCCCCACCCACCGAAATGGTCGAGTTCTTACTGTTCGTCAAATAAATAATTGCCGCTTAACATTCTTACCTAAATTGTTATAAACTCCTATTTCTAATAAATTTGAAAAATGGAAAAATATGGCCATATCAATTCAAACTGAATCCTAAAATAACGAAAAGAAAAAAAAATCGAGCCCTTACCAATCCGTGTTTCCCAGCCGATCAGGAGTCGCTTCATCGTCGGATTCTGCCTCGCTGGAGTCCTCGGATTCTGAATCCTGCGACGCAATGGTTATTGTAGGCCGTCGTGGTTCATACATATATGGCTGAAATCTCAAATCGCCTGGTAACAATGCATTTTCGCCTTCAGTCTGCTCCAAATCGCGTAAACTTGTACTGTCCTCCATCTCGTGTCACAATTTGGGTCGATCAACCTACGTCACAGATCATCGACCAATCAGAGCGCTTGAAAATCCGTTAACGGACAGGTGCGAAAGAACAGTAAATCACACAACTTTAATCATTTATAACTTCCCTTAGACCATAATTTTTTTGTTCGTACAATCGGAGATCGCTTCTGAACACAAAAATAAATCGAACTAAACGCGGTTACAGGTCAACTCGCCGACCGTTGCATTTGAACTTTAATAGTGCGGAGGGTTGGTATATAATGTGTAATTGTGACATTTCTGGTCAAACTCACTTGCCTTGAACTCCCAGTCAACGATAGTTCAGTCATGTAGGGACTCCTTTCAGACAGATGGAGAAGAAAAATAATTGAATAGACTATAAGACCCCACCAAAATTTGCCTCAAGTGATAATAATTTTTGTCTGTCCATTTAAATAAAAGAGGCGTATTTTTACTTTTGATGGCAAAATTGATTTGAACCTTGCACCCATGCTAATTAAATTTACATATGTGAAGCAAAAATAGTAAGTGAGTATGATCAGGAAATACCACAATCACAAACCGCAGACAACCCCATGGCACCACGAGGAAGAGCCAATCAACCACCACAAGACACCAGGAAGACAAATTAAGCAAAGCAACCAGCTCTCTCTTCCCCATCAAGATGATTGCAATAATAGAATGGACATAAAGTAACGTACAACAAAACATATAACATTACAGACTCCCACAATGGGAGTAACAATCAACAAAAAGTCAACAACAACAGATCCACCGCCTTAGAACGGACAGCAGCCTAAGCAACCGGGGGGGGGGGGGGGGCTTAAATGTATTTTACTGGTACCAAATCTTCGCCCTAGATTCTGCTGTTGTTGAAATACAAGACATGTTTAGCTCGCATGGAGGCCATCTAACTAATGCAATGTATCATCATGGAGAAACACTCTAATCAAATCAACACACCATGATGAAACAAAGAAAATGGCTCATGACTCACAGATAGTCAGAGCTAAAGAAAACCTCAAGTTGAGCCACAGTGGGTCCAGCTACAGATAAGCATCAGGCCCCAATCCACCGATTAAAGCTTTACGTCTGAGCCGTCATAGAGTCTGAGGCATGACCCACCATCGTGCAATTAAAATGGAAACCATAGTTATAAACCGTGATTGGGTTTAAAACTAGGCATGCAGACTGTCGCATGATATCTAACTTATATCCAGCCCTTATATAACGTTTTACTATCTTTTTGAATTGATAATTAAAATTAGGTTTTTCAACAATTCGTTTGAATTTATAAACTAAATCACCATAAAATATAGGTTCTGATATGCCTTGTTGCAGAATAGTTTTTAACCCAATGTTGTATTTAACAATTAACTCTTAGTGTCTGTGGTAGAATTTAGAAAATGCTTTTGGAATTTTATTACATCTATAACCTTGTTTTAATAACTTAGCAGTTAAAAATAAGTTTCTGTTATCGGAAGAAATATCCCTTGGACTCAGAATTAAGTCAAATGTCAACTGGGTGTAAAATAACAAGATAATAGACAAAGCACTCGTTTCTATGTCATTTCCCGCCTATATAACATATTTTAATTTGCTGACAATATCCAGGATGTACTGAAGCTGCTTAAGATACTAGTTGCATGTATTACAAGACAAGAACTGGGCGTAGGTCTGTGCAAAAATAAAGGCCATTTAAGTGCAGATTTCAAAAATACAATATGTAATGTTAATGCTGCATTTTTATCGATTTCGTACAAAGCTTCTTCATGTAGTCAGCATAACTACATATAACTATTAAACAACAACATTAGTGAGTAGGACGTATGAGCGCAGCAAATATTTTCACTAAATATATATAGGTATCCAATTGTAAACTAGCACCAAGAGGCCTATTCGCTAAGAAACAATCAGCTTTAATCATATAAGAGCATAAAAATGCAGATCAGTTTTCATATTTGTGCTGCCTGACTAGCACTTTTGTTGTTCGCTGATTAGGTACTAATCTTCCAGACTCTAGCTAAGCTTTTTAGCACAGCAAGCGAGTTTTAGTCATACCTGGTGGTCAAACCTGAAAATATAGTTTCTCTTGATGGTGCTCAATTGTGATCAAGTAAGTACTTTTTCAAGTTTTCTACAACTGCATTTTGACTTGTTGTAAAACCCACTCACAGTTTGTAAACCCACTCACAGTTTATAGTTAGGATTTCCTCTTTAATTGCATAAAAGTGGATCAGGCTTCAGACTCAATGATAATTCTAACTTTAATCGGTTTGTTGGTGTGTCTGATGCTTGCCTTTGGCTAGACCCACCATGGCTCAACTTGTTGTTCTATCTGTGAGTTACATGTCCTTTTCTTTGTTTCGTCTTATATGTATAGATTGTTAATTCGATTAATTGCTTAGGTTAGCCTCCATGCGGGCTAAGTATTTTTGTGTTTTAACAACAGATGAATCTAGGGTGAAGATTCGGAACCAGATTATTGCATTTAGACCAAAGTGGCTTCCGCTGCTGTCTGTTCTAAGGCATTGGTTCTGTTGTTTTTGATTCATTGTTTATTGTTGGTCCCATTGTTTGTGGGGGATTTGTTTTTGGTCCTTGTTTTCTTATGCTGTTTTTATTGTTCAATCTAGCTTCTTCAATCATCTCGCGGAGGAAGAGAGAGCTAGTGGCTTTACTTTAACTGTATTTCTGCTGCATTTTGGCTATTTGTGATCTGAGTCTCTTCCTTACAGTGCTGTGAGTTGATGTGCAGTGGGTGTAGGTGGTATTTCCTGGTCATACTCACTTACATTTCAGTAATTCCTTGTTCGTTACAATCCAAATGAATCAGCTGTTATGTGTACGTTGCTAAATGATAATTAACTGTTTGTCAATGCACTAAAACAGTGAAATGTCTCACAACAATCATTGCTATATCAGATCTATTTTAAGTAGAATATGAAAGACTTGGAAAACCAATGAAATCAATCCTACAAGCTGGTGTGCATTTCAGAGATGCTTTAGAATGCTTGCATCTCATTGGCACACATTTCGTCTTGCGTCCACAGCTAACTGGCTACATGCACACATCTGGGATAGCTTACAGGCACTACCAAACAACCTCTAGTCAAAATGTACCTTCTTACCACCAGTCAATAGTATCAGTTGGTTTATTTTCTAGATCCATTTTTACATGGGCTGCCTGAAGCTTTATCTCAGCGTGATAGTTTGCCCTTGCGATATGAAACTCTAATGCGCCATGGGTTGGAGGCAACTCATCTATGTCACGTTTCGCTTTCACAAAAAGACTGTGCCTGACATCATCAATACCTCTGACAACCTTTTCTCCAATCCCATATAACGGACATACAGAAGCCCAAGCATCATCGACGTTATCATCCCTAACTACGCCAGTAAGCAGATGAACATATCTATTGAACATTTTCTATCATGTACTCTTGCTTTATCAGAAAAAAGCATGGTTTTCCTGTTAGCGGTTGAAAACCTAAATTAATGGGCAATACTAGCTTGGGTAGTTTTCAGCAACAAAATGGGCAGGAACCCATTTCATAACTCTCGCTGCTAAACTTCAATATTGCAGCCCCCGACGTGATACAGTCTGATACCTGGTCTGCGTCACGCCATTTGCGAACATTTCTTTTATACCCCGCTGCTGTTGTATCTCACAAATGTAACACCATCCTAGTGTCCATATCTTCATACTTGGATGACAAGTGGGATGCTTCATGTCAATGTAGCTCTTAAGGCATACTCAATTCCTCATTAAGTAACCAATTCTTAGTCTCAGGTAAGGAGTTCTAGCGATAAGGCGTATATTTTCCCTAGTTGACATGATTGCAAAGCCTAAATTTTGAAATTGCCCTAATGTTTTTAAAATTGGTCTGTTCCGGTAGTAAAATTTACATAGAAAGCATCAAAATAGGTTTCAAAGCGATTCATCATTTACAAAACCGTTAAAACTTGCGCCTTCTACTCCCACCCCTCATTTTACGTCTTTAGACTGGGTGCCGTTTAGACGAGAGTTTTAGTAAATCCTTTGCAGGTTTTCAAAAAGTAAAAAAGCTAAAATATTAAGGATATAAGTACCCTTCATTTTCGAAACTTTGCGGTTTTTCCTCTGCGCATGCGTACGAAATATACTTAAAATTGTGACGTTTGTCATTGAAAAGATGAAACTGGCGTCTTTCAGTTTGTTTTTAGATGCTTTGCCCCCCTAGACCCAAGATGCCCTTTGGACAATTAAATGTCGCTATACAAATACATAACATATGTAAAGGGCGTCTTGGGTCTAAGTGGGGCAAAGGGGTTGTATAAGCGAAAGAAGACATCAAATATCTGACAAAAAATAGACCACTTTGCAAGATGGTCGTTTTTATTGTACATCAACTGTATAAATAGTTTTACTGTACATAGCGTGATAGGAGTTATTACATGCACTAAGGAAATCCCGTTTTAAATATACAAATTCGGGGGCAATGGTGCATCGACGGCCCGTCTATATATATTTGTTTAATGTACCTAGTTTCTCCAGTCGTCATTTCAACAAAATAAAACGAACGTCTCGTTTAGGGAGATTGCTCGCCTTATCGCTAGAAATTCTTTGAGAGTTATAGCTGTCAACAGTACGGACAATGTATAAGCCAAACGATGCGAGCTGAACATTTCTTGTACTTCAACAACAGCAGAATAAAAGGCGAAGATTTGGTACCAGTAAAATGCATTTAAGCCCCCTGGTGGATTAGCCTGCTGTCCGTTCTAAGGCGGTGGGTCTGTTGTTGTTGACTTGTTTTTTATTGTTATCCCCATTGTGGGAGTAATTTTGTTTTGTTGTACGTTACTTTATGTCCATTCTAGAGTTGCAATCACCTTGTTGGGGAAGAGAGAGCTGGTTGCTTTGCTTAGTTTGTCTTCCTGATGTCTCGTGATTGTTGTGTGGCTCTTCCAAGCGTTGCCATGGGTTTGTCTGCGGTTTGTTATTGTGGTATTTCCTGATCATACTCACTAACAATTTTTGTTGCACAATAACCTGATAAGCGTCGGTTATCTCACGGCATGTGTCTTTATCGGGTAATGATGGCGTTGTACTTTTCGAATGACGTCTTTTTTTCAATTACAGTTATCTGTTTTATGAAAAGTTCTACTTAAAATTGCAATTGCAACTTGGTTTAATCGAAAACAAACGAGTTAGCCATCCTTTTGCAGATTGATGCAAACTAATGTGCAGGTAATGTGATTGGGTTTTGAACTTTATGTCCGCTCCATACACCACATGCGCAGATCCAGAATATTTTGTAAGGGGAGGGTGGGGAGGGAGGTGTCCATGCCCACTGAAAAAGTTGATAATTTTTTAATCGCTCTCGAAGGAACCGTACCAGTACTCCCAAAGAAACCTGTAGCCACTTTTTTCGGTGTGGGTGATAGGGGTCCGGACCTCACCTCCATGTACCCCTCTGGATCAGCGCATGTCTCCGTTATGCCTGGAAGGACTATTATTAGATCTATAGTAAGCGCTGGTCAAACGTGCCCTCGGTGAGATGATAAACATAATTCAAAATTTAATCATGACGATTCCAGGTCATGGTCACAATAAAAAAAACTTTTAATGATTGAAATTATAACACAGGCAATTAAATAAGAACCTGCCATTGCAAATGGCGGGTATATAATAAATTCATGGGTTTATTATTGGGCCAAGTTAAGAGAAAAGCTTTAAGCATATGAAACAACAAAAGCTTCCATGCTCTCTGATTAGCGCTTTTTTGTTTACTGCTACTTATTCAAAATAAGGCTTATCAATATTAAGTAAGTCATTTAAATATCTGGAGGTGCAGTTAAAAGCTTCAATAATATCAGTTTGATTATTGTCTGACAGAGACAACACACATCTGCAACAAGAGGAGCACAATTAGTACCATTCGTAATACCTGCAATTTGTCTTTAGAATTTCGAGCCAAATCTTTAAATTTATTGTTTAAAAGATAATCTTATTTTTTGTACATGTTGTGTAGAAATAACTATTCGCAATAATTCCACTTTTTTATATCTCCCCCCTGGAATGTTCGGGAGACTTATTGTTTTCCCCTTGCGTCCCTCTGTCCATCTATCAGTCCGTCTGTGTGTCCGTCACAATATCGTGTTGGTCTTTAACTTAATAACCGTTAGAGATATTTCAACGATACTTCATTCATTTGTAAAGTATATTCAGACGATGTGTCATGCGCAAGAATCGTAACTCTTAAATGTTATTTTTCAAATTACACCCCTTGTAACATAAATAAATGCAATTCTTTGTCCCCTATGTAAGTCAAACACTGTTAAAGGTATTTGGTTGAAACATCATACATTTCTAGAGCACAATGAGACAATGCGTCACACACAGAAATTATAACTCTGTTTTGAATATTTTGGAATTATTTCCCTTTGGTCATTTGTAATGCTATTTCATGTCCACTCTAACTTGAGAACCCTTAGAGGTATTTCAACGAAACTTCATACATTTATAAAGCACATTCAGAGAACGTGTCATGCATAAGAACCATAACCCATGTATGTTTATTTTTTTTTCAAATTATTCCCCTTGTAACATAACTATATACAGTTTTTTGTCCGCTCTATCAGTTGAACACTTATTCAAAATAAGGATTATCAATATTCAGTAAGTCATCTAATATACTGAGG
Organism: Loripinus fragilis; assembly: GCA_964019695.1. Lineage (NCBI taxonomy): Eukaryota > Metazoa > Mollusca > Bivalvia > Lucinida > Lucinidae > Loripinus > Loripinus fragilis. The sequence continues at coordinate 62,306,144 of OZ026528.1, read as the reverse complement.
TGAAGTAAAACGCTTCAATAATATCAGTTTGACAGAGACAACACAAATCTGCAACAAGAGGAGTACAATTAGTACCAATTTGAATACCTACCATTTGTCTATATAATTTCGAGCCAAATCTTATAAATATATTATTCAAAAGATAATGGAGAGTATCACACATTTCTGACGTGACCACGATTTAGATCGTTTAGGTTGTTCAGAAGTAAAAAGAGCATTTTTATCATTACAAGCCAAATAAAGGGAGCCATCTCTGTTAAATGTTTGTTCAATTAATTCTGTTGGTTTTTCTTTGATTAGATTATGAGGCAATTTAGTAAAGAGAATAGAGAAATCATAATGCTGATTATATGAGAGGTTAATAATTAAATGCCTAAAATAATAAAATGTAAATATAAGACGATAAGTGAGGCCCTCTCATTGGGTACCTGTTCCCAAAATCCAAAAATGTGTTTTTTTATGTTCCTTGTTCCACAATAGTGTCTTGTTCTCTTGTTACCCTCAAAATTTGGCCTTTGTTTTCCTGTTCCCCTGAAATAAATGACATTTTCCTCCTGTACCCTAAAACTCCTGGGAGGGCCTCATCAGTTAGGCTTATTGTATGACAAATATCTGATTAAAAAGTGCTAATACCAAGTTACAGCAATGATAAATATTATTTCATATGCGAAATTGCATGAATGCTCCATTCGCAAATCCGGTAATTATCTCCCCTGAAGATTCATCCGTTAGTAACTTACGTCGTTTCACATAGGATGACGTGCTATTTTATGTAGCTTGTAAATCTCTGATTTGAAAAATAAAAAAATAAAAACAGCGATGCAGCCCATTAGCATAGGGATAAATGTATTCAAACATTCATTTTTGGAGGTATGTGTTCGGTTTTAAAGTCGCAACTAACGTTTTGCTGCTCCGCTGACGCGCCTCCGTAAACCAACTTCACGACTGTGGATCAGACTTTTTGCCATTATTGCCTGTCTAATCAAAATTGTAATTGACATACTGTTATCTCCTAACTGTATAATTTCCCTACTTTTAACCGATTGACCATTCAATATGGGGCTTTAGAACAACAAAGACGCAGACTAGCCTGTGCACACGCACAGTCCGATAAGCGCCTTTGTCATTCACTTTTTCTTAACTTACTACAAGCGAAATTTCAACATTCTGGCTTGTCTGTGCTGCTGAGCAGGATGGTTTGAGCATGACCTGTTGGAAACCCGGAAGACAGGTTTTCTCGCGTTTAGGCCCATATGAAGTTAAATAATGCCTCAGCGTAAAAAATACGTTCAAATGGCGTAGCCAGAACGCTGAAAAAGTTACGCGCATCAAAGGGAGACTACTGGGTCAAGCAATTCTTTTCTTCAATTGCGTTCCTTTTCAAAATGGGAACTTCTCTTAAAGGAAAGAATTTGCTCCCAGAGGGAGCGAATTCTTTCCTTTATGAGCAGTTCCTTTTGGTATGGAAACTCACTTTCATCACATTAAGTAACCTCCCTTTAATGCTACTATATTCATTACGCACGTGCGTAACCTGCAATGAATTTTATTGAAATGTCAAAGGCTGGTCTGACACCTATATTCGTAACGTAAACGTCTCGGGAAAAGACAAGGCGTATGGCTGATTCTCGCTAGATCCGCCATTTGAACTTTGTTTGTATAAGTATCAGAGCCATTCATTATTTTCACATTATATACCTGTAATTGATATAAAAGATAACAACCTTCAAAAATATTAATAAACCACCAAATGGCGTCCGTACACGTTCTCAGTCTTATAATTGTTGGTTGCACCAGCATATTTTGTCACAGATTAGGAATGGAACCGCAAGGTTCGCAGTTCCAGTGTGGGGGAAAAATGCTGGAGAAAATGGTGCGAATAGAATACGCGATAGAATTAATGAATGATGATGTAGAAGGTAATCTGATGACAATGAGGAAGGAATTCGATGCCATGAGGGGAGAATTTGATGTCATGAAACAGCACATGAACGAAGCTGAAGAAAATAATCGAAAGACAATGAAAGAAGAATTCAATGCAGTAAAGGGAGAATTTGATGTCATGAAACAGCACATGAACGAAGCTGAAGAAGTTAATCGAAAGACAATGAAAGAAGAATTCGATGCAGTGAAGGGAGAATTTGAGGTCATGAAACGGCACATGAACGAAGCTGAAGAAGATAATCGAAAGACAATGAAAGAAGAATTCGATGCCGTGAGGGGAGAATTTGAGGTCATGAAACGGCACATTAACGAAAATGAAGAAAATAATAGGAAGGCAATTAAAGAAGGATTTGATGCCGTGAGGGGAGAATTTGAGGTCATGAAACTGACCATGAAAGAAGCCCTAGAATACCTAGAATACCTAAAGCATATAAAAGATGGTAAGATTCTAATTTTAACCCTTAGTATACAGGAAACCCTTAAACGGATACTTTTACAAATACTGAAGACCCATATGAAATACAGCACGATGCTACATTTTATCCAGGTCTACACTGTTTGTAAAGTTAAAAAAGATCTTCAGACAAAATAATACTTTTTTAAAGTTTACCCTGACACCCCTGGATATTCTCGAAGACATTTAAAAGCTAGTGTTTTCCATCATCCAGTGCAAGCTAAAAATCTGAATTTCAACTTTTACATTTACATTTTATATTATCAATCAAATATGCCTTACAATCTTACACCCAGTCCCACGGGACTATCACAAGTTTATTGTTTCAAACCGTTAGTATACAAATGGTTAACGAGCGGCGCATGAAGTTTTAAACACATTTTGCATATGCGAAAAAACCTATTAGTAATTTACGTATTCAGCGGGGCTAGAGCTGTCATCTTTTAACTGAGTCATCATCTGCATCCATAGTTTATGTATGCGAACAGTCATGGCTCTAGCGAGACTTTGCATATGCGCAGACCTGTCTGAGTCTTCGCTGCTCAACAAAGCGATAAGTACCAAAATCGTATACGCTAGGGGTAATTTGAGAGAGTATAATCAGGAATTGATGCATTCATAGATGACAGACCAACAGAGACAGGCACATAAGCCGGCAATTCAGCGTGGTATAACACACTGAATGTTGTTGTACTACTATAGTAATTTTAAAATTGGTTTATAATAGCGAGATGAAGATACAAACCAGAAAGCGGAAAATATTTAATTATTGAAATGCAGATTTTTAGCTTGCACAGAGTGATGCAAAACAGTAGGCTTTTTAATGTCTGTGAAGCCCGAAGGGCTTCTCGGAGACAATTTTCATCATCCGGTGCAAGCTAAAAATCTGAATATTCCAATTCTAATATTTATATTTTATATTATCAATCACATATGTCTTTCAATATTACACCCAGTCCCGCTTGTTACCTTTTTAGTATGATTTATTTTATTTGTATGGGGGTGTTGGACCAGCCAGCCAGCGAAACTCTTGTACACAGCGTCATGACGATAAATTATTTACGTCATTGTTATAATACGATAATTATGTCACAAAAACCAATAAGCTGAGACAGTCATTGGTTGACGTTTACGTAGTCCGCCTACTGGCTCGTGGCAACTAACGTGATTGTTCAATGTTCTGCATCGAGAAATGCAAACAACGTTGAATGTTAGGTTTCATCTACAATGCAACTACAATGGAAATGTTAATATTGAAGGCAACAAATTATAAAAAATTAAGTACCAGCCCACTCAATCTTTTTATAACCAATACGAAATACCATTCGGGAAAGTCCGGCACAATTCGAGAATTGAACCAAGCCTCAGCTGTACGTAAGGCGCATTACACGTAGTGCTATGTACGAAAAAGCTCAATTTTGCTAGCCGGAAATGGCGTAATGAAAATTAATTTTTAGCATGTGAGTTCAGCTCTATTAAAATCCGTTTATCTGATTACCCAAAAAGTTTAATCAGCAGAATAAATGAAGTTTATGTATTTCAATAAAATACCGCTATAGAGATATTTTATTGAAAAAAAGCATAACTTCATTAAAAATTTTATGTATTCATAATAAAATACGGCTATACCGATATTTCATTGAAAAAAACATAGCTTCATTTATAACCATTTGTTTTGCTGTAATCACGCTTGTTACTGTGTTAACATGGTTTCTGTGACGTCAACGTCAAGTAACATAACGTTAGCATCAGGTTATCACCCGCGTTTTCAAAGTAGATCCTCGATGCACATCCGTGGTCTGATTCCATGGGATTTCGAGGAATTTGCCGAGGCAGTTCCGGCTGTGCCAAATGCGTGTATCTTTAATTAAGGTATAGGTCTACTGATCTCAAAGATAACCTAGTGTTTTATTCAAGTAAAGAGAGTTATCTGCCGTTATAATTTCATCGTTGGCGAAAAGCTAACGTTCGTGATCTCTATATTGAAGAAAGTACATGTCATGAAATGGTAATTGATATATTAAAGAGATTTAGCTGAACTGTTTATTTTTTGCACTTAATCGTTATTCTGGTGCATTAATGTGGAATAGCGTTCCCTTAAAGATAAAAAAATCTAGTACAATTGAGTCATTTACAATTAACTGCTAATAATGGATGAAATGTGACTGTGTATCTTAATTTAGTCGCAATATGAGAAGACCAGATTTCCATAGGTGAAAAGCAAACGCGCAGATAGGCTGTTTAGTTGTACAGGATGATCAGCGCATATTATACGTGGCAAAAAAAGTTAGGGATTTTTGACAGCAAAACCAAATATCCCTAACTTTTTTGCTTCGTAGATTTTCACTGCCTAGCTGGTATGATCTCTTTCCCTATTTTCGAAAATACTTATGTGTCTACCTGACTTACGTGGCTGAGTAGACTGGCATGCGTCAACCTGGTCAGAAAATCTGAGCACTGGTTTCCTCATGCGTATTTATTTTATTCGGTTGTTTTTGTTGTTTAATGGATTTTACGTATTATACCCACGGAATTCCTGAGGCCCTCAAAATATTTACTTAGTTTTAAGTACAACTTTCACGTTGACGATGAAAGAATGACAGCAAGAACGCTAGGAATGTCAGAAAATATCTGCGTTGATGGTCTAAACAAGAATTATCTTATAAAAGAAAGATATTAGGCTGCATATCAATTGTGGAATTTGTTTTTATATGTATAGCTGTTCTGTACTTAGGGCCATCCGACTTGGGGAAATATAGTTAATACACCCAACAATGTAAACGGCCCCATAGTTTTATTATTGCAAGGGTTTTTAAACCAATATAGGACACTAATACAAAATCACAACTTTGGTGCACTTGCTAAACAAAGAACAGTCCCTTTAAACGTAACTGAATGGTCATACAAGAAATTAAAGGATGTGAAAATATTGGTTTACACACACGGGTAGGAAAATTTTTAGTGAAGTAGTCAATTTTCATGATTTAGTTATGCTCTTCAACATTGACCTATCTCATCGACATTGCAAAGAATACGTTTGTCTAAAACTAGAAGTGTACTTCAGTTTAGTTGACATTTTTCTGAGACGAAAAGTGCAAAAGTACTTCAGTCTGTATCCCTAGATTTTGCATTAGTTTTCAATGAATGTTGTCACCCAGATTAAGTTTGTATGGACAGCCTGGTAATTAACCAATGAGATGTTTCCTGTACTGGCAGATACTTTAATATGCAAATTTCTGTCTATTCCTGATTGGTTGAAATTTAGAAAGGCAAAGTTATATCATACTGCAATCCATTTTACAGCGCGAGAATTCTTCTGTTGGGATGTTTATGTAAATCATGGACTCACTATTAAGGTAGCACACTACAATTGAGTTTTTACACAGTGCTAGTTAATTGTGCAGCATTTTGGGCGCAGGGACATGATATGTTTGAGTTCTGACTCACCGAGTCAGAACTCAAAAATATCATGTCCCTCCAATGTTTGTGGGATTCCCGCAATCCCGCACCATAGAGGTATCACTGCCAGATAATGAATTCAAAATTTTGGACTACATGTACCTCCCCTGCCTGCCTGCATAGCTATAGATTCCCTATTAAAATCACATACTGAACTTACCTGACTCAAAACAGAACAAAATATCTCCAGCAACCATGAAAAATCCAACAAACTAATGTTGTTGGTTTTTAATTTTCAAACATATCTCCTTTCACTTCGTCGTATATCACTTTTAAGATAGTTCTTGTTTAGCATAAAACGTAGAAGTAACAGCGTTCATAATAATCAAAAAATCTCTTTGAGTAGCCATATTAAGAGCTTGGAGCAACCACACCTTTATTAATGTATTAATAAAGCGTGCAACTGCAGAACATGTACCAACGATGAAGACCAGTGCAGTTGTGTACAGTGTTTATGGTAATTTGAATTATAAATGTAACAGACAGTCGAATAAAACTATCACACATACTTTAAATGGTCCTCGTCGCGAGAAAACCTGTCTTTCGGGGTTTGCGAACAACACAGGCGCAGACCAGCCTGCGCATCCGCGCAGTCTTATAAGCGCTTTGTTATTCATTATTGGAAAATTTCATATGTAAACTTGCTACTGGTGAAATTTCAATTTTCTAGATTGTCTCTGTAGCTGAGGAGACTGGTTTGAATCTGACTTTGACGGAAACCCTGAAGACAGGTTTTCTCGCAACAAGGCCCAAATAAGTCATTATTTAAAACATACTGCCTGCCCTTTTAGAAGGAACACTATTGGTAAAGTACATCTAGGTTTTCATTGCGCAACAACATTACAGAGGGAAAAAATTGGTTAGGCAATTTTGAATATGAAATCTTCGTTGTAGAAAAGTTGCGTGAAACGTGGTTGGCTTTTAGTTCACCTTAGCTAAAAGCTTAAGGTGAGCTATTGATATCATTTGATGTCCATCATCCGTCGTGTGTCGTCAACAATTGCTTCAAAAGACATCTCCTCCTAAACTACTGACTGGATTTTGACCAAACTTGGCAGGAATGATCCTGATATGACTCACTTTTATAAGTGTGCAAATGGTTTTGGTCCGTTGCATATTTACATGTAGGTATCAAAGGCTAATAATAGATTTTCAAGATGAAAATTTTAAAAATCTTATTGTTTGATACCACAAGGCCTAGAGCCTTGATATTTAGTATGTAGCATCATCTAGTGGACTTCTTCCAAATTTGTTCAATTTATGCCCCTGGGGCCAAAAACGGCCCCACCCAAGGGGTCTTATAGTTTGCATAGGCTTATATAGGGGAAACATGAAACAAATATTATTGTCTGAAAGCCTTGATATTTGGTATGTAGATGCTACCTAGTAGACCTCTACCACGTTTGTTCAATTTATGCGCTTGGGGTCAACAATTACCTCGCCACACGGGTCACATAGGCTTATATAGGGAAACATGAAAAAAAATCTTCTTGTCTGAAACCACAAGGCACAGAGCCTTGATATTTGGTATGTAAACTAACGCTCGCGTATTTGTACTACAATAGGCAATTCATGGGCATTTTTAATGTGTTGTACGAGGGTCATTTGGAAAGTTCTTAGCACGGCATCATAACTCCACAATGCGTTGATAAAATGCTATCAAATTATACATTTTTGGAAACTAGAATTCAACGGCTACTTGATGGTTTGATTTTTGTCGAAAAAGGACTTGGCGTGCACGTGCAGCGCATGCTCAAAATGAGTAGGGGTTTATATACTGGCGGAAATTTTAAGCAAAATACTTGGAAAAAAGGCATGGAAAATTGGGGACCTTATTTGCGCTCATGATTTGACATATTAACGAGTCAGTGCTAACTTATTTTTTATTAGAATATATCATGCGATTACTGCTTGCACGACTACCACATTTACATTCTTAAAATGTTGATTAATAGAGAAATGGTAAACCTTCTAAAATGGGACTTTTTCGAGCTCTTTATACTTTTACTATAAATTGTGTCACTACAGGAGCACGAAAAATGCCTTTTGAGTAAATGTTTTGCTTTTTTTTTGTAGCAAACAATGCATATAAATCATTTTGTCGCGCAAAAGTGTGGCTTGTTTAGTTCTGTATTCAAGAAAATTACTCCTAATAATACTACCCCTACTTTTACAGAAGTGAGTGGGGTAACTTAACCCCTCACAATTAGTCGATGGCATAAGAACTTCTCATGGTATCGCGCTAACAATCACAAAAGTGATTGATTTCTACTCTAAAGGTATTTTTACTTTTTGGTTTGCGACGGTTTTCAATTGAAATGAGCCAGAACGTCAACTTATAGCTAAATTTACGCTGCCCCTTGGAAAGATTATACGAGTTATCTTCCCTTTGTTCTGGTTTGCAAAATCCATTTTGGTTTTAATACTAAGAGCATAAACTGTGCTTGACAAAAATATCAACGCACGTCATTTTTAAACTACTGTCGGTTAATTATTTTCAAAATATGTTCATTGTGACATGCGATTTTTAATCGAAAAAATTAGCACACTGCTTTGCTTTCTAGACGGTTTTGGTATTGCTGTTCCGGTATTTAGTTATTAGAAACATCCAACTCGGTCATCAATTGTATAATAACTGTACCAGATTGTGGCCTACAAATGGTACAAAATTATCTAATTTCATGGAATAATGTTAATGTTCTGCACACTTTTCAAAAGGTAAAATGATATATTTCCCACTGAAATTTTGCGTTTTCCAGAATAAAAACAGTACATGTATTCACAATGATATTTTTCGAGTCTGCATTAGAATATCCTCATGAAATTTGTGCCGTAACATAGAAGAAAGACAGCTTTTTAAAATGATACTAAACATGATAGGGTTTGTAAATCGGTTACTAAGATAAAAGACCATGCTAAGAACTTTCCAAATGCCCCTCGTATGCATGTAACTTCGTTGAAAACGCGAATCAACGCGAGGCAAATTTCATGAATATTCATATGAGATTGGAGGCGTTAGTGAGTTAACCAATCATTTTGCCATTTTTAATAGCTCGAAATTGAAACATGTTGGCAAAGTTAAAGCTTAATCTAGTCTAACGTTAGATAAATTGCTATATCATCTTGCGTAAACCAATAAATATTTCTAACCGCAATGTTTTATTTTGCTATTAAATCCTGTTAGCGTATTTTATCCTTCCAATATCAAATGACTCTGCAGTATTGCATTTCAATGGGAAACTGCGTTGATACGCGATGATATACGTTGATTCGCGCGGATAGATCAGCTGAATCGATTGGTAGGCAGGTTAAATGCAAAAATGGCCCAATGCAGGGGGTCACATGTATTGGTAAGGCATATATTGGGATACATGAAAAAATCTTGTCTGGAACCACTAGGCCTAGAACTTTGATATTTGGTTTGTAGCTTCACCTAGTGAACCTCTACCAAGTTTGTTCAATCTATGCACCCTGGGGCTAAAAAATTCTCAACCAGGAGTCCCCTTTTGTATATATTGGATGATTATAGTGCAAAAGCTATATTGATTTTTTGTGTAAGGAACTTTACATTTCCCCAAGATATTATATCAAACAAATTCTCACTATGAGCAATAATTGCCCTGTGGCTGTACATTAGCACAACTGTGTCAATATATTTACCTCATCCCCTGATTCCTTAGGCGGGGTCAAATGTCAAATAATTAAATTGCCCATAACTAAATCAGTTGTCAATACTTTAACAGAAATTTTGCATGCAAACAGACGAACAAAAGGTATGAATCAAATCAAGCAGAATTTTAGTTTTGAAGGCCAGTCATCATCTGGGTGGACCTAGTAGGGGGTTGGGCCGATGCCAAAGTCAACTTTTTCAGAATATGGTCATATGGTATATCATATTAAAGGAAATGAAGCATACAGTAACATGCCAGCAATCATTTACCCATACACACACTCTTAAACCGTGATGAGAAAAGGTCATTGTTATTCTTTTCTGATTGAAGTCATGTTGCATATCAAATTAAAGGGAATGAAGCATTAAACACCATTCAAGCAAATATTCTGCCCTTTTACACAGACTCGACCGCCAATATGATATTTTAGTAGAGGAATGATTTCTTATTTTTGTGGATTTATCGATGTGTGTAAACTCCAGCGAATCACTCACAAACTGAGAAAAGTCCAAAGGGCTTTATGTAAAGTTTGCGAGTGATTCGCCAGAGTTAACACATCGATAAAATACACACAAATAATAATGCATTCCTTATAATTCCAACTTTGAAACAAAACAGCTCATTTGTAAATGGTTGTTTACAATATTTCAAATTCTAAAGCCTGCTGAAGAAAAATAGTTCATAACCGCTGTCCATGAAATATGGGATAGCTGTCTTGAAAATTATGTCAGTTCAAAACTTTATTTTGCTAAATAATAATTCAAACAGCATTCTATTGGGAGCAAATATGTAAGTATGAGCTCAAATACAACCCCAGTTAGTTTGGAATATTGTTTTATTTTGCCAAACAGCTTGCTGGGCTCTTTGAAGATCATTTAGATTTAGGCACAATGTACCACGGATCGACAGGTTTTAAAAAGCACTTACCGTCACAAGTCCCTGCCTAAAATTCCCCCATCAGTAGGACTTAAGCGTCAGTTTAAAAAAATCGTTTTGACGCCGTCAAACTGCGTTGTAACATTTTGCTGTTGATGATGTAACAATGACATTGTTTTAATGACGATTCTCTTCAACGACGTGACTGCTTGTGGAGTGACGTCAATTAATTTCGACATCCAGTTCATTTCTTAAGTTCCCTTCGTTGCTTTGAAGATGTACCACCATACTATGTAAGCGTTTTCAACACAGTATGTAAACTAAAATAAACATCCTGTACCGTTCCTCCACTAGCTCACGCCTTATAAACATGAATAACAGCACTCGTGCGTAACCAGTAGTCGGAAAATGCGTGTATTTAGGTACATGTACACGTTTCGATTTATATTGTTAGCGATACAGACAATAAACATTCGAACAAGGTAAGAAAAGCCATTTTATCTATTTTATTCCGTTTTATTCAATGATTTTAACGGTTACCTCCTTTGCATTTTGCTTTGTTAAAAAAACGACTTGCTCACAATCAGAGCCGTTCTGTGTCGAAAACGAGCTTAAATGCCAGATTGCACGGTTTTAGTGGAATTGGCAATCACATGTATACATGATTTCATGGTTATAACTGTAACAGTTACTTAGATCTATGGAAAAAAATAATTTTAATAGGTGGGCCCTCGCAATTACAGCTGTACCAACAACTCTCACATCACGATTTCCGACAACTGGTTACGCACGAGTGCTGTAATTCATAATGTATAAGGCGTGAGCTAGGAGGAACAGGTACAGGATGTTTATTTTAGTTTACATACTGTGTTCAAATGAGCTTTCAACATGCTTAACTATATTTAAACTGTTGATTTTTTTATCGCCGACACAACAATACTTGTGTTCGAAGTTTTATGTACAGTTCGTTATTATTAACACAATCTTAGCACTGTTAGGCTAATGTGAAATCAAGGTAGATATCAAATATTCATATGCATGGGATTTTATCAAAGTGTAAACCATATAATTCTGCCAACGGCCCAATCAAAATCGCTGAAAAAAAAAAAACGATAAAAACGTTGAGTTGGAACTACTCAGAAATAAAGGTCAAATATATATAAAACTTTGCCTTTTTGGCTTCAAAGACAATTCCTCTTACTTAGTTCAAGGTCAAAAGTGCCATACTATGCGGTATTTAATGTAAGCATGGATATTGGTGATGCCCCTACCCCCCCCCCCCCCGCTGGCCTCATCAATTGACCAGCTTTTTACTGCACAAAACATACAAACGAGGACTGATCTCGCATAAATGATTTTGCGTATGTTAAATTCCATTTACTTCAAAACTTATGCTTAAAATTTAAATTTAAATAAGAATTTTAATTCACTTTTACCATGCATTTTTATTCTAAATAATACAATTATTAGTAAACTTAAACTGTTATATTAATTCATTCGAAACATTAAAAAGATAAATCCAAAAGCATACCGGCTGAAATAAAACAAAAAAAATAAAATTTCAATCCAAAAATTTAGAATTAATTTTCTCACCTTTTTACTTAAACTTATTAAAAATCGTTTAATCTGACAATTGTAATTTAGGAAATTAAAATCATTGGCATTTTCAAATAGAAGATATAAATTCTAAATAAACATTTTAAAACATTTTTTTCAAAAATACTCCTATGACATCATATAATGATGCATTGTGTGATAGAATCATTTTAGTTTTTGGAAAACCAAAACCAAAACTTGCCTGTTGGCATATTTTTTATTATTGCAATATTTTGACGCGTTTTCAGCATTTTGTTGCATGAAATAAGTTGTTTCATTTCAATTATTTTTTTTTAAATTTACATATGACCTTTAAGCCTTGAATAATAGCTTGACATTAAACAACAATGTTAGAATGCACCAAAAAGAGGGTCAGGTATAAATCTTTCATGATGTTATATAGAACACGTTTTGCTTATAAAATAGAGCACTCAAGTTTAGTTGTGTAACCAAATTATATCAACAGAATATTTCATGCATATCATTTTCCATGTTTCTCAAAACAATTTCACATTCAATATACCAACAAGTTTAAACACACATACTAGTATCATATAAGGTCATCTTTTCGTAATTTTGTTTCGACATAATTGTGATTTGTCGTGAACGAAATTTTTTGGGGCGTTGTATGTCTTTTTCTGCTGTACGATGCGTGCCATCTTACCCATGAATCTTTTAATTCACGTTCAGAATTTTTTTTGCACAAAATGCATACATATATTGTTATAATTATTGCCCCAAGCAATAAACATTGGTTGAGTGTTTTATTATTGCCAGCTTATGAACAAAATTTTAATGAATTTAGTTTCTATGTCTTTTATTATCCTGGAATTGTGATATTTCTTGGATTATGAAATAAAGAAAAAAGTTCATTATCTACAGAGCGTTAACTTCTTATTTATGTATCCATACCAACACAAAATATGGTCTAAAAATACCAGCTGATACATAAACTGGAATGCAATGGTAGTAATGTCTGCTATTCTACAGGATACATAGTATCACTGCATTGTGACGTATGTTACACTATCCTGCTACAAAATTGAGCCAGTACAAAAGGGTTGAACTTGTCATAAATTCTTCACTTTGAAACAGCATGTAGTATACTATACACTGTACCGAAGTTATAAGTAGCCACCACACAATTTTTGTTCCCGTTCAGAAAGTAAAAATCGCTCTCACAAAATTTAAACTCTATCAAAAGGCCCAAGGCTTTGTCGAGACTCTGCAAATTATGTCATTTCGAAATGACTGGTAGACCATGCACAGACGAGGTCCGAGTAAAGGTACTATATTTTGGTGTGATATAAACTATTCATCAGATACGTTATCCATTGATATTTTAATTAGTTTGAAGATGTGTATAATAGCATGAACGTAAAGTTAGCCGCCGGTTGCCGGTTGCCTTTTCAATCGGCAACCGGCAACAAGTTGCCTGTTGCCGATTCAAAATAAAAACGCACTGCTCCACAATGCTCATAGCCATTTAAAATGCCAGCAGCCAATTTATTGGACGATTTGAGAACAAAATCCGAATCGGCAACTGGCAACTCAGTTGCCTGTTGCCGATTCAAATGCTCATTCTCAATAAAGTATTGATGATTATTTGTTCTGAGTTGCCAGTTATTGATGATTAATCTGTTCTGAGTTGCCAGTTGGCGATTCGGATTTTTGAATCAACCATGAGCATATTTGAACAGTACAAATTTTATTTAGAATGAGCATTTGAATCGGGACCAGGCAACTCAGTTGCCAGTTGCCAATTTGGATTTTGTTCTCAAATCGTCAAATAAATTGGCTACTGGCATTTTAAATGGCTATGAGCATTGTGGAGAAGTGCAAGCTTTTGAATCAACCATTAGCATATTTTAACAGTACAAATTTTATTTAGAATGAGCATTTGAATCGGGACCAGGCAACTCAGTTGCCAGTTGCCAATTCGGATTTTATTCTCAAATCGTCAAATAAATTGGCTACTGGCATTTTAAATGGCTATGAGCATTGTGGAGCAGTGCAAAGATTTTGAATCAACCATGAGCATATTTGAATAGTACAAACTTTATTTAGAATGAGCATTTGAATTGGCAACAGGCAACTGAGTTGCCAGGTGCCGATTCGGATTTTCTTTTCAAATAGTCAAATAAATTGTCTACTAGCACTTTATATGGCTTATAGCATTGAGGAGCAATGCACACTTTTTTGAATCAACCGTGAGCATACTTGAACAGTTAAAAATTTATTTAGAATGAGCATTTGAATCGGCAAATGGCAACTCGGCAACAGGCAACAGAGTTGCCAGTTGCCGATTCGGATTTTGTTTTCAAATCGTCAAATAAATTGGCTACTGGCATTTTAAATGGCTATGAGCATTGTGGAGCAGTGCAAAGATTCTGAATCAACCATGAGCATACTTGAATAGTACAAACTTTATTTAGAATGAGCATTTGAATTGGCAACAGGCAACTGAGTTGCCAGGTGCCGATTCGGATTTTCTTTTCAAATAGTCAAATAAATTGTCTACTAGCATTTTATATGGCTTATAGCATTGAGGAGCAATGCACACTTTTTTGAATCAACCGTGAGCATACTTGAACAGTACAAACTTTATTTAGAATGAGCATTTGAATCGGCAACAGGCAACTGAGTTGCCAGTTGCCGATTCGGATTTTCTTTTCAAATAGTCAAATAAATTGGCTACTAGCATTTTATATGGCTTATAGCATTTAGGAGCAATGCACACTTTTTTTAATCAACCGTGAGCATACTTGAACAGTACAAACTTTATTTAGAATGAGCATTTGAATCGGCAGCAGGCAACTGAGTTGTCAGTTGCCGATTTGGATTTTGTTCTCAAATCGTCAAATAAATTGGCTACTGGCATTTTAAATGGCTATGAGCATTGTGGAGCAGTGCAAACATTTTGAATCAACCATGAGCATACTTGAATAGTACAAACTTTATTTAGAATGAGCATTTGAATCGGCAACAGGCAACTGAGTTGCCAGTTGCCGATTCGGATTTTGTTTTCAAATCGTAAAATAAATTGGCTACTGGCATTTTAAATGGCTATGGGTATTGTGGAGCAGTGCAAACTTTTTTGAATCAACCATGAACGTATTTGAACAGTACAAAGATTATTAGGGTGAGCATTTGAATCGGCAACAGGCAACTGAGTTGCCAGTTGCCGATTCGGATTTTTTTCTCAAATCGTCAAATAAATTGGCTACTGGCATTTTAAATGGCTATGAACATTGTCGAGCAGTGCAAAGATTTTGAATCAACCATGAGCATACTTGAATAGTACAAACTTTATTTAGAATGAGCATTTGAATTGGCAACAGGCAACTGAGTTGCCAGGTGCCGATTCGGATTTTCTTTTCAAATAGTCAAATAAATTGGCTACTAGCAATTTATATGGCTTATAGCATTGAGGAGCAATGCACACTTTTTTGAATCAACCATGAGCATACTTGAACAGTACAAACTTTATTTAGAATGAGCATTTGAATCGGCAACAGGCAACTAAGTTGCCGGTTGCCGATTCGGATTTTGGTTTTGGAATCGGCAACTGAATCGGCAACTACAATCTGAATTGGCAACTGTTGCCAAAATATGTCTACCAGCATCCTAGAAACAAAGCTAGACAATAATAACGGGGTTTTTCGAATCGGAATTCGAACTTGTTTTTTTTTTTTTTTTTTTTTTTTTTTTTTGAATTGGCAACTGAATCGCCATTGCAATCTGGATCGGCAACTATTTCAAAAACATGGCTACTATCATTTTTTAAACAAAGCTAGCGCTTGGTTCGTTTTGCTACCTGGTGCATAGAACCCTAAAATTAATAATAACTACCTTTTCGAATCGGCTGCCGGTTCGGACTTTTGTTTTTGAATCGGCAGCTGAATCGGCAACTACAATCTGAATCGGCAACTGTTGCCAAAATATAGCTACCAGCATTCTTGAAACAAAGTTTTGGTACATAAATGACTATCTGCACCCTAGAAACAATAATCAATGTTTTTTCGAATCGGACTTGTGCTTTTGAATCGGCAACTGAATCGGCAACTGGTATCTGAATCTTGGTACGATAAGGATAGATGCTGGGTTATATATGGTAGGATAGGGGTAATGTATGTTTTGGTTCGGGTAAGGGTGAGGTATTGTAATGGCAATAGGAAACTGTAGGCAAGGGGGTAGAGTTTGAGACTTTCTATGAAAGTCAGCCTCAAAATCCTGAACTCGCGTATAATCTTATGAAAGTCAGCCTCAAAATTCTGAACTCGCGTATAATCCTATAAAAGTCAGCCTCAAAATCCTGAACTCGCGTATAATCCTATGAAAGTCAGCCTCAAAATCCTGATCTCGCGTATAATCCTGAAAACTTTCACTCATCATGCCATGTAACTTAAGTTAACTCTTTGCATGCTGGACATAAATGGTGTAGTCGACAGCCAATAGCTCTTACAAGCTGTTCCTGCAGGGTAATTTTGCATGCATTTTTGTCTCAGACTCTCAGCAGAATTTTTTTTCAAACACTATACCAGTAGCTGCTTACCAAAAAGGCCTAGACCAACTCAGTCTACTTCTTACCAGAGTATTCCCTGTATGCTATTTAAACGAGAATTTTATGAATTGCACAAAATTTCAGCGTAAAATTTTAAAGATTTTCATATCCCCAGTTTTTAGCATATGTTTTGGGTGCTCAAAAGAACCGTCTCACTGAGACGGTTCTTTTGTGTACCCACAACATATGTTGGTACGAAAAGTATAGGTGGGGGATCGGGTAGGGTAGGATGTGTTGGTTCTGATAGAAGTAAGGTATTGTACATGTAATTGCAATAGGAAACTGCAGGTAACGGGTAGAGAAGGGTTTTGGCACGATAAGGATAGGCGTGGTGTTACATGTAGGTAGGATAGGGGTAACGTATGTGTTGGTTCGGATGGGGGTAAGATCTTGTATGTGTAGGAGTTGCCGTATCAGACTTGTTTAAAAAAAATAGTTTTGAATCGGCAACCGGCAACTAGTTGCCAGTTGCCGATTGGGGCTTAAAATTGAATCGGCAACTGGCAACTAGTTGCCGGTTGCCGATTCGAATCGGCAACCGGCAACCGGCGGCTAACTTTATGTATGAACGTAAAGTTAGCCGCCGGTTGCCGGTTGCCTTTTCAATCGGCAACCGGCAACTAGTTGCTGTTGCCGATTCAAAATAAAAACGCACTGCTCCACAATGCTAATAGCCATTTAAAATGCCAGTAGCCAATTTATTTGACGATTTGAGAACAAAATCCGAATCGGCAACTGGCAACTCAGTTGCCTGTTGCCGACTCAAATGCTCATTCTAAATAAAGTATTGATGATTATTTGTTCTGAGTTGCCAGTTATTGATGATTAATTTGTTCTGAGTTGCCAGTTGGCGATTCGGATTTTTGAATCAACCATGAGCATATTTGAACAGTACAAATTTTATTTAGAATGAGCATTTGAATCGGGACCAGGCAACTCAGTTGCCAGTTGCCAATTCGGATTTTGTTCTCAAATCGTCAAATAAATTGGCTACTGGCATTTTAAATGGCTATGAGCATTGTGGAGCAGTGCAAGCTTTTGAATCAACCATTAGCATATTTTAACAGTACAAATTTTATTTAGAATGAGCATTTTAATCGGGACCAGGCAACTCAGTTGCCAATTCGGATTTTGTTCTCAAATCGACAAATAAATTGGCTACTGGCATTTTAAATGGCTATGAGCATTGTGGAGCAGTGCAAAGATTTTGAATCAACCATGAGCATACTTGAATAGTACAAACTTTATTTAGAATGAGCATTTGAATTGGCTACAGGCAACTGAGTTGCCAGGTGCCGATTCGGATTTTCTTTTCAAATAGTCAAGTAAATTGGCTACTAGCATTTTATATGGCTTATAGCATTTAGGAGCAATGCACACTTTTTTGAATCAACCGTGAGCATACTTGAACAGTACAAACTTTATTTAGAATGAATATTTGAATCGGCAACAGGCAACTGAGTTGTCAGTTGCCGATTCGGATTTTGTTCTCAAATCGTCAAATAAATTGGCTACTGGCTTTTTAAAAGGCTATGAGCAATGTGGAGCAGTGCAAACATTTTGAATCAACCATGAGCATACTTGAATAGTACAAACTTTATTTAGAATGAGCATTTGAATCGGCAACAGGCAACTGAGTTGCCAGTTGCCGGTTCGGATTTTTTTCTCAAATCGTCAAATAAATTGGCTACTGGCATTTTAAAAGGCTATGAGCATTGTGGAGCAGTGCAAATATTTTGAATCAACCATGAGCATACTGGAACAGTTCAAACTTTATTCAGAAGGAGCATTTGAATCGGCAACAGGCAACTGAGTTGCCGGTTGCCGATTCGGATTTTGGTTTTGGAATTGGCAACTGAATCGGCAACTACAATCTGAATTGGCAACTGTTGCCAAAATATGTCTACCAGCATCCTTGAAACAAAGCTAGACAATAATAACGGGGTTTTTCGAATCGGAATTCGAACTTGTTTTTTTTTTTTTTTTTTTTTTTTTTTTTTTTTTTTTTTTTTTGAATCGGCAACTGAATCGCCATTGCAATCTGGATCGGCAACTATTCCCAAAACATGGCTACTATCATTTTTTAAACAAAGCTAGCGCTTGGTTCGTTTCGCTACATGGTGCATAGAACCCTAAAATTAATAATAACTTCCTTTTCGAATCGGCTGCCGGTTCGGACTTTTGTTTTTGATTCGGCAGCTGAATCGGCAACTACAATCTGAATCGGCAACTGTTGCCAAAATATAGCTACCAGCATTCTTGAAACAAAGTTTTGGTACATAAATGACTATCTGCACCCTAGAAACAATAATAAATGTTTTTCGAATCGGACTTGTGCTTTTGAATCGGCAACTGGTATCTGAATCTTGGTACGATAAGGATAGATGCGGGGTTATATATGGTAGGATAGGGGTAATGTATGTTTTGGTTCGGGTAAGGGTGAGGTATTGTAATGGCAATAGGAAACTGTAGGCAAGGGGGTAGAGTTTGAGACTTTCTATGAAAGTCAGCCTCAAAATCCTGAACTCGCGTATAATCCTATGAAAGTCAGCCTCAAAATTCTGAACTCGCGTATAATCCTATAAAAGTCAGCCTCAAAATCCTGAACTCACGTATAATCCTATGAAAGTCAGCCTCAAAATCCTGATCTCGCGTATAATCCTGAAAACTTTCACTCATCATGCCATGTAACTTAAGTTAACTCTTTGCATGCTGGACATAAATGGTGTAGTCGACAGCCAATAGCTCTTACAAGCTGTTCCTGCAGGGTAATTTTGCATGCATTTTTGTCTCAGACTCTCAGCAGAATTTTTTTTTAACACTATACCAGTAGCTGCTTACCAAAAAGGCCTAGACCAACTCAGTCTACTTCTTACCAGAGTATTCCCTGTATGCTATTCAAACGAGAATTTTATGAATTGCACAAAATTTCAGCATAAAATTTTAAAGATTTTCTTACCCCCAGTTTTAAGCATATGTTTTGGGTGCTCAAAAGAACCGTCTCACTGAGACGGTTCTTTTGTGTACCCACAACATATGTTGGTACGAAAAGTATAGGTGGGGGATCGGGTAGGGTAGGATGTGTTGGTTCTGATAGAAGTAAGGTATTGTACATGTAATTGCAATAGGAAACTGCAGGTAACGGGTAGAGAAGGGTTTGGGCACGATACGGATAGGCGTGGTGTTACATGTAGGTAGGATAGGGGTAACGTATGTGTTGGTTCGGATAGGGGTAAGATCTTGTATGTGTAGGAGTTGCCGTATCAGACTTGTTTAAAAAAATAGTTTTGAATCGGCAACCGGCAACTAGTTGCCAGTTGCTGATTGGGGCTTAAAATTGAATCGGCAACTGGCAACTAGTTGCCGGTTGCCGATTCGAATCGGCAACCGGCAACCGGCGGCTAACTTTATGTACGTTATAATAGCTGTGATATAAGATGAAAAAAATCAAAACTTTTTTTTGACAATTAAACACTCCATTTCTCTTCTACGTTAACATGAAGACAGCCACGGCCAACAACTTAATTAAGGAATTTTCAGCTTAACCATGCAGTTTGCATACTCACTTTGCATTGCTCTGTACGCTTTATTATCTGAGGCACAGCAGTGCAATTTTCATAGGTTCTTTATTATGAATTGGCTTCACTGTTCTGCTTATAAATGAAAATAAATATTCAACAAATGTCATTTAAATGTCCTTTAAAGTTTCACATTAAAATCGAAAGTGGATACCAAATTAGTAAAACATATCGTTAGAAAATGGGCTCATCAAGTTGCATAATGTTTTGTCCAACATATTAACATAAAATTAAACACATACAATGATTTTAGTATGTGCAGCTGATGATTTCAGAAAATTTGGGAAAATCTCGGAAAATTAACAATTTTTGAAAATTCATAAAAAATCTGTCAGTAGCAAAATGTCAAGTGTTTGGTGTTTTTCAAGTCGACTAGGCATGTTTGCAATCACCTGTACTTGAATTCGGTAAAAACTGCACTCAAAACGCTTATTTCTTCAAAAAGTTGATTTTTGCATTTTTGAACCCAAAAATCGTGAAGTGATAGAAAACTCTTCCAAACCACCGCTTACATTAGTCGATTATAATGCACATACTTGGGCAAAAATTCATTTTAATATCACTTGGGCTTAGTCAGAAAAAAAGAAATTGAAAAGTGGCTACTTAGAACTTCGGTTCAGTGTATATGTGTTCAATGTTTAAAAGTGTGAACCATTGAATTGTATCTGCTATTGCTGTCATTGGAAAATATAACAAGTATACAAACTAAATATATTGGACATTACCTAAGAATTTAAATGCAATGACTTTTTGTTATCATATTAAATCACTTGTTTGAATAATTTGTAAATAATAGAATGCCAGAACATGTAACACATATAGAAATGAAACGAAAACAAATAGTTCAACAACATACATCTGTCAGTACCGCATGTTACTACATAATTAGCAAATTTGAGGACATGCTTCAATGACTTCATGTTCATGTCCCTTGAGTCATCACATCATTTCAACACAACCATGCAACAAACTTAGGGGATAACTGTTATAATAGTATTGAAATATTCAATTTGAGGATGTATATTGTCAGATATACCGTCGGAAATTTAGTTTAACATGAAACGCAAGCCTAGCCTTAAATCGTGTTCTCCTACCATGTATGGGACGAAATGCTTCCTCAAACGAAAATTTTGAATATGGTTTTCCAATTCTAATGCACTTCCGCAGCTTTGTCCTTAGTTTGAGCTCTGAAAACCAGATAAAGCTGTGTGTCATGCAAGAAAATGTGACATAATTAATGACCCCAAACTAGTTCCAAGCGGATATATGACAGGATATACTGTTGCAATTTTTGACGTTATCCAATCAGACGTCATGTTACAAAATCAAGTGAAATATAATGCTATTTTATGATTGAACAAAAGAAGAAAAAAGTTTTTATTTTATTTTTGCTTAAAACTAAGCAAGTGCGTGCTTGTTATACCCACCTCAATTAGGCAATTATAACGAGTACCCACAATTTATGGATTGAGCAAAAATAAGGAAAGCTGCAAACCCATACTTTACTTTATACAAATATGGTAGGATCAGACCTTAATCAAATGTGCGTGTAAGAATGATAGGCTAGAACGACGAGCCAACTTCAAGGCTAGATAAGTGTTTTGTCTCCACATTTAAAATGTACCACTTTTCTTACATACACTATTAAAACTATTTTAACCAAACAAAGTCGGCGTTTCATATTCCTATACTTTGATAAAACAAAGAAAAGGGGTCATACTTTGACCAACAAAGAATAACAAAATGTGCTTTTACACTACATGTGTATTTATGATGCTTATCAAACGTTGAATCTTCTTGGTAATCAGCTCATTTAAGTAGTTGATTTAAACTGGAAAACAGTCTGATAGCCTGAAAATGAGTCCGATAGTGGGCAGACTATCATGTGAAGACTGCGATAAGAGAGCGAGTTAAGATGCTGAAATATGATGTACATGTACACGAGTACATCTTATTTAAGCATCTAAACTTTTTCGTATCACAGTCCACACCACACGTGATAAATTGCATTCTAATAGACCCATATCCAAGCAACCAGACTGTTTTACGGTTTTGTGGATCATTTATGTTATTTCCGTCTTGTTATTTATCTGCGTTCGTGCGCGTCTGTTTTTGATGCCTTGTGGTCACCTGCTGAGAAAGGGCTGACCTCTTGGCTCTCGTTTGTGATGTCTAATTGTGAAGTTATCACCTTCACATTGGTATCAAGGGTCAGTGAGGTGCTTGATTGTTTGATTCCTGATCTTTGCCCTCTATCTTACTTCAATGTCATAACCTCGTAGGCTTTTTACGTGGTCTTCAAAACATTTCAGTATCCTATCTGGATCAGCTGTGTCAAGCCTGAATATTCTTTCAGATTTGCCAGTTTGAACAGGCTTCTAACTTTACACAGTATAGCATTCGTTGTGTACCTATCAAAACTACATTCACAATATTTTGTTAAATTTGGAGTCTTACCACATCCGCAGTGAATGCTTGATAGTCATTAGATACGGCGTAAAACTGTGCAGCATGGCTGACTACCCTGCTATGGTATTTACAGGTCTTTATGGCAAAGAATGAATGCAAAATATCCATGATAATGCATACACACTGACAAATATATACTTTGAATGCTAATTTCACTACAGTCGTATTTATTTGATTATTAGGAAATGAATATAAACAGATGGGAATGATTTATCATCAAATGAACATATGTTACTATCAGTAACGTTTGTTTCTTTATTCATTGTTTCTCTCATTCTATGTACGGAACAAATTGCCAACGGGCTATGGTACCATTGTTGTTGGCAGTCTTTGGATAAAAGCTTAGTACAAAAACTTTTGACATTTCAAACGATGATAAGCCGCAACAAAGGTTCATCTATACCTACTGCTTTTCTTAAAGATGAACCGTTAGCGAATCTTTAAAACAACATTAAACTTATTTTCTTTGTCGCTGTTGGTGTCATCTGTAAAAAATCACGTGGTTTTGGATTAAAAGATGATCTGGAATTCTTAACAGAATGTTCGTATTTTTGGTAACGTATGTTTCATCACAAATGCTTCAACACGTTTATTTTACTAATGCATACACTAATTGCATCAGTATTTTCTTTTTGAAAAAAAATGCATGCTTTGATAACCAAGAACCAAACGCTGTATAAAACCTAACCATCATTTACAAGTGAGCTATGGCGAGCCCACAATCATGGAAACGAATGTATCATTCCTAAATTAACCAGCACAATTTTTCTGTTCTGGGACTTACTTTATAAAACTTGCTTACTGCCTGACGAAAATGAATAAAATTGTTGATTAATAACATCATTTTGGAGTTTACTTACATTCATCGCTTACTACATGTATTAGAGCTTATAGATACTGAGTTGTAAATAGTGAAGAATATGTAACGTATGTTTCCGGCATGTTGGTGACAAAAGATGAAAAGGTCTAACCTTTTTGTATTGGCTTTTTTGCACATATCATCATTCTTATTCATATCTAATGCTAAATTTCAAAAGAACCTTCTCAGTTTTAACTTTTTATAGCAGGTTTATTTCAGTTTTCCAGCAAAATACAGTAATGTTTATTTCAGTCAGAAGAATACACCTGTGGTGCATGGTTTCATAACATATCGGTGTTATGTAAGTCTGGCATACCATGACCGATTTATATAAATGTTAGAACAGGTTATAGCTGTCAGTTAGCAAGCAGGGGGGCATGGCGACAGCTATTTTATTGAGAAACAGTGCACTGGTGCTGGTGCAGTAGTGGAGTACTCTGAGTTTGTTTTATATTATAAGGAATCAATGGTGGAAATTTCGAAATTATTTTAGTTAAAGAATATATTTAATGAAAGCAAACGGTACCGACCTTAATGAGATATGCCACTCATCTTGGTCCCAACATTTTGCTGATGTCCAATTTGTAGGACGCTAAAATGAAGTTTTTATTAACCTTTTCCTTCATTAATATTCATGAATATTCATGCTAGGCTCGACCCACTATGAATAATTATAATACATAAACTGTCATGTTGGTACGTAAAACAAAGGTACAGGATGAGGTTAGTGCACCGATGAACCAGTTTAAGCCCTCAAGTAAAATATTGTATGACCGTTCCAAGGCGGTACTTCTTTTATGGATCTTTAATGTTTTTTCTGTCTTGTGTTTGCTATGCCTTTGTGGGCGTCTGTTTATATATGCCTTGTGGTCACCTACTGGGAAAGGGCTGACCTCTTGGCTCTGGTTTGTAGTGTCTAACTGTGAGTTTGTTACTTTCCCATTGGTATCCTGGGTCAGGTGTGATACTTGATTGTATCGATTGCTGATCTTTGCACCCTTACTTTCCTTGTTATATCATATTAAAATAATCAAACAGAGAAGACCCTGATCAGGCAGCTCTTACTAGAGCTGCCTGATCTTGATCTGCCCTGTCTGCATAAGCATTAAAGGGCGTCTCTATGAGATAAAGAGTTCAAAAGAATGAATGATATAGGTTTATAGTCCTAATAATGATGGTTCTCATTGGGCAGACTGAATAATATACTTATTAAGTCCTTCAAATGATGGTCTGTTTAATGCCTTAAAGGTATATACAGAACTTTGGACGAATAAAACTATATTTTCAAGGTCACCAGGATCATATAACTCATTGAAAAAGATTGGTATTAACTATAATTGGAGAAATAATGGTCAGATTATGACCAACTGGTACAACTACATCGTTTGGAAGACCTTAATAAACATGATAAGATTTTGGTGAACCTGATCTAGTTCTGAAGGTCACCAGGTTGATATATACGTGTATTGTATGAAGTGGGCTGGAGATATATGTTCTATTTGAAAATTCCATCTGTTTTTTTGTGTTCTATTTTTACAGGTCGCCATGCTTTCCAAGTGCTACGATCAAAGAACATAACATCAAACGGGTATGGTTTCCTGGTACTCGAGGTCCGGGTACCCGCAAATGGTACCAGTAGGAGTTCCAACTGGTGTTTCGACTACCAATATCTTTGTGAGGACTTCCACAGAAGACCAACGGGTTGTGGCGAACGTTATCGGGCATTATCGAAATATGAAGAGTGTCACCGCTTTTACAACTCAGACATGGACATAGGAGACACTCTGGGCTGTAACCCATCTAGTGCCATCGCTAAGCTTGCTGTAAAAGCGTTCCCAAATCTAATCTCACAAACGCAATTATGGAAATATAGTTTTGGCTTTCATGTGTGTAGATCGCAAGATTGTTCTGTGAATCTTATACATAGTGGAAATGCTCTTTATCAAACGACAGCTTTTAAAGAGGGCCACTTAACTTTTTATACTGTTTGTCGATGAAGTCATATTCAGTTGCTGTCTACAGACTCATGAAGATGCATTTAATTTAGCTATATTCTTGAAATTATCCGTCTTAGTATCAGTTTTAGCTTTAATGCAACCACTGCCTAAAGCCAAAGCTATTTAAATCCTAACACACAAACTTTAAATACAGTGTAAAGCTGCAATTATAATACATTTTACCATTGTAGGGTTTACTAAAAGGGGACCAATAGATGGGTGCACATCGCAAATATCCGATTCTACATTAAATACCACATACAGTAAAACCTGTGTAAAACGGCCACTCTCAAAAACTATAAATTGGTTTTCAGGACAAATTATCGCTGAATACAGGTCGAAAGTTAAGCTCATATCAGGAGGCCATACACCATAAGTAATAATTGTGCTAGGTTTGAACACCCTTTGTCGTGGATTGAAAAATGAGTTTGGGTTAAAGGTTTTAAAACTGATTTTAAGTATTTTAATCTTTACATTTGACTTCAGGGTCATATCGGTGATCTAATGGTGTAATCTACACACCATGGACAATCATTGTTCCAAATATGAACACCCGTATTCAAAAAACAAGGAAAAGTTCAAGTTCGTATTATAGATTTTGAGCTTGACCCCCATGGTTGTATTGATGTTTTAAAACCTTAAGTATCATTCACACACATAGGCAGTTGTTGTGCAGTATATGAACACAGGTTTAGATAAACAACATTTTCAGCATAAAATTGTAAACTTTTTCTTACTCATTAAATTTAGCATATGTTTGGGGTGCTCAAAGGAAACGTCTAAATGAGACCAACAGCATATGTGTTGGTTGAGAAAAAAGAAAGATATTTGAGTCGTGGCTCCGGATTTCCAACAATTTGAATTTTTGACAAGTGCGGACTCGGACGAGCCTGTGCAGCCTCCTGTTAAGCTTAAAAACTCCAAATTGTGTTCAGTCAGTAGCTTAACAATCATAAAATACTCAAGCGACTAGCAAAGGCTCTGATCAGACTGCGCGTTTGCGCAGGCTGATCTGAGGCTTTGCTGGTCGCACTTGCCAAATTGTTGGAAATCTCATGCACTGGCTCATTTTTCTGTTCCGCACTGTTAATTAAAGGCCTGTATGAATACTATTTGTCAAAAAAGGAGGAGTTTACATTGTAAGCAATAATAGAGATTTTATGTATATTTGACTTTGACTTATGACGTCTATGTCATATTAGTTCTAATCTAAACACCATATACATTCATTGTGCTCAGTATGAACTCCCTTAATCAATTAATAAAAAGGAGAAAATGCAGTATAAGCCATAAGACAGATTTTAAGCATATTTGACCTTGACGTCTGATCCAAGGCCCTAACAGTGATTTGAAACTTCCGTTGATATTAACACTTCATAGACAATCATTGTACTAAATATTAATAACATCCTTGAACAAAAAATGAAAGAGGCATCCTCGTTACGAGCCACATAAAAACTTTAAGAATATTTAACATTGGCCTTTCATTCTAGCTCTCATCCGTATTTCGAGACATATGATGTTGGAAATCACTGTGCTGAATATGAATCGGTCAATCAGTGCAATAGGAATTCCCGTTTCGAGTGGAAGGCAGGTGTTTAGTAAAACTGAGATTGACTTAGCCTCCATGGCAGTCATATAGGTATACACAATATGCAGTCATTATAGCAACCAACCACCGAGTGTTGCCCCGCGAAGCGGGGCAACAC
Organism: Loripinus fragilis; assembly: GCA_964019695.1. Classification (NCBI taxonomy): domain Eukaryota; kingdom Metazoa; phylum Mollusca; class Bivalvia; order Lucinida; family Lucinidae; genus Loripinus; species Loripinus fragilis. The sequence continues at coordinate 62,278,968 of OZ026528.1, read as the reverse complement.
GAGAGTTGGTTGCTTTACGACTAGAGAGGGTCTGTTCTGTTCTACTCACGCCCATTCATCTTCAAATACGAATAGACAATATTTTCGGTATCGCCGAGTTCCGGTATCTATACGGAGTCGATACGGGGAACCAATCTAGATCGAACTAAGAACCTAATTCTTCTGTTGAAAAATATGTCGTGGTCATCGTTGACATTGAAAAAATACAAAAAGTAAAAGTGATTCGCGAAGAAGCCAGTTTTTTTTATATTAAAGTCATATTTTAGCCATAGGACTGATGGATTTTTTTATCACCAGGAGCTTGAACAGTAGTGATAGCTCTTTCAGGCAAGCGGCTGCGTGATCCCCATGACGTCACGTTACAATTCTTTATCGTTACGTCACGACGTGATAACGTCTTGAGCCAAACGCAAACTGCCACGTGCATCGTCGCGCCTTTGAAATGAGCCGCGACATGAGATTTCCAACAATGTGATATGTGCGACCAGCGAAGACTCAGATCAGCCTGCGCATACACGCAGTCTGATCAGAGCCTTTGCTAGTCGCTTGAATTTTCTATGAGTGTTATGATACTGACTGAACATCATTTTGAGTTTCCAAGCTTAAAAGGAGACTGCACAGGCTCGTCTGAGTCTACACTTGTCAAAATGCCACATTCATTGTTTGGAAAGCACATGTCGCTGCTCAAATTACAAATCCTCATGGTATCCAATAGGAACTTCCGTTCAAGGGTCCCAGCGCCTTTAAAATAGCTTGCAGGATTATTTTATTTCCTTATACTCAAAGCTTTTAAACTTCTTACTGACCGTTCCAATGCGGAACTTCTTTAATTGTGGTCGCCGTTGACATATTGCCTTGTAAGTGTCTTGCAGCCTTGTGTTCATCTGTTGGGAAAGGGGCTAAGGCCGGCGTCGCCGGTCCGGCAGGTGCAGCATTTGCTGGACCCACTTTTTCGGCCGAGTATGCTATCCACCGTGTTCCTTTATCTCGTTTCGTTTTTTTTCTTTGAGCTTACCTCTGATTTTATTTAATCATGCGACAATTTACTGAAACACTCCGAACGTTGCGCATGTCATTAATAGACATTGCCAAGGTGTTAGAACAAGCAGTCACAGAGATATGGGCTATGGGTCGTGTCGCGGAAAAACCTAGTTGCATTTCAACAACAAAGGCGCAGACCAGCCTGCGCAGACGCGCAAACTGGTCAGCGACTTTGTTGTTCAATCTCTGGAAAGTATAATTGATAAACTTGTTACAACCAAACTTTCAGCATTCTAGCTTATCTCTGTAACTGAGCAGGTTGGTTTGAGTCTTGCATGGTCGAAAACCCCGAAGACGGGTTTTCTCATGTTGAGACTCATTTATCAAAGTCATGATAATTTCTGTGATCCAGTTTTGTTTCCCTCATATTGACAATTTGCTTCTTTTCTAATCATCATATCGGGCGTAAAATTATGTTTAAAACGTTGTGAATTTGAATATATATATATATATATATATATATATATATATATATATATATATATATATATATATATATATATATATATATATATGAGCATCGTGAGCCCATGTCTATTCCGTTACGGATATACAAGTCCTGCCTGTTCCAATTTAGCACAAGTGTGTTCGGTTCCTTTAACGTTCATTTGCCTTAAAGAAGCATAGACCCTGTGGACAGAGAAGTGTTTAACCGTCGTGATTCGTAATAAGGCCCCGGCTTCATTACGATGACGGATTATGTCCAGCATTCGGTTTTTCACTCCACTCTAGCAAAAAAAGCATGATCCAAAGCGACTGCAATCTAAACCCAAACATATTAAAACCCATTAAAACGAACATAGAAGCGCTAAAAATTAAAACAAAGTCTCGGGGGGGGGGGGGGCCTAACGATAGGATGGAGTGATAATCCTCTTGTGCTCTCCACCCTTTCGTGCCTTGGGCACTCGATGGTTTCCTCCGTCGGACCACTTGGGAATACACGGCGACGGCCCTGAGTCTGAGCTGACCCTCAATGCGCTTATGTATGTGACGTTTTCTTCTTTTGTCACTTTCCCATAAGGTGTTCTGGGTCAGGTGTGATACTACATGTACATGTATTTACATGTACATAATCTGGCTGGCTAATTTCTGACGATAAAAGTATAGGAAACGAAAATGGTATACCACTCAAAGTGGATACCCAAAGATATTGGTTTCAGTTTAACTAGTCTGCTGCCTATGTACTTTGTGTATTGAAACTACGATACAATCAAAATTGTCATTTTCTGGTACAAAGCCTTATTTCTGATTTTCAAGAACCGTGTTATGTCCATTGCATTAAACGACGTTAACGTAAGAGGGGGTGACGTAATAAAACCGTTTGCGCGAGAAATCGGAAGCGGTCAAAAGTTTGTATCGTTATAGCAGATAAAGGTGAGATGAGTCAGAAAACTATGGATATGTGATCCATGCATGTTAAATGTTAGTTTTAGAAAATACAGCATGTCTATCTACTTTTGTTAAAATGCGTCTTTACAATTTGGAGGAAAATATATGCAGTGTATATTAGTGTGCTTTTTAAAAAGTATGTAACTTATTAAGTTTGGAAAGATAAAATAATGTTTCATACACCATTATAGCGGCCACGCTTTGATCTTTTGTTTGGCATATGACATAAAATCCTAACGCGTTTATGGATGAAGTTATGAATGTATTTTCATTACATATTGAACCCCCCTCGTAGTTTATGAGGAGATGTCGTTTAAAGAAAACAGTTACTAATGATGCACGGCTGACAAAGACTGATAATATTAGCTCACCTTTGATTCAGGGGAGCTAAAACTGTACAAATAAAGATAATATTGGAAATAGGACTGTTCTATACCGAGATAAGAAAATAGTGTCAATGGCCTTGAACTTTCCATACATGTTCAAAGAACTCAGGTTGACCGAACTGTGCTACAAATGTGCAATCATCTTAATTCTTATATAAGTCCTAACGTCACGCTCTTAATAAGATCTACTGCTTATCAGCGGAGCGTCATGCTGATTGAGTATTGACATATTACGCAACAAATCACTGTCACAGTAGATCTATATCTAAATTGAAATATAGATGAAGTCCCGCTTTCAATTTCCATTAGACGTCCAATTGCTACCGTATTTACTTTAATGAATATACGTAAGCCCAAAATAAGGGAACCCTTGTATTTCTCCAGGATCTTGGTGTTGCCCTTTAAAAGGAATGGCAGTAAACACCGTCAGAAGAGATACACTTTCATCTTCAGTATGCCCGAGAGGCGCATGCATGGTTTACTGCACGTGGAGATCACGCCTGATATTGAGTTGGATTCTATGTATTTTATATGTTGTTGACTTTTATAGACGATACTATGATTTGATGTTGGCCTTAAATTTCTCTTGCGCCAAGGACTTTCGGAACCTGAATTCTATGGTGACTTGGTGTATAAATTGAAGAAGATTGTCGGCTCTAATAATTTTTTCAGCGCAGTTCATAAAAATAATTTCCCATTATAAAAAAGATGGGCTATAACATTAATGTATTGCAACAGACTGCATGCTTGGTGGTCAACACAATCACGGATGGCCTGGATTTCTTTTGCTCTGGTATTCACAGTATGTAAACTGAAACAAACATCCTGTACCGTTCCTCCGCTAGCTCACGCCTTATAAACATGTATAACAGCACCTGTGCGTAACCATTAGTCGGAAAATGCGTGTATTTAGGTACATGTACACGTTTCGATTTATATTGTTAGCGATACAGACAATACACATTCGAACAAGGTAAGAAAAGCCATTTTATTTATTTTATTCCGTTTTATTCCATGATTTAAACGGTTTCCTCCTTTGCATTTTGCTTTGTTAAAAAACGACTTGCTCACAATCAGAGCCGTTCTGTGTCGAAAACGAGCTTAAATGCCAGATTGCACGGTTTTAGTGGAATTGGCAATCACATGTTTGCATGATTACATGGTTGTAACTGTAACAGTTACTTAGATCTGTGGAAAAATGAATTTTAATAGGTGGGCCCTCGCAATAACAGCTGTACCAACAACTCTCACATCACGATTTCCGACAACTGGTTATGCACGAGTGCTGTAATTCATAATGTATAAAGCGTGAGCTAGGAAGAACGGGTACAGGATGTTTATTTCAGTTTACATACTGTGGTATTCAGTTTTATTTACTGTTGAGTCCTTATCTTTGCTTTATCTCATTTTCATATCTTGATTTATATGTTCTGGGAGATGACACATTGATAAGTTAGGGGTATTTCATGCTAACCAAATATCTATGTGTCTTGATCCACATCTGAATTAAGGGTGAGGTTTACCGTTAGCCCCGTGAAACGGGTTTAAGCCCTCCAGTAAAATATTTTACTAACCGTTCCAAGGCGGTACTTCTTTTGTGGATTTTTTTATGTTTTTTCTGTCTTGTGTCTGTTATGCTTTTGTGCGCATCTGTTTATTTGTGCCTGGGAAAGGGCTGAGCCCTTGGCTCTCGTTTGTGGTGTATAAATGTGTGTTTGGCACTTTCCCATTGGTATCCTGGGTCAGGTGTGGTACTTGATTGTATCGATTCCTGATCTTTGCACCCTTACTTACTTTGAACACTCGCAATAATCTGTGAACTCAGAAATTTCTTAAACAAAGCTATCAGTATCATAAACTTTGCACAACTTTTTTTCTTAATTTTACCAGTGGAAGAGAGATTCCAGATCAAGAATCACTGACCTACATACATTTGAGAGGTAAATACAGGTAAATGTTAATATTAATAGTGACTTGATACTCAATCGGGCATCATTTTATCAGCTCTAAATTACTCAAAAAAAAAACGAAAAATATATATCACAACTTTTACTGGGTTTCCAATAAATTTTGGGAGATTAAAGATGCACGAATTTCCAAACTTTTAACCGTTCAGATTTTTTAAAAGTCTAGAAAAATATTATTAAGGATCTGTGTTATGTTAATTTGGGCGGGTGGGGTAATGAAAATGCTTTTTTGGTTATCTTATTATTGGGAGTAGTTTCAAGCCTTTTTTGTGAAAATCATAAATCATTATATCTGACCATTACAAAAAATATTGGTAGTATGCTCATAATATGTATTTGCTGTTTTTGGTGGCTAAAATGAGAGGGAAATTAGGCACTTTTGCGTTAACCAGATTGTGAAATTGAAATAACATGTAGGAGAAAAAGAACATATGAGGTACGTTCTCGAAAGACCACAGGACGTTATGGCCGATTTTTTTCCTGGACAAATTATTTGTAGGAGAAAAGTTGTGAAAACTTTGCTCCTCTTGTCCAGTTTTGGAAATAAATTTTCACCCATTTTGTCCATTGATAAAAAACATAAACATTACTTTCAAACCGGTTACTTACAATTTGTATCCAACGCTGACCAAATTTCACATAGCCTATGAATAGATGAATTCTTTCTGTGGCAGATTTGCTTTTGGTTAAAGGATGACATTTAACCAAAGATGAAAATTTTGACGTTTTCTAACGGTTGTCAAATATTGGTTTGTTGAAGATTTCGAAGAAACGTGCCTCATCACCAAAACCACCGGGGAATGTGTTAATCCGCCTGAGATAGGTTACCCTGTTTTACGTAAGCGACTTATTTTCGCGAAAAAAGGAAAAATACCAAGATCGGTGAAACAAGCATTGTTTATTGCAAAATACACCTTTGATTGCTTAGGGTGTTACTTTTTCATTATGAAATAAGTGTAAAATGCACTTAAAGTAAGGAAGAGGGCAAAGATCAGGAATACCACATCTGACCTAGGACACCATATAGGATAGTGAAAAAAATACAAGAAAACTTGTATATACGAGTAGTTGGGATCCTCATGGGCACTAATTGTACTCCTCTCATTGCGGATTTATATTTGGTTTGCTATGAGAGACGTTCTATGATGCCTCTTTCTGATGATAAGCAGGCTGATTTTATGGATGCTTTCAACACTACATCCAGATGTTTGGATGATATTTTAAACATTAATAACGTTTATTTTGACAATATGGTAAGACTTCTATTTGTCCATTTCTAATGATACAGTTTCTACCAAAATTTATGATAAACGTGACAATTTTGATTTTGAAGTTGTCAATTTCCCATGTTTAGATGGTGATGTTCCTCGCTCTACATTCTATGGAGTCTATATCTCTCAACTCTTTCGTTTTCAGTAAAAAATGTGATGATGCATTGATGGGTTGGGGGTCTTTCATGCGGGCCAGGTGTCTGTGTGTCTTGGTCCACATCTGGGTTGGGGGTGGGGTTGGCGCTGTTGGGCCGGTTTGGGCCCTCCGGTGGAGTATTTTACTGACCGTTCCAGGGCGGTGCTTCTTTTGTGGATCTTTTGTGTTTTTGTTCTGTCTTGTGTTTCCTGTGTTTTGTGCGCGTCTGTTTGTGTGTGCTTCGTGGTCACCTGCTGGGAAAGGGCTGACCTCTTGGCTCTCGTTTGTGGTGTCTTCTGTCAGTTTGTCACTTTCCCATTGGTGTCCTGGGTCGGGTGTGGTGCTTGATTGTATCGATTCCTGATCTTTGCAACCTTGCTTACTTTGCTAGAGCATCTAACCATGTTGCTGACTTCAACACTTGCAATAAATTGTTAACTCAGAATTTTCTTAAACAAGGCTATCAATATCATAAACTACGCAAAACATTTTCTAAATTTTATAGACGATACTATGATTTGATATCTAAATTCTAAGTTAGACTTAAATCTGTCTTGCGCCAAGGACTTTCAGAACCTGAATTCTATGGTGACTTGGTGTATATTTGAAGAAGATTGTTTGCTCTCATATTTTTCCAGCCCAGTTTAATGAAAATAATTTCCCATTATAAAAAGATTGGCTATAACATTAATGTATTGCAACAGACTGTATGCTTGGTGGTCGACCCAATCACGGTTGGCAATTTTCCTTTCCTCTTTAATTGCACGCTGATGGGTCGGATAACAGACTCTATGATGGTTCTGACTTAAAGACTTATCTATATATATATATGGTAGGGGTCTGGTGCTTTGGCTGTTGTCAGGCCCACCGGGGTTTACCTGTTGGATTTCGGCCCAATCTAATACTTTAAAGAGGACAACTCTGCCCATATTTTTAGAGGGACTAAAGCATGTGTGCTATGGTATTACTTGGGAAATGCACTCCTGTGTAACGTTGCATGCCTTTGTAAGAACAAAAATGGCGTCATTCGACAACGTTACGCTACATGATAAAGTCACTTGTTAAAGATTGTTGCCAGATTGTTGCCAGTGACACATAATTAGGCCAATTAGAAAAACGATCATCAAAGGTGCACATCAATTAAAACTTTGTCCAAACATGTTAGTTGACAATTTTCCGTACATTCAGCCTCACGCCTAGACAGACAGTCAGGCAGATAGATACCACTGTGGTCTTGCCACAATTTCGGTTTCGTCACTTTTTTCGGTGTTAAGGTGCCTTTCTAACCATGTTCAATTTCTTCATTTAATCACCGATAAATGCCCCAAAATGCTTGGGTTCTGATTGATTCTTGTTCACACAAGGACCTCGGACAGTTTCCTATTCAATCTGCCCAAATTTTGACAGCCTGTGGCTAGGATAATGCATAACTGACAACTAAAGTTTTGTGCTTAAATCAATCCCTTACATTTAGTGAACCTAGCAATATAAAAATATTTTGAAAATATTGCATAACTATGCCAGGAATTTAGGGTTTAGGGGGTGGGGGTAATCTTTGTGACCAAATTTCATTTCACAGAAAGTCAAAGATTCGTCGAGTATTCACCTAAATACATGTAAATATTATGTTTGCGGCATAAAAATTGAGATAAAAGTGATGCGTTTGATAAAATTCGGGTTGAGAAGATTACATTGTTTCATCTAAAGAAGTGTGCTGTCAATGACTTTTGACTATTACCTGTAATGTTTCAAGTTCATCCAGTTGACTTGTGCACTGAGGTGTATCATATCTGCATACTGTATAAATCATAGTCTAGATAAACACAGATGTTGAGCGTAAAATCGTTAATATTTTTCTTACACATCAAATTTTATCTATAATTTGGTGCTTAAAAGAACCGTCTCATTGCGACGGTTCTTTTGAGTACCCACAACATATGTTTTGGTTGAGAAATGAGACAATTAATTACTTTGTAAGTACTCATAACTAAAGCTCTGATACATGCCATTTACCTACAGGTCTTTACAAAATAAGTTTCTAATAAGGTTTTATAATAAAGCGTTTTTGAGCATTTTGACATCGTTCCCCCCCCCCGTGACCAATCATGCCGTTTTTATATGATGTGTGAAATGTAAAACTGCAACTGTATGCAAAAGGATTAGTTTGGTCACGGGGGGGGGGGGGGGGAAAGCACTTCAGTAAATTTTTTTCTATTTTCTATATGTTGAATAGCAAAAACAGAGTTTTCAGCCCATATTTTTCAATAGGTACTTGTCCAATGAGAAAACGGCTTTTGTGGATAAGTCGAGGATTGAACCTATTATCTTTCTCATAGAAAAAATATCATTTTCTTTGAAACTTTTCTTTGGTCATTTTTATGGGCAATCTACCATTAAGACTGTCCAAGGTCCTTCACATTGTATCTTTTAGCTTTTAGCTTTAAAATCATATGAAAACTTTAACGTTTGATGTCTAGGCATGAACTATCTAATTACCGTATTGTCATAGTGGATAATTAATCAATGACAAAACCGTATAATTAGGACTAAACCGTAATTTACATTTTTATATATAACTGTAAAAAACACATTTAAAATCTAATTTTTATTATAAGTACACGTTCTACCCCCTCGCAATCGTGCAATGGAATAGGCTGCCGTCCAAACCGCATTACTGCCCATTTAAGAGCCCTTTAAAAAGGTCAGTATGCATGGTCAGCCACCCAATGCCATAAATGCCACTGCGCTGTATTTATCTTTTACCTATTCATTGTCAGCTTGTCTTCTGACTCTTTAACATTTTAACCCAATCATCTTTTATTCACTCTCACTAACAACTCTTATGGAACTTTTATTTTTATTCCTATAATTTTTCTACTAACACTGCACTGACGCGCACCTGCACATAACCCTCGCAGTATAGATAAAAATAGATATAGAGATTTATCTCCGTTTTTGGCAAAACAACACAGAGGTTGTTAACTAGAGGATGCAATCTCGGAGCAAACATATTCAAAAATTCTTATTTTCGTCACCCTTTGTTTGAAGGTAATTTTACTATAGATCCCCAAATTGCCGTAGTAGTATGACCACAATGATAGCAACTTCTTTTCGATATTTATCTTTACCCCACGGTGTGAGTTAAAAAAACACCTTTAAATAGAACAAAATGTAACTTAATTTACATTAAATATGTTTGTTATTTAATTTTAGCAACTTTTATACAAATTAATTGTTATCACTACAACAACCATTGGAGAAAATAGAGAAAAAACATGAGTTTTTGGTTTGGCGTAGGGTTTTTCGGAACCTAAGAAATTCGGACATTTTATTCTTAACCAGAAATACCAGGGAAGTTATTTATGTGACGAAAAAGAAGCATTTTTACGTCTAGTGAGATAATTCCGGGCTGATCAAGGTTTGTATTTTTGAAATATACTTTAATCCAGTCTGAAGTACCTTATTGTAGTAAAATATTTGCTTGATCGGAGTTAATGTACATGATATCGGTCTCCAAAGTTGAACATATATTTTTACTATGGGTTACGTAATCGTTTGGTAAGTTGATGCGTAAAAATGTAAACAAAGTACGGTGGACTAAAAGTTGCAACGTGTCATATTCTCATGTTTATTGTGCAGTGATAAGACACAAAAATGGGTCAGAGAAGACCATACATACGAAGTCGAAAACGATTTGGACAACCCAGTGGAATAGGTAGCGAGCGGGTCAACTCGGCCTGAAGTCAAGTCAGCCCATGAGTCAAGTCGGCCCGGTATATTTTCAGAGTGCCCAGTTACATATATGATATCTGGTTTGTTTTATTTTCTCCAGTATATTTACTTTTTGCAAGAGGCAGATTACTTTGCTTTTTCGGTAAACAGCGACAATAAATACAAATGACCTCTAAGATGTTGCCTTTATTCACATAGATCTATAATTGCTCGCGTTGTCGGATGATTTGTTGCCATTTGGAAGAAGTAGAAATCATAAATTGCTGGAAAACATACAATCACCAAGGGTCATAATTGTATGATATAGGGCCAACTGTATGATTAATCAGCGCTCACTTCATCTCTTATTTGGGACGTACATTAGCCTATAAAGCGCCACCTATAATTTGCACCAGACGACAATTTCAAATGTTGCTTATTTCTTTTTCAAAAAGTTACAAATAAGGCATGATGTTTCATGAGAATCGTCTGCCAGCAGTCGATTCTCATGAAATGCCATCCCTTAATTTCTAGCAAGGTCGGAAAGATGTCGCACAATTTGTCGTCTGCTGCAGTAGTGATTTGCGCTTTAAGTGTACAATTTGCATGCTGGGTAATTTTTATCTGCTTTGTGTAGTCTGCGGATTTTTTTTAATTGTCAACTTTTTCGAAAAAATCATTCAGAATTACCACTAGAGCGTGCGATTTCCGTGCATTAACAGCACGTGAATACTTCGTAAATTCATGGGTTTGTGTTGTTGAAACCCGACACGTCGCGCAGCTTTTATGCAATAATATAAAGTAAAAGTTTCCATTTCCCACTTTGAGGCTATATATCTTCTAAAATTGCTTTGATGGTCTGATAAATTCAACTCTGTCGAGGTTTCTTCAAACTCTGATCTAACCATAATTCTTAACAAAACGTTCGTATTCTTTAATTATTTTACCCATAGCAGAGTGTTGATAACCATTCACGTGTGTAAATTCAGAATTGGAAGCGATTTACTACGCAAGTCATCCACGATTGAATTGACACTTTACTCATTAAGATGCTGATTAAAAAATGAAAGACATATCCGTTTACCATAATGAAGACCAAAAGAGCTATGAAGACCAAAAGAGCTGAGCTAGGTCATGGAGTTTAGGAAATTATAACGTGACACCGCGTCTTGGAGTGATACAAAGTTGTGTAATAAAATCGACAAATCACTTGTGGTGTTCATAGTTACATGAAGTATCGTTAAAACAAGGTTGTGGGTCGAAATTATGTATCTGGTATGCACATAAAGGAAACACATTTCAAACACTCATTTTCTTTAAGTAACCGTTAAGTAAAGTCGCTCTTGTCATGTACTGTCCAAAATGAACCAAATGAAATATTTTGATTTTTCCATGTCTCCATGTGTGTCATGTTTTCGCCATCTGCCATGCCCTGGTTTAGTTTTGACAAAAGTTATTTGTATTTCCTGAAAAAGTACTACTAATATGAAATAGGCACACCTAATGGACAACCAACCGATTTGTTCTGAGAGGATAGCATAGTTATACTGTCACGATGATTCTTGCGAGTCGATACTCTTGTGAGTAAAAGCCAACATTAAACCTCACTATCATTAGGCCTGTTTATAAAATAGTTGTTTTCATTTGAGTTCACAATAATTGTGTATTGCCTGTGGGGATTTACAATATTGTTGAATGCTTGGTTTTGATTAGACACAGATGTTCGGGGCCAGGTATAGTATCTGATGGGATGTTTAACACTTTCGAAAGGTTGTGATGACAGATGTTCCTTAGACTAGTAAAATTACATAAGTCCAATAAATAGTTCATGTCATATCTTACATTGATTGACAGGATTGCGCAATACATTTAGTCATATGACCTTTGGGATCTTGCGCAATGGGTGTGACAATGAGTCACTTTTGTATCTTCTGAATGGTTGATATAAATGAAAGCTTATACTTACCTATGTAGAGGGCGCTTTATAGTGAACTTGAAATATGATTGGTTAATAATGATGTCATGAGGTGGCGCTGTTGGCAGCTTCTATCACGTGACTTCATGGTATTTAAGATGAAACCCAGTTTCAGAGCCTCTGCTACTACTATTTCAGGCCGCACTGCGCCGAAATCATAACTGAAATAGTAGTAGCAGAACCTCAGATTTTGGTAAGATTTCAGAACTTTTGGTTATAGCTAGTTTCTAGAAGTAGTTCAGTTGGACTTAAGAAGATTTAATAAACTTATAAAATAGTGAAAATTGTTGCTGGAATTTTAAGACTTAAAAATTCTAAAAGGACTTTGAAAACACAACGCGAACTTGGAAGAATAGAATCAACTACTACGTTACATGTGGCAACATACATACATACAACTTGTGATTGCCTCTTTCAAAGGCGACGATGCACTTGACAGTGGCGTTTGGCACCGTAAGATATAATCACTTCGTGACGTAACGCAATATCATTTTTGGGATCACCCAGCCGCTTGGTTGAATTAGGCATTGTTAACGGTCAAGCTCTTGGTAATCGAACAACTCCGTAAATATAACTCAAATATCAACAAAACCGGTCCTTTGCGATTCAACTATAATTTTTGTATTTTTTTTTCATTGTTAAAAATGATCATGGCACATTTTTCAACAGTGGAATAAGGTTCTTACTTCGATTGATTCCGACTCAGTATAGGTACCAGAACTCGATGACTGACAGAAAAACTGGTAGCAATACTGCGACTGAACAGAACAGAACAGAACCTCTAATCGTAACAGCAACCAACTCTCGTTTTTCGCCATCAACTTGTTGGTTGGATGCTAACAGGGACTGTCTACTTGGTTGCTGATAATGGCAGACTACAGTTACTAACGATTGTGGATTTGCATCTTTATACTGTCCAGATTTTATACATGCTTGCAATTTTGCAATCAATCACCCTTTGATAAGTTTAAATCACTTAATGCAGACCATGAAATAACATCTAAATGCAGCCAGAAAGTAATGAATATAATATAATAGTGTGTGATTTACCTACAAAATCTGCTTGCTTTTTTCATGTTGACGAATAATCAATACAAACCACCCAATCTATAGCATCACAAGTGCCGTTACTTGCTTTTCAGTCGCTATCCGCTTGCTGGGCCTGAATACACTACCAATCGCGTATTTGTCCTAATCAAATTTGCGTTAAAAACGCGTTGGAAACTCACGTAATACGCATTAGTTTTCCAAAGTCCAATCAAATCTCACTATCGATTGGCGTTGAACTGCAGTGCAACGCAGTAGACTGTTACATGTGTATCAACGCAGTTCAACGTACAATTTGCGTTGACCAGCATTGTTGAACAGCCGATAAAAAAGGTTTAAGTGTGTTGCCCGACCGGTTACGTGCAAATCAACAGTTATTTAATAAACAAAACCAAGAACACATCACAAACATTATCAAAAAAAACGCTTTATCGTTTCCTTTCCTTCTTTGTGTCTGAAAACCACTCCTTTATTTTTGACCATTGTTGCATGATATTTCATGTCAGCTGTCTTCACATCACATGATATTTGTTTAATCATTGGTTACAATTGCGGTATGTGGACCAGTTCTACTAGTTCAATCCTATCATAACAGAAAGGTCCCTGGATCTGTGTTATCATGCCTATGGATCTGGTTTTAGAACCTAAATATGCTGCATTTTGCTCATATAGTTGCCTCGAAGTTTTTTTCCATCTATCTCTATTCATATTGGCTGGATTAAATTTTGGTCTTGAGATGGATAGGTTCCTGGTCTGAGTCTCAACTGAGGCAATATGTTCCACCAGAGAGAGAGAGAGAGAGAGAGTGAGAGAGAAAGAGAGAGAGAGAAAGATATCCTCATTGCTTTTGTCTGTTTATTGTTCAGTCAACATAGGAAAGCACACTGACAAGACTGGCACATAGCAAAGACCCCCCCCCCCCCCTTGGAGGTAGGTTCGGAAACTGTATAAACAGGCTGTATCCATGGTCAACAGTCCTTAGAGGTGGGTTCAGAAACAGTAAAACAGGATGCATCCCCAGTGGACAGTCCCCTTGATGTAGGTTTGGAACAAGTAAATACAGGCTACACTCCCTGTTGACAGTCCCTGGTGGTAGGTTCAGAAACCTTATGAACAAACTGCACCCTACTCTTACAGTCCCCTGGAAGTAGGTTCTTAACCTTATAAACACTGTCAGCCTGGGGTGAAGCATGTTAAGACATTTTCCAAACCTACCTTATGGAGACTGTTGGTCAGGGATGCAGCCAGTTAATATGTTTCTGGACCTATTTAGGATTAGGAACGTGCTTTATGTTATTTATCATTTATGTTATTTCTGTATTGTTTTGTTATGCGTTCATGAACGTCTGTTGTTGATGCCTTGGGTTCACCTGCTTGGAAAGGGCTGACCTCTCGGCTCTCTTATGTGTTGTCTAATTGTGACGTCGTCACTTTCCCATTGGTATCCTGGGTCAGGTGTGGTGCTTGATTGTATCGATTCCTGATATTTGCCCTCTTTCTTACTTTTATAGCAAAAACTGTCTTTATTTTAGCCATTTATAATGCATTAAAACCATGTTTTGGTCCCAATGTGTCAGATATAGGTAATTCTAATTGGTTCAAATATTAGATATCAGAAACTACCTTTAGAGGACTGGAGGTCAGGGCTGGGGTGCAACATGTTGATACTGTTTCCTCCTCCAGGGGACTGTGCCCGAAGGCAGCCTTCTTATACGGTCTCCCAACCTACTTCCAGGGGATTGTTTGCCAGGGCTGCAGCCTGTTTCCCTACCTTCTTAAAGGTTACTCATGGTGACTGTTGGTCCCGGATACAGCCTGTTTATATAGTTTGTAATCCTACCTACAGGGGAATGTCGGTCCAGGGTGCGTCCTGTCAATACGGTTTTAAAACCTTCCTAACGGGGACTGTTGGTTGGGGATGCAACCAGTTTATAAGGTTTCTGAACATATTAAAAAATGTGTCCTGTAGCTTAAGCTGTCTTGATTTTTGCCATTTATAATACATCAAAAACATGTTCTGGTCCCTTTGTGTGAGATATATATGTAATTAGTTCAAATATCCACATTTTTGCACATGTAAGAGTTGGATAGAGTGGGGGGGGGGGGTAGGATACTGTTTTGCATGTATGAGCATGTACATGTATTTGAGGACTGATCAGGTATATCCTGGGCACTTGAAACTACCCTTGCTTAGCAGTGCCTTCCTATTTTTCCAGAGAGTTGTATTTAGTTAAAATGTCAACAAGTGAGTTTTTCTCGAATAAAATTTTAACAGGGTCTTACTGAGAAAAAAACTTGTTTTTATCCAGTAGTTTTTGTATCTCCTAGCTGACTCAATCGTAAAGTTCAAAATTGTTTGAAGCAAATCCCTGTGAAGGAAAATGAATGCAGTGCGACATATTTTCAATTCATATGCTTTGTGTTTTTTTAAAGAATATCTCCTCTTTTGGGCACAAATTGAAAGAATTGATTTCATGTGATATTTTCATTTTTCGGCCCTAAGTAACTTTGTCAGGGCATTCTCTGCTGAAAAGTAGCAATCATCTAGCGAAAATGTGGACAAATGAAAGAAGTGAATTTGTAAGAGTTAGATATTTAATTCAAATTGAGCTTTAAAAGCTCAAATGAAAACGGGAATTGAGCTTTACAAGACAATTTTATCAGAAAAAAATCAATGTGAAGTTGAACCATAACAATATAGGCGCACTTCGAATCGAACTATAGTTCCAACTATAGTAACTAAAGTTTGATTCGAACTTCGATAGTCGCTACTATAGTCCTTATAGAGATCAACGGTGGATCAGAGCACCGTTACTCTAGTAGACTGTCTGGTTCCCTTCTCTAAACCTATATATCATGATGGTTTCCAGGCATGCCAGTAGTCTCAAATTGATTTGTTTTTACAAAATAAATCCTAGCTGTGCATCATTTGCGTTCCCACATATTCGTAATTACTAATTATAGTAGGCTGTGCAGTTTATACACATCCTTTTTGTCCACGATGAAGAATTGGAGTGGGGCATACAGGGCTATTCACTTTGTTTACTTGCCAACCGACTTAATTTGCAGCTGTAGCCGTTCGTGTGTAAACGTGCGCGTGCATCTATTACGTAAGAACTATAGTAGAAACTTTAATTCGATTCCAAGTGGGCCATAAACATCGAGCAAGGTAACCTCAATTTTGATTGGATTACGCATCACTGCGTTTTAACAAAACGATTTGATTGGCTGAGGGGAAAAACGCAGATTTTATCGTTGAATCACGTTATTTCGTATAATGAATATTCATGCGTACCGAGATACGTTGATTTGCGTTTCATATGCAGTTGAAACTCAACGCAGGTACAACTCGTTGGAAACGCACACGAAACGCGAATTCGCAGGACAATTACGCGAGCTTAAGTGTAACTGGTCAAAAGATATTTAGCTTTAGAAGACGATTATGGCATCTGCCATAGGTATTTTATGGTAATACTCATTCACATTTCTCATCTTAAACTATATTCCATTTTTGGAAAAGGAAAACGAAGCCAACTCGTGCTATAGAATTGTTAACCCTTGTCATGCTGAACATTTTTATGTAATACACTCCTCAACAATTTTTATCCTGTTAACCTGCAGCATACCAGTTGTAAGCAGTTTTGGAATCAAATTGGAAAACAGTGTAGATCCTGATCAGCTGGCTTCGTTAGAAGCCAGCAGATCAGGATCAACAGCGTTTCAAAAAGGAATGAACCCTATTCAGCAGGACAAGGGTAAAACGTGATTTTGGGGCGTTTTTTTTTTTAAAGTGAACGTGATCGATTAACAGAAGCCAGCTGATCCTAATCTACAAGCGTTTTTTTCTAAAAAGAACAAACCCTGGCTCAGCAGGATAATCGTTAAACATGTGACTTTAGGGCGGTTTTATGAAGTAAAACGCGATTTATCTTCAAGGCTGTCTCTTCCTGGAAACTGCACAATTTACAGAAATTTAATAACACCCCATAGGTTTCCGTTGTCTCACTGCCTTCTTGCAATTGCAGAATTTTGCAATTACCAATAGGAACTGTATTTGGCATTTCTTTGATTTATTCTCGAGCTTGAGGGAAGAAAGGGGGCCTTTCAGAAAATGGCATTCTACGAATGGCCAGAATCAGGGTTACGTGTACATGTACTGTAAAAGAAATATAATTTCGCTAGAATTTTATTTTCGCGAAAAGCGTTAAAAGGCATATATTTGCCATGTTAAAAATTCGCGACTATGGCATGATTGATTTACATGTACATATACAGGGAGCGCATTGACTCAGTGGTATTGTGCTTGACTCGAGACCGAGGGGCCGCGGGTTCGAGCCTCACCGGCGTCACTGCGTTGTTGTCATTGAGCAAGACACATTTATCCTAGCTTATTACTGGTCCCTGTTTAACTGAAAGATTGTTGATGGGATGTAAAGAGTCGTATCAAACAAACAAACATACATGTACATATAAAGAAAACGACAGAGTGATTTCGACATTACAACATTACTTCGCATCTGCGAAATTTCGCGAAAATAAAATCCTCGCGAAAATTTCCGAATTTACAGTATGATTTACCGAAATTGTACTTGTATTGTACAGTTTCGTCGTAAATTGGGCATCTGGCCTCGGTCTGAAACAGAGATGTCCCTAAGTCAAAACATCCCAAAAGGGTATAGCTAATCCGAGAAATTAGATTGATTTCGCGTAATCAACCTTTTGTTGTGAAATCAGCCTAAATCAAGCTGATTTCTGTGATAAGATATACCGCCCCGGATTGGTCAATACAAAGAAAGTAGGTAGTGATTTTGGACGAACTGGGTAGGTCGTGAGGGTATCTCAGGTGATAGATTTCCTTGGCTATCACAAACCAACATTTAAACATTATTTAAAGCATGACTTGTTCAGAAAAACAATTTATATAATATATGCTTAGAGTAGAAAGCTTATACTTGTTTCATTGTAGTTGCGAATTTATACCAATGTTCAAGAATGTAAAGTTTACCCGTATAAGCCTAGCGTCCCTTAAAGGTCTTGTGAACCTTCAAAAACTTTTTTTAAACTCCTATTGATTAAAAAGCCAGTAATGAGAGAAACAGAATGACGAAAGCCCCATCAAAAATTCAAAATAGTTACCAAGTTATGAAGGTTTCAAAATTTAATTAGATGAAAATATGCGAGAGGCTCATATGACGTCACTTGAGCTTTTTTTAAATATTAAATTTATTATATTTCATTTATTTCAACATTATTTAATATTCTATTTGCTGAAAATGATTCAACTTAGTATGATAAAATACAACATTTGCATGTAAAAGCTTAATTGTGCTGTTATTAATTGCTTAGAAATCACAATTCATAAAAAATGACATTTTGAAATAATCCTCTCGAAACAATAATGTGGGCGGGACTTATACACTAATTTACATCATTTTAAAACTTGCATAGCTTTTGAATCGGTAGGAATTTTAAGATGGGGTTTTCAGCATTTTGGTTTTCTCATCACTGTCATTTAAACCCTGAAGAATTTCAATTTTTTTTTGAAGATTCACAAGACCTTTAAATGGGAATCGGCAAGCACTGCAGAACCAGATCAGACGCGGCGTCTGATCACGTTCTGCATTGTTTGCTTACATAATGTACTTTTAAAATCGGAATGGAATGGTAAATAACTAGGTGCGAAATAGATTGGTACAATTAAAAAGGGCGGGAAATTCCGATAGGCATAATTGGGTTAATTGTAATATCTCCTCAAGTAGAAGGACATTGCTTAGACAGGAAAATCATAGTCAAACAGTATAGTGCAAGTGCCAGATCAGCCGGTTCCTAGAGAAGCAGTCTGATCAGTGATAATTGCTTTGGAAAGTGCAATAATTCTCACGGCCCTAGCAGCTAGCACCGGTATTCTGCTTTCCGCCAGAACCAAATATTCCCGAAGGACCAGAATATGAAAGAAATATCAACACTATATCGATCCACAGGAAGAAGTTTCCCCAACTCGATACAGAAACAACCCTCCAAATAATTCTGGAAAAACGAGTCCAGCCTAGCATTTGTGATCCGAGAAGGCTCTGACGAGTCTGCACGGAAGCGCAAGCTTTTCTGAGTCTTTTCAAGTCATTTTGCACTCATTAGCTGTCTGAATATTAAAATAGAAGTTATTACACCAACGACATAGATTTAATTGTGCTGTTTCGCGGAATAATTCTGGCATTCCTTTCTGCACTCAGACGTACATGTAGTATTATGCAAATGCGACCGGATTAACTCTTTGCCTACTATGTCGTCTGCAGAAAACTTTTGCAAACAGTTTGGACCCAAATCAGGCCCGACAGAACGTCGGGCCTGATCTGAATACAAACCGTCTGACACTCTGGTAATGTTCCCGAAAGATGTTTTAAAAAGAATTAATTGTGAAAAAGTCAGCAGGCGATTAAAAAAGCATGAAAAATTACCCAGTACATGTAGGCAAAGCGTTATGCAAATGCGACCGGATTAACTTTATCAGTGGCTTTCAGGAATTGTTCTGAGACTCGGTTTTCCACTAACTAAATATTTTGTGCACAGAATCACGGGATATTAGAAAACTAGGCATTTCAAATTGCTTGTACAATGTAACCCATTGTAGCTGAATGGACGCCCCCACCCTTTTAACTTGGGCGAGTGCATTTCCAATCAAAGGGTTGTTGGGTGGTACTATTCAATTTCATTTAACTTTTAATAAAATTCCTGTAAGCAAACAGTGGAGCACAGACTCGTCAGAGCCACCTCTGTTCGTATTTCTCAAAGTAGGGAAGACAATAAAGTTTCAAAGAAATACCTCCAGCCGCACTAGATAGTTCTACATATCCCATTTAAGCCTAATGGAATTTCCCACTCTTATCAATCAGACCACTACATTTCAGTTTTAAGGGTTTCTGGGTGGGTTTTTTATTCAAATTTTATTAAAACATTCTTAAGAAAACAGTGGAGACCCTTACCACGCGTCCGGTCTGGGTCTGCGCTGTTTGCCTTTGTCCCACAAAAAGGACGTTAGTCTTAAATTGGTCAAATAGAGACTTTGCGCACATGCGATATTCAACAAATTCTTGGTAGCTTTACCAAATGATTAGGAATGAGGACCTACTGCACATACTCTTTGTCAACATCTGTTTCACGTATAGTAGGACAAACATTCATCAATAACTGAATACAAGTTGTTACCTCATCAAACCCTGGCAGGCTCAACTGAAAATGAACAAATGGAATGTAAAAAAGAAAACCCGCCAGCACAAATGCTACACCATACACAAATTCAATACGTGGTTTAGAGGCAAACGGCGCTACGACCATAAATAGGCAAATCATTAATGCAATAATTGGTATGACAAGAGGCAATGAAAACTCCTTTCTGTTTTTTGTTTGATCTCGATACCGAAATATTAAAAGAGACACTGTTGACGCTCCGTGTACAAGAAAACCGAGAAATCCCACCATATTGATCAATTGTCCGATGTCCGCAGGAATCAACAATATAATAGAACAGATGGTGTTGAAAACAACGGAAGTCACTGGAATTCCAGATCGAGGGTGTAGAAACGAAAGCACTTCCGGTAGGTGTCCTGCTCTAGCGGCAGCAAATCGAACACGACTGTCCGTGAAGAATCCCCCATTGGATGCACCGTAAACAGAGAGCATAACACTGATTGGTATAAGCCAAGCTGCGGAAAGTAGAACCTTGTCTCCCCAGAGGAACGCAACAGCGGAAGCGGAAACGAACTCTTCTTTAGGAAGGAGTGTTGAGTAGGACAAATTTGTTGTTAGATAGGTCACAGTAACGGCAGTCATTGAGAGTATGATTGCACGTGGAATATTCCGTTTCGGATCAATGATTTCTTCGGTTATATTATTGATGCAGCTACATCCACCGTAGGCCCATGCACAGTTATAAAATGCAAGACAAATCGACTCCACATTCCAGTTCGATCCTTCAAATGCGTTTTCAAGGTTTTCAACGTAACCTTGGAATAAATATACTTAAACGCAAAAGAAACGCAACCGTTTTCAATTTACTTTTTCTTCCCCATGGATCACATGAGTCTAATTTTCTTAATAAGATCCTGTGTTCCTGCGCATTGAGTAATGATTTGCCGTAAAATGGTTTTGATCACGATTACCATTCTGACGTTTTAATGACGTCAGTAAATTTAAACAAATGGACTCTAAAAAGGTGATGTCTCATTCGTTTTGAAAACAGACAGCTTGATCTGATAGCCAGATGTCTTAACTAAAGGAAAACACTAAAACGGTTTGCAATTTATTGATCATCAACGCTACCAGTCGCTGCGTTGCTGCATTTCTTTATTGACGTCAACCTACTTTTTTCTAAAACAGTAATTACAGACGCATTTCGTTCGATCATGTCGTGATACTTATGTATTCTATGCAATGTATTGAGGGCTATACGGTAACATTAAAATTTTTCGATTATTATTATTCATTTGGATAAAAATGGCCAATTACACAAAAAAGTTAAAGACGTCATTTTGACAAAATGAACGTTTACAGAAACATAAAAGTACCTTATTTGATTTTGTCTACCATTTTGCTTTCAAAAACCGATATTGGTTTAAAACGTTTTTCGCAAAATAGGCACAATTTTTGAACATTGTGACATTGAAAATGGTGGTTGCCTTACATTATTCGTTGCAGCTCGCCAACCATAAGTCATATAGGTCTGATTTTGGTCCTGAATACAAGGCAAATAACGGTACTTAGCGATTTCATTATCGCTGGCTGATTTTTTTGATGAAAAAGACAGAACTACTATTTTAGAAACAGTTGCGTTTCTTTTGCGTTTAAGTATATATAACTCCACCTGCAGATATCACAATTAAAACAAAAACTTTAACTAACGTAAAAACAATCTGCACGAACGCTGCAAAACGCACACTGAGAACGTTCGTTGTTGCCAATGTTAGTAATTCAAGAGCAGCAATCGACTTTCGAATTAAATTCGACGGTCCACATTTAGTGAAAATCGGCGCACAGAGATAATCCGCGAAAACTAATGACAGTATAGCTCGACTTCCGGGCTGTGTAACAACTGTAGTTATCCACATGATAAGAAATGCCGGCGGTCCCCCGAAAGCGAGGCGAATGTAAGTGTAGTCACCTCCAGATCTTGAAACCCTTGTACCAAGTTCTCCATACACTAAGCCAACTACCATAGCGATGGCGCCACACAGTGCCCAGACCAAGAGACTCAGTCCGATAGATCCTGAGTTTAGTAATGCCCCTTTCGGCGAAATGAATATCCCTGATCCAATTACAGATCCCATGATGAAGGCTATACCGCCAAATAGCCCTATTCTCCGTTTCACGGGAATTCTATCACACTCAATAGTAATGTTGGCTTCTTGAGGCATCTTATAATAAAATCTACTCCCGTTTTAGTGTACAACGAAAATCAGAAATGGACAGATACAGGTCCAGAGGCTTATCATAGTCTGATCATGATATTTAGGACTTATCACGTACGCCTGCAGCGAAGGCTCAGGAGAGGCTGCGCATTCGCGCAGTCTCCGCTGAGCTTTCGCTGCTGGACCAAACATAGTAGGTACGTGGATGAATGTTCATGCCAAATTTCAGGCCTCTAGTTCCATTTGAAAGAGAAAAATACATGTTTTCCGGATGACCTTACGAACATGCAATAAGGGCCAAACTTTCGTAAACCGGCGCATTTAACCCTGGTCACTCTTAATAAACTGATGCATGTATAAAATAACTTTTTGCTCTCTGTAAAGGTGGTAAGTTTAATATTCATATCTGGGCGTGGTTCGGCTATTTTATCTGCTAAACAAGGGAAATCAGGTTCTATTTATAAGTTGTTTGGGCCGCGCAAAATGTGACTGCATTTCATGAAAATCCTAACAATATACACACTGAACTGTCATTTATTAACCCTTTTAAAGCTCAAAATTACAAAATGTATGTTTTTTGTCGTCCACTTAAATATTTGAAGCCTCATAGACAAACAGTGTGGAACCAGATCAGACTGCTCCTACATGTATGTTAGAGTCAGTTATTTTGCTGACGCTTTTAGGACTAAACTTAATGTATTTTGCGTCTATACTGAGGTAATGGCACAAGATGATACAGCTGAGCTGCCATCCCTTTGATGAAAATGTACACCTCCTCTCCCTTTAAAAGATCTTATCTTCCTCACGATGCCGTGGGGTGGTCTGCAGTTTGTGGTAATTCCTGATCATTCTCACTTACTTTTTAGGCAAATGTTTCTCGAGTGGCAAATGTTATAACATTTCTATCTGTTTTGATACGATCAATCTCCGGATCAACACAGACGACCAAAACTCAATGTTTTACCCAAACCAGTGACAGTTCAGATCAATCCACGAGGGATGTAATAGTGCCAAAGTTAAAGTTGTTTTGCAGGTGTTGAAGAATTTACTTTTTTTCGAACAGATTCACTGGTTGCATGGAGTCCCGTGTAGATCCTGATCAGTTTGCGCAACTGATCTGAATCTTCACTATTGCTAAGTCATATTACATGTAAGTGGAATCAGCAGGTCAATAGTTTACTTGATTTGGTATACTCAGTGAACAAACTTTATATCTTTAAGATTTCACGTAAAGAATTCACTTCATGAATTACAAAACTATATACTGCTAATAACAAAGGTGCTTATCAGAATGCGATGCGCAGGTTGATCTGCATCTTTGTCCTTCGCAGTACATATTTTGTAGCTACATTTTTGTATTAGCTGCTATTTTTTAAGCACAAGATAATTTCTGGAATTTTATATAAATGCTAAGAAAACCACGTCGTAACGCGGTTGTGACAGATAATAACGCAATGTTACCCATACAAGGCATTGTGTCCTTTTTGTGGGATACAGCAAAACTCAGACGTCACAAAACATGGCATCTAACAGAGCCACCACTGTCTGTCTACAAAACGTTCTATTAAAATTTTAATAAATGAAGAATACAACCAACAACCGATGAAACGAAATGGACTGGTCATAGTGTAAGCATGAGAAAATACTATAATACTTATATTAACGGGTAAGCTTCTGTCATTCAGTAAATCCGCACAGCCAGGCCGCCAAACTTACGTCGTAAACACGCTTTTCTCTAGATCGACCTTATGAAACCTTAACGCGCGACGCTTTAGATGTGTGGCGATCAATTTGTCAACGTCGACTTTAGTGTAAGAAAGTGGTGAGGTCATGGGCATCAGTGAGAACACCTACGACTAACTATTACAAAACTAACCGAACTTGCCTGACTAAGATAGAACATTAAATTATTAAACTACTGCTTAAGTGTACGACCCAGACCATCCACGATGTAAACTGCTAAGAGCTACGTGCAATAAGGGGCTAATTTGGCTCGGGCTAAAACCTGGAAGTTGCTTTCCACAAATTTCTGATTGGTTATTTAGAAGAATAAATAAGCATAAAAGTCTGTCATTTATTCAACCTTTTCCGTTGCCATAGTAACAAAGATGGCCACCAGAATATGCCTAAATAGAGAAATCGCCATTTTGGACCAAATTTAAAGCTTTGGGAGATCGATGTTTTTAAGAATTAGATATCAGCACAGCTATATGCAATTAAAAACCCTTTTAAAAAGTTGTATGTCGTGATATATTTAATCATCTGTTTATACATATTTTTGCTCTTTTTGGTATTTGCTTGTGCTCTACGAGGGATGATCCGAAAGTTCGGATTCTGACGTGATACATAGAGAATGTAAGCCTCGCGATGTCAACAAGCGTTCTCAAAGCCTTGCCTGGTAAACTTGATATCAAAAGACGCGAATCTGGTATTCTATTTATCAGTTAACTAATGTTTCTCTCTTCAAACTAGCGATTTTGATGTAATTTTCGATTTTTGTGTTCATTCAGCGTCATTAACGACGTCATTTAAAAAGTGCAACGTCATCATGACCTGATAAAGGCACTACCGTGTGATAGACAACTTTTATCAGGCAACGTGCGACAATGAAGTTAATATGACAGGTGACTGATAATTCTCTATAACCAGCAAAGCAACATGCCTGAAAATTGTACCAACAAATAATATATTCAGTGTCTACACATCGCTCTTATAAGCTTTATGTTACTAGAAGGAGCGAACGGAAATCTACCCCGCGACAGCCATACCCTCAATGCACTAACCTATCAAGCAGACTTTACATATAGGAGACCTCACAATTTAGACAAGAGCACTCTCGTTTAATGGCAGCCGCTGCTTAATGTTCATGTCTTGTACATATTGCGAAGTTTCTACATAATCTCGGTTTCCTAGGCCTATGCAACTGTCAGAAATAATCAAATTTCGGACCACTTGAAATTTTGACAGACCCATACTGTGATAACAAAAGCTGTATTAAAGGTCAAATAGATTTTAGGGAATCTTAGATGAACTGACTTTTGTCTGAAGCAAATATGAATAGTCGGTATCGTCGGAGACTGATAGAAATGCACAAGTCATTTGTATCCCCTCCCCTCGGGGCCGGGAATAGTGGGGGTTTCAACTTTTTAATTTTTAAAGCCCTGCTAAAAGCCCTGCACTGCGGGGTCAAATTTGTGGCAAAATCCCAGCTAGATGACCCCCCTCGCCCCGGGAGTTGACAATAACGAATAACAACAAATGGCCTTAATCATTTTAATAGGCCTTCCATCATTCCCCTGTCGCATGGTCATGATGGTGGCGCCACATAAAATTTGGATTCAGTTGGCCCAGTGGTTTCAGAGAATTTACGAATATTCTGCCCAGAGCATAACACAGAAACTATATGAGTTATCAAGTTTAGACTTCACTCAGTCTGGTAGAAATATCTCGATGAGGAGAAGCGTACCCCACTTTCGAATAATTTAAGAGTTATTGCCCTGTTGTTGTTCACACTTTGTCTGGAGCATAACACAACAACTACATGTATAAGAGGTATCAACTGACGTAATGATCGCACCGATCGAGCCTTTATCTAAGAAAGAAAGAAAGGTAAATGCTAGTTCTTTTGAATGGTGCATGATATGCCTCTCAAAAATGTCGCTGGACAAAGCTACAAGGTAAAGATCAGAACTTTTTAATCATCCCTCGTATGTTAATTTCTCTGTTAAATGTCCCAAATTTGATCCAAAAAGGTCGATTGCCTATTTTCAGCCTATTTTGTCAATTTTATACCACAGCAACGGTAAAAGTCGAATAAATAGCAGGCTTTTACACTTGGGCTATTGTTCTAATAAATTTATAAGAAGAATTTGATGATAAGCAATTTTTATTGGTAGACAAAAAAGTCCCTTAATGCACGTAGCTTTTTGTATATAATGTGATTTCACGAATCATTGATGAGATATTTCAAATTAAAAACAATAAAAATGTGTCATTTCAGTAGGAATTGAAACTGGGAAATCCCACTTGGAAAGCGTGCATGTTACGCAAAAGTACATTTCCAACGTAACCTATAGGAGCCGCTGTGGTGTAGTGGATGAACCGCTTGCCTTGTAAACCAGGGGTCGCAGGTTCGATTCCCGGCTTCACCAGTCTGTCGGATGAGACTTTAAGCCGTGGCCCCGTCTCCATATGACCTTAGCTGTTGGTGGGACGTTAAACACAAACACAACAACCAACGTAACCTCGGAACTTAGTTTCATTGTGTATACTACTACTAAGTTGTGTCAGAAAAAAAAGGTTTCAACAAAAGTGAGCTAAAATATGAGATTTTAAACAATGTGGTATGACTGTGCGACCAGCAAAACATTAGATCAGCCTGCGCATACGCACAGTCTAATCAGAGCCTTTGCTAGTCGCTTGAATATTCTATGAGTGTTACATTGTAAGATACTGACTGAAAATCATTTGGATTATTCTTTCTCACATACCCGTGCCAGCCCGTGGGAAGGATGAAGAAGCTGGCCTCTCATCGATCCGTGATGTCATTGTAATTTTAAAATGACGTCACCTTGTCGCATAGGTCTAAGCCAATTCAGGATTTTCTAGAATGCTATTCATGTACTTTCAATATGAACAGAGGTATTTAGTGGTTAGCATGAACAAGAATCAATTAATTCGTTTGAGGATGGGATGGAAAAACCGTCCCTCGCGATCACCGATTGTCATCACTCGGTAAGCCTCGTGATACCAATCGGTGATCGTCGGGACGGATTTTTCTACCCCACCCTCACACTAATGATGGATTCTTATATTCCTTACAACAAGAAGTAAGGCCATTTTCATTTTTCATTACCAACTTAAGATATTTCTGTCTCACATACCCAGGACCATCGGGTGGGAGGACAAAAGATGGCTAGCCGCAAATTAGTGACATCTTTGCAATGTTAAATTGGCGCCATTATACAATGATGTAGCCGTTTGAGGTTAACATCAGGAACAGTGATGCTCACTGTGGTGAAGCGAAAAACAATACATCAATTGTTTTGTTAAATGGCAATGTCTCTCTTTTCTTATTTCTATATCAAGTTTCTCCTATAAATATACTCTAGTTATAGGTGTTAGTAGTACAATAAAGAAAGATTATTTCAACAATTTCTTTTCAAAATTCTGAAGCTCTCATGAGATGTGTAAAACATGCATTTCTTTAATTGTTGTTCTCATAAAAAATTGAATTCTTTCAGAAGCATTCATGCTAGTCTACTTTTATCTCTTTTTTGAGTGAAAATTCTGATGTCGGCTTTCCATCACTGTTTTTAGCTGTGGCAGCATTGACAATAATGCAGTTTACACAAATGTATCTGTCCTTGGTTAAATTCAGTTTCTTTGTGATGTCAGTTTTTCGGTATCTATTTAAGCTGTCTGGCAACGTTGGCAAATCTGGTGTCTACATGTACCTGTCCTAGGCTAAAATTTAGTTCTGATGTCAGTTTCCAATATCTATTTAAGCTGTCTGGCAGTATTGACAAATGTGATGTCTATCTGTCCCGGGCTAAATTTAGTTCAATATTTCTTGTCATTTTGCATCATCGGTTTCATTCTGGAACTTTGAAACTATTAGAGGATCACTGATTAGGCCTAAATAACCGAAACTAGCTAGTCTGACTCAGATATATGTACACTCTAGTTTCAGTTCTTTTGTGCATTCTTTGCTTCCAAAGGATACCATTTTAAGAAAATATTAACTCTGCAGTTCACCTTTTACATATTAAAAGTACTTTGAAAAATTAAGCCATTTTAAGTTTGTACAACCTATATTGGCTACTCAAACACTACCTGACGAGAGAAAATCACTTTCTGTTATGCACATTTGTTTTTGTTGTTCCTAATAGTATGATATTGCCGTATATGTGTGCGCCTAGACCTCAGTTCAAGTAAAGTATGCACTTACGTACGTAAATGTGTATGAGTGTATGGTTGTTGAGACTGAAGCAATCGCGATATAGGGGATATCAGGGATATAAGAAGAATGTCAAAAAGGGGCTCTAACAGGTAATTGTTTAGACATCGCCCCTATGAATATTAAATAATTGGGCCTCGACGCGAGTAAACCTGTCTTCGGAGGTTTGCGAACAGCACAGGCGCAGTCCAACTTTGCGCATCTGTGCAGTTTGATCAGTGCCTTTGTTCATGATTCGCTTTTTGGAATGAAGCATATGTAATCTTGGTACAGGTGAAATGGCAATTTTCTAGCTAGTGCCTGTAGCTGAGGAGACTGGTTTGAAACGCGCTTTGTCGGAGACCCCGAAGACAGGTTTTCTCGCGACGGTGTCCATTTATGAAATAAACCGTGCATGTATAGCCACACTGCGCATGTTCTGTTAAATAGCGTAAATGCATATGTGATAAGTGCAAATATCATAGACACGCTCAAATGATTACATAATGTACAACGCGGTCAAACACTTTGCATCATATAATTCAATTTCAGAAGGAATTATGCTCATCAATAGCTGAATAAAAGTTATGAAGTCTTCAAACCAAAGAGTAAACCAATGGAAACTGCATAAGCAAATGTGTTCAATCACGCATTAGGATTAGATTCAATTGGAACTGCATCGGCTATTTCCTTGGAATCAGAAATCAGGGCCCAGAATTACAATGCCTCCTTAAGTTAAGTAGACTTTTACGAACTTAACTCCAATATTTCTTAAAGTTAAGATTCTATCTTATATGTGCATTTATAATGCACCGTTTTTGTGAACCTAACTTACGTATAAATCCTCGGCTAAAATCGTTAATTTGACGGAAAGGCTTACGAGGACATACGAAAAATATAGAGTTTTAATGACTGTAAGCGACCCAAATGTTTCGCGCGTCCTGTAGATTAATCAGCGGACTCGAAAATACTACAAAATAGAGTAATTCCTGCTCATTAAAACCCTCCCCACGACGCAGAATTACTTGTGTTAATATTTTCCATTTCATAAAAGAGTGTAGGCGTCATTTAAGAGGAGACGGGGAGGGAGGGCAGGTGGGGTGATCTGCGGCGGGGGGATAGGGGGAGGACACACAAACTCGTTCGCGATGATCATGTTTTTGTGTGTTTGTGGGAGCAGTCAACATGCATCTAGCTCGTTGTAGACTATTTATGGGCTAACCAATGCTACTGTGTTGCTTATCCCATCCGCATAACCTTACATAAATGATGCATGATCAGCTATTCAGTGGGGGTTAAGTTTTTTATCCTTTTTTCTGAACCATCACACGCGTGCATATTTTTAAGTTGGTGTGGATTGGCAGGTTATGTGGATCCTTGAGCAATCCATGGTTGCTCGCCTATGCGATAAGTACCATAATATCGTGCTGGCTCGGCTGCATTTTGCTCATACGAATGTTTAAAGTTAAGGTAAACAGTACAATATCAGTTTTGTTTGTTTGTTTGATTTGATTATTTACGTCCCATCAACAATCTTTCAGTTATAAAGGGACGGGGCCTCCTGGGTTGAACTAGTACTAAGCTAGGATAAATGTTCTTGCTCAGTGACACAACGCAGTTACGCCGGTGATAATCGAATCCGCGGCCCCTCGGTCTCGAATCAAGTACTCTACCACTGAAGCACTGCGCTCCCAAGCAATATCAGTAATTTGTGAGACTTAGAGGTCTACGTAAATTCGGGATTTTCATCCGACTTGAGCTGTACAACACTGATGCCATGCTATAAGCTACAAATATCTCTGCCAAAGTGGCACCCGGTTACCCATCTATTTTGCGAGCCCTGTCGAGTCATAACTAATGACTTACATGGCGTATATGTACTCATTTTGGACACATAAATTCCCAATGGCAAGCCAGAAATTGGCTAACTATCAGATACTTAGTTTATTTTAATTTAAAGGCGCCAATTGAGCCACAACGCGCTACAATGCATACGTGATAATTCCAAATGAAAAAAAAACACTTCCATATATGGTAAAACAAAATATGTTTCAATAATAAGCCTATGTTGACCTTGACCTATCTTAATTTAATCAATGAGATCAGGTAAGCGCTACATGACCTTCAGATCCTCTAGTTTGTTTATATGCTTAACAGGGGGGGGGGGGGGGGAGTGGGGGTAGTTATAGAAGACTCGCAGAATTCTTGATGTGGTGAACCCTTCAACCTTATTACTAAAAAAATCGTACCTGATAGGCAGCGATACGCAATTTTTTAAATACAAAACAGCGTTTCTAGCAATTCAGTTCATTTGTGATCACCGCATACAGTGTTGGACAAAGCATGTGGGTAATTCGGTATTTTATATGTAGAGACTCCCTACACATCCGACGTTGGGAATAATACAATATCCCATCGCACAAAACGCCTTTGATACACGGTGCACTACCCTACTCATGGCATTTTTGATACCCCAATCATATCTCCAATCACTATACAGTAGGACCCTGTCGTTGTTTACCACAGCCGCACAGAACTTGCATCAATGGAGTGAGTGTCATGCTAAGTCTTTTGGCCAAGACGATGTGGCGACGAACCCAGTTAACGATGCCACGCGCGGATCCAGAGGAGGTGGCAGGGGTCCGGACCCCTGCCCCCTGGAAAATCACAAATTCTATAGGTTTATATAGAAATATGCAATTGGACCCCCTCCACCTGGGAAAAGTTGAACCCCCTGGAAATGTTAGAGCGCCCTTCTCCATGGAATATCGGAAAGTCTGTACAGTTAACTGATAGTTTTCTTTGAAAAAGCCATGATCACTGGACTCCCTCTGCAAAATAAGCTGAGGACTTACAGAAAAAAGAAGAGAAAAAACAACGTCAGAGCTTTCTTTAGTCAGTCGGGCTTGGACCCCCCCCCCTTCCACCGCCAAACCCGACGAAAAATTCCTAGATCCGCGCGTGGATATACGTTATCGTGGTGGTATAGAAACGATATCGCTCCTTAAACCTTCTATAGTGCTGCCAAGATCTATTGACCATGTTTACATTTGCTTGTTTGTAAACATTGAAATCAAAACAGTAGGCTGGCATATTCAGCAGTCAGGTGTAGTTTTGAAAATTGTTTGATATCATCTTGTATAACTAAGAAGATAGAGTCGCTGGCAGCAGAACATACATTTATTTTTTCCATTATGCGCGGGTTCGAATCCCATCAATGCTTTCATGTCTTTTTCTTCATTTTTATTGTATCATACTTTAAGGATCATGGAAAACAGTTTTAACATTTATACAAAGTGTCCATCAAATGGGACATTATCAAACACGAAAACGCATATGCGAGATGCCACTGAATGCATCAGCTCAATAGGGTACGCATTGTTTGCTGTCTATAAAGTAAGTAAGGGTGCAAAGATCAGGAATCGATACAATCAAGTAAAGTGATATATGGCAACCCAAATGGTTATGAAATGCTTATGAATTATATCTTTAAATGAGCCGCTACATGAGATTCCTAACAATGTGGTATGTGTGACGAGCAGAGCCTCAGATCAGCCTGCGCATACGCGCAGTTTGATCAGAGCCTTTGCTAGTTGTTTGAATATTCTATGAACATTTAGCTACTGCCCAAACAGCATTTTGACTGTCTAAGCTTAAAAGGCGGCTACACAGGCTCGTCTTAGTCTACACAAGTGAAAATGCCACATTGTTGGAAATCACATGCCACGGTTCAATAAATAATTGATAAAAAAAATAAAATTTAAAAAAAAATAACATGGTACTGTGACGGGGTTCGAACTCGCAACCCCGTCAAAAAGTTCAATCTTAACTTTAAGGTAGCCTCGCTGCTACCTTAAATATTTAAGTATTTTGTCGAGATAAGGAGACATTTAAGATAAGGAAAATGATTGTAATGCACTTTTCGTGAAATTTAAGTAAGTTCGTCAATTTAAGTCTACCTTAACTTTAAGGAGGCATTGTAATTCCGGGCCCAGATGTTCATTTTTGTTAACGTGACGCTGACGTCACAGAAACCATGCCAAAACAATAACAGGTGTGATTGCTGCAAAACAACATTACAACAATCACACCTGTTATTGTTTTGGCATGGTTTCTGTAACGGTAACAACATTCCATAATAAACATTGCTATAAATGAAGTTTATGTGTTTTAAATAAAATATCGCTGTAACGATATTTTATTGCAAAAACATGAAATTCATTTATTCATTTCGGGTAATCAGAAAAATGGATTTTAATATGACTAACCCACGTGCTACAGTACTATTTTCCTTACGCCAGTCTTAGCTAATAAAATGCAGCTTTTGTACAGAGTACTACGCCTTATATACTGTACATCCAAGGCTTGATTCTCGAATTGAGCCAAAAAATTCCGATTGGATTAGAATGGAAGCATAGGCTTATTGTGTTCCTATCTATTACTACAATATTTTGGCAAGTGTAGAAGGCGATGTCTTACTTCAATTATGCATATTATAAATCCATGAGCTAAAAATGAAAATTCTATCAATGATTTCATTGAACAATTGCTCATGTGTTACAAGTAACCTCAGCAAACACAGTTTACTGGTTATTATGGGGAAGCTAACCTTTCATTATTCAAACCTTATGGCTCTTACAAGATACACCTATACGATCCGAATAAGGTAAATGGTTTATATCGAACTTTATGTGCCAGTCAAGTGTTGCAAAATTCTTAAAATAATCATACAGTAGAAGCTAAACACTAATAATGAGAGAGAGAGAGAGAGACTGTGAGAGAGAGAGAGAGAGAGAGAGAGAGAGAGAGAGAGAGAGAGAGGGGACAGGGTTGAACGATAGCTGTTAGGCATATTGTCATAGTCTACGTTTAAAAGTATCACTTTGGTATCAAATCACTTATTTTCTTTTTGCTTTTAATCCCAAATACATATATTCAGATGCTCAGAACCGCTTACTATTCTGTATGTACTTCTGCACAGCTTCAAACATGACTGGGTTATTGTTTGTTGAAAGTCTTTGATCACCCTGCAGAAGTACATCCAGTCATGTTACAGTACTGCATTATTGGTTGACGGAGTTCTGCCCTACAGTCACAGCATACTTGACAAAGATGAAATGTTGAGCATTCTCAACCTCACCAGAATTGCAAGCACATAGTATATACCTTTGAGGAATAAGTCATTTTAAGTGAGCTACAGTCTGTTCGAATTCTTGTATGCTGTAACTGGTATATCCTTATTCCTGAGTAGCAATGTTTTGGTATCACAGGTAAGTTTTGGCTTAGTATACATTTGAAAGAATCAGGCGTCAAGCATTCTGATTCATTATGTTCCAGTATCGAATTGTTGAGATTAGAACATTCTTCTATCATATGACGTCGCGTCTAGGAGTGAAATAACGTCATACATTTAAATCGATAAACCATTAGTGGATTGCAGATTTGTGGGTATCGCTACATGTGTGAAATGACGCCCATAACAACGTTGCGTACAACATGACAACATTTTAACTTTTTTACGCCAAAAATGAGATTTCACAGTAATCTTAATGTCATATGATTAATATAATCACACAGACATGTGTGCTCTTGTATTATTGAATTTATTAAACTCATTACGAAAAAGCGATAAAATGCTCGGCAAGCCTCGCATTTTTTCGCATTTTCCTAACTCGTTTAATAAATACAATAAAACATGAGCACTCATGTAAGATCCTTTATATAAAATAAAGTAGTACAAGAAGCAATATTCTGGGTTTCATTGGAATTTCGTAAGTTATAACGTAATGCATTCTGAACAAGAAGAGGATAAGATGGAGTACCATCATTATAGTACTAGTTTATATTTGTTCCTTTGTTCTTCCAGTCAGTTTCTATATAAAGGTTTGTAACTGAGACTAATTTATTGTGTTGTTCCTGTTGAATTTCTAGCAGCTTCTTATTGTATTTGTTCTATTTCTTTTTGTTTTGGTGTGTGCAGTTTTACCAAATGGCATCTGCATATTCTAGGAATGGTCTTATAATACATTATCTCAAGTGATTTTGTCAATGTCATATTTTAGCCCACGCATAATGTTTAACCTTTACCACTCATTTTCTTTGATATAATCCATATGTTTTGCAAAGAGCAGTCGTTAGATATGTTTGTGAGATTTAACTTTTTTATGTTAATCTTGCATAAATACAGGAGGATGAACACTTTTAGCTTTTAGTAAGATTAGCGGAAATTCAGTTTATAAGGGATTAAATTTACAAGCCACTTTAAAGCCTTGACTCTGCTATCCTTCAAGGTCTGCATAAAGGAGTTCTGCAGCGGTATTTGGATCCTCAGCAATAATACAAAAAAGCAAAAAGGCGTATGGCTGATTCATTGTCAAGAAACATATCGTTTATAAAAAGAAGTGGACCAAGTATAGACCCTTGTGGTACCCTAGCTGTGATAAAACTCCAGTCAGACTGCACACCAGTGATAACAACCCGTTGTTTTCATAGAGGATCTTACATGAGTGCTCATGTTTTATTGAATTTATTAAACGAGTTTGGGAAAAGAGATAAAATGCGAGGCTTGTCGAGCATTTTATATCTTTTTCGCAACGAATTTAATAAATTCAATAATACAAGAGCACGAATGTTAGATCCGATTTATCATATGACATTAAGATAACTTTGAAGTCTCATTTCTGACGTAAAAGCGTTATATACGCAACGTTGTTATGGACGTCATAACGTTACCCGAAAATCTGTAAACCACTAGTGGTTTATCGATTTTATTGCATGGCGTTATATCACTACTAGACGCAACGTCATATGATAATACCAATAAGGTCCGTGTTGAGTCATTTTTAGATACACCAGCTGATTTTAACTCGTGCATAAAGCAAGTTTGTCAAACATGGTCAAATGCTTTGCTGATTTACAGAAAAACGCTATGACATTTTTACCTGTATCTAAAGCTTGACATAAAATGGTATATGAAAAAGATTAACTGTAGAGTATTCCCTTCTAAATTCAGACTTGAAAGATGTAAGAATGTTTCTGTTTAAGAAGTGATTGTCTAATATTTATATAGAATTACATGTAAGTCTTTAAAAAGCATTGTCCACTATAACTTGAAATAGCAGATAGGTCACCACCTTTATGTACTGGGTTTACATATGTCATAACTCATATTTATTTAATCTGTGGTTCAGTAACAAAATATGCTACGACCTAAAATGTATATAAATCAGCCAAATCCATTAGAAGACAGGTAAATGCTTTACACTGAACTCCAACTGTAAGCTTTTAAAACTTATTTTTCGCAATAACTTTTTTGTCTTCAATTTTAGCAAAATGTGTTCGCGATAAAAGTTGTAGAAGAGAATTTCCGCCAACCTTCTCCAAAAGGTCTTGTGCTTGTGGCGCAAACAGATTTTTGTGCATATAGATGAAAATTTTGCAATAAATTGAATTTGTCCTAAATTTCTAAGTCTTTTAATGACAGGTATAATTCGTATAGGCGTGACAGAAAGGGGTAGTTTCATAAAATATTCAGAAGCGTTGCATATCCCGTTCTTCAATTGCTGTGCATAGCATAAACTGCTGTTAAATTACTCAGAATTCACCGTGCACATGCAGAATCAACTTAAAGCAGGCTCATTTGTAGAAACAAGGCTGGATTATCACATGACGTGAATTTTTTTCTTATGCACGTGCTATGGAACGAAGGTTTTGGGATGACCCTACTAGCTTAACGCACGAGCGAATCAGGCGCGATTTCTATTATACATTGTATTTGAGCAAGCCATCCATCGCTTTAGTAATTGAATTAAGGCGGTGCAATGTTACTTTTTGACTGACATATTGGACTTGGTTCATTTGCGCTTTGCTTAAAATGTTCAAAGAGTGCATCTAAACACAGAGGAACCTGCGTCATCTAAGATGTTGGAACCATTTGGAGAAGTTGGCTGAGATATTCTTGAATGAATTTCATCGCGAACACATTTTGCTAAAATTGAAGATAAAGAAAGTTATTGCGAAAATTTAGTTCTAAAAACTTAACAGGTGGAGGTTTTTTTTGGGGCTACTACAGTTCAACGCAATATCGGTAACGAGTTGGCATTCGCGTTGAAACTACAGTGCGTATTACCTGCGTTGTCAACGCGTTTTCAATGCGAATTTGACAAGTTCAAAAAACGCCATCTGTAGTGTAGTCTCACCAAAGTGTTCGCTGATCGCAATAAGTATGGAAGCATAGAAAAACTCAACTTAGAATCCCAGAGCCATCACTAATCGGGCATATAATAATTCATAGGTTTAGATAAGCAAATAATTTCAGAGTAAAATTATAAATATTTTTTACCCATCAGTTTTAACATATGTTTTGGGTGCTCAAAAGAACCGTCTCATTGAGATGGTTTTTAGTACCCACAACATATGTTTTGGTCGAGAAATAAGAAAATTAAATTTTCGTTACGCACTATTAACTAAAGTCCTGGGCCCGGAATTACAATGCCTCCTTAAAGTTAAGGAAGACTTAAATTGACGAACTAACTTAAATTTCACGAAAAGTGCATTACAATCATTTTCCCTATCTTAAATGCCTCCTTATCTCGACAAAATACTTAAATATTTAAGATAGCAGCGAGGCTACCTTAAAGTTAAGATTTAACTTTTTGACATATCGATGTACGTAAATGTAAACAATGGCGAACGTCCGGACTATTTTTAGAATAACACATGCATTTTATTACATCAAAATGTTATATGCACATACAAATCACAAGGAGAATTCGTAAATAAATCGCTTGTCCACTGTCATAGAGGTTGCGAGTTCGAACCCCGTCACAGTACAATGTTATTTTTTTTTTTAATTTTATTTTTTTATCAATTATTTATTGAGCCGTGGCATGTGATTTTCAACAATGTGGCATTTTGACATGTGTAGACTCAGACGAGCCTGTGCAGCCGCCTTTTAGGCTTAGATAGTCAAAATGCTCTTTTGGCAGTAGCTAAATATTCATAGAATATTCAAACGACTAGCAAAAGCTCTGATCAAACTGCGCGTATGCGCAGGCTGATCTGAGGCTCTGCTCGTCGCACATACCACATTATTAGAAATCTCATGTAGCGGCTCATTTAAAGATATAATACATAACCATTTCCAAACCATATGGGTTGCTGAATATCGCTTTACTTGATTGTATCGATTCCTGATTTTTGTACCCTTACTTTAATGACAGCCTATTGAGTTGATGCATGCGGTGGCATCCCGCATATGCGTTTTCGTGTTTGATAATGTCCCATTTGAAGTACACTTTGTATAAATGTTAAAACTGTTTTCCAATAATGCTTCAAGGACACATGTGAACTTATGATACAATAAAAATGAAGAAAAAGAAATGAAAG
Source organism: Loripinus fragilis (assembly GCA_964019695.1). Classification (NCBI taxonomy): domain Eukaryota; kingdom Metazoa; phylum Mollusca; class Bivalvia; order Lucinida; family Lucinidae; genus Loripinus; species Loripinus fragilis. The sequence goes on along the minus strand of OZ026528.1, from coordinate 62,241,319 downwards.
CATTGATGGGATTCGAGCCTGCGCATAATGGAAAAATAAATGTATGTTCTGCTGCCAGCGACTCTAACTTCTGAGCTATACAAGATGATATCAAACAGTTTCAAAACTACAACTGACTGCTGAATATGTCAGCCTTCTGTTTTGATTGCAATGTTTATAAACAAGCAAATGTAAGCATGTTAATTAGATCTTGGCAGCACTATAGAAGGTTTTTAGGAGCGATATCGTTTCTCTACCACCACGATAACGTATATCCATGCGCGGATCCAGGAAATTTTCGTCGGTTTTGGTGGTAGGGGGTCCAAGCCCGACTGACTGAAACAAAGCTCTCACGTTTTTTCTTCTTCTTTTTTTGTAAGTCCTCAGCTTATTTTGCAGAGGGAGTCCAGTGATCATGTCTTTTTCAAAGAAAACTATCATTAAACTATAACTTTCCGATATTCCATGGAGAATGACGGTCCAACATTTCCAGGGGGTCCACCTTTTTAGCAGTGGGAGGGGTCCAATTGCATAATTCTATATAAACCTATAGAATTTGTGATTTTCCAGACCCCTGCCCCCTCCTCTGGATCCGCGAGTGGTATCGTTAACTGGGTTCGTCCACACATTGTCTTGGCCAAAAGACATAGCATGACACTCACTCCATTGATGCAAGTTCTGTGCGGCTGTGGTAAACAACGACAGGGTCATACTGTTTAGTGATTGGAGATACGCTTGGGGTATCAAAAATGCCATGAGTAGGGTAGTGCACCGTGTATCAAAGGCGTTTTGTGCAATGGGATCTTGTATTATTCCCAACGTCGGATGTGAAGGGAGTCTCTACAATGTTGCTAGCACATATAAAATACCGAATTACCCACCTGCTTTGTCCCACACTGTATGCGGCGATCACAAATGAACTGAATTGCTAGAAACGCTGTTTTGTATTTAACAAAATGCGTATCGCTGCCTATCAGGTATGATTTTATAGTAATAAGGTTGAAGGGTTCACCACATCAAGAAGTCTGCGAGTATTATATAACTACCCCCACAAACACTCCCCTTAAAGCATATGAACGAACTAGAGGCTCTGAAGGTCCTGTAGCGCTTATCTGATCTCATTGATTAAATTGAAATAGGTCAAGGTCAACTAAGGCTTATTATTGAAACATATTTTGTTTTACCATATATGGGATTTTCCTTTCATTTGGAATTATACGTATGCATTGTAGCGCGTACTGGCTCAATTGGCGCCTTTAAATAAAAAAAAAATAGCTGAGTATCTGATTATCAGCCAATTTCTGGCTTGCCATTGGGAATTTATGTGTCCAAAATGAGTACATGTACGCTATGTAAGTCATTAGTTATGACTCGACAGGGCTCGCGAAATAGATGGGTAACCGGGTGCCACTTTGGCAGAGATATTTGTAGCTTATAGCATGACATCAGTGATGTACAGCTCAAGTCGGATGAAAAGCCCGAATTTATGTAGACCTCGAAGTCTCCCAATTACTGATACTGCTTGGGAGCGCAGTGCCTCAGTAGTAGAGTGCTTGACTCGAGACCGAGGGGCCGCGGATTCGATCATCACCGGCGTAAACGCGTTGTGTCATTGAGCAAGAACATTAATCCTAGCTTAGTACTAGTTAAACCCAGGAAGCCCCGTCCCTTTATAACTGAAAGATTGTTGATGGGACGTAAATAATCTAATCAAACAAACAAACAAAACTGATATTGTACTGTTTACCTTAACTTTAATCACTGCAACCGAGCCAGCACGATATTATGGTACTTATCGCATGGGCGAGCAACCATGGATTGCTCAAGGATCCACATAACCTGCCAAATCCACCTCAACTTAAAATATGCACGCGTGTGATGGTTCAGAAAAAAAGGATGAAAAACTTAGCCCCCACTGGATAGCTGATCATGCATCATTCATGTTAGGTTATACGGATGGATAAGCAACACAGTATCATTGGTTAACCCATAAATAGTCTATAGCGAACTAGATGCATGTAAACTGCTCCCACAAACACACAAAAAACATGATCATAGCGAACGAGTTCGTGTGTACTACCCCCCCCCCCCCCCCCCGCCGCAGATCACTCCCACGTGCCCTCCCTCCCCGTCTCCTCTAAAATGACGCCCACACTCTTTTATTAAATGGGAAATATCAATTCAAATAATTCTACATCGTGGGGAGGGTTTTAGTGAGCAGGAATTACTCTATTTTGTAGTATTTTTCGAGTCCGCTGATTAATTGACAAGACGCGCGAAACATTAGGGTCGCTTACATTCATTAAAACTCTATATTTGTCGTATGTCCTCGTAAGCCTTTCCGTCAAATTAACGATTTTAGCCGAGGATTTATACTTAAGTTAGGTTCACAAAAACGGTGCACTATAAATGCACATTTAAGATAGAATCTTAACTTTAAGAAATATTGGAGTTAAGTTCGTAAAAGTCTACTTAACTTAAAGCATTGTAATTCCGGGCCCTGGAAATTAAAACAAATCTCATACTTAAAGCTGCGCAATCATGTTTAATTAGTGACTTAACACATAATCGATAAAAACCAACATTTTATAATCTTGTTCAAATCAATGGTTACGCGGTGGAGGGGACTGGTTTTTGTCGACATCTGTTTCACGTACAGTAGGACATACGTTCATCAATAATTGAATAAAAGTTGTTATGTCATCAAACCCTGGCAGGCTCAACTGGAAATGAACAAAGGGAATGTAAAAAAGAAATCCCGCTAGCAAAAATGCTACACCATACACAAATTCAATCCGTGGTTTAGAAACAAACGGCGCTACGACCATAAATAGACAAATCATTAATGCAATAATTGGTATGACAACGGGCAAAGAAAACTCCTTTCTGTTTCTTGTTTGATCTCGATAGCGAAATATTAAAAGTGACACTGTTGATGCTCCGTGTACAAGAAAACCGAGAAATCCCACCATATTGATCAATTGTCCTATGTCAGCAGGAATCAACAGGATAATAGAACAGATGGTATTGAAAACAATGGAAGTCACTGGAATTCGAGATTGAGGATGTAGAAACGAGAGCACTTCCGGTAAGTGTCCAGCTCTAGCGGCAGCAAATCGAACACGACTGTCTGTGAAGAATCCACCATTGGATGCACCGTGGACAGACAGCATAACACTGATTGGAATTATCCAAGCTGCTGAACGTAGAACCTTGTCTCCCCAGAGGAACGCAACAGCGGAAGCGGAAGCAAACTCTTCTTTAGGAAGGAGTGTTGCGTAGGACACGTTTGTTGTTAGATAGATCACAGTAACGGCAGTCATTGAGAGTATGATTGCACGTGGAATATTCCGCTTTGGATCAATGATTTCTTCAGCTATATCGTTGATGTTACTATATCCACCGTATGCCCATACACAGCTATAAAGTGCAAGACAAATTGATTCTACATTCCAGTTTGATCCTTCAAATGCGTTTTCGAGGTTTTCAACATAGCCTTGAAATAAGTATATCATTCCACCTATAGATATTACAATTAGAGCGGAAACTTTAGCAAACGTGAAGAAAATCTGCATGAAAGCTGCAAAACGCACACTGAGAACATTAGTAGCTGCCAATGTAAGTATCTCAAGAACAGCAATCGATTTTCGAATTAAATTCGATGGCCCACATTTAGTGAAAATCGGCGCACAGAGATAATCCGCGAAAACTAATGACAGTATAGCTCGACTACCTGGCTGTGTAACAACGGTAGACACCCACATGATGAGAAATGCTGGTGGTCCTCCGAAAGCGAGGCGAATGTATGTGTAGTCACCTCCAGATTTGGGCACCCTTGTTCCAAGTTCTCCGTACACTAAACCAACTATCATCGCAATGACTCCGCACAGCGCCCAAACCAAGAGGCTCAGTCCGATAGAGCCTGTGTTGAGTAACGCCCCCTTTGGTGAAATAAATATTCCTGATCCAATCACAGATCCCATGACAAAAGCAATTCCACCGAAAAGTCCTATTCTCTGTTTGACAGGGATTCTGTCACACTCTACGGTAATTTTTGGTTCTTCTGACATCTTAATAACAGACTCTTCGCCTTCCAAGTATGTGTATGTACAATATAAATCAACAGTATACAATACGGTGCCTTAGAACCAGTTCATGAGAATGTTTTTACGTATCGCATATGCGTGCAGCGAAGGCTCAGACGAGCCTGCACATCCGTGCAGCATCGTCAGTGCATTTGCTGCTTTTACACGCACAAAGTCGGGACGTCGATGAAGGTTCATGCCAAAATTTAGGCCACTCGACCCACTATATAACTGCGCATGCATGTTTAAAGGTTGCTTAAGTCCCACAAACTCGTGAATCGGCTCATCTGACCATGACCATGCCGAATTGATCAATAGCCCAGGCCTACCTCTGCTTGCTATCCAGTTCTATTGTAGTTTTATTTATTCAAAGTCTTTCGTCAGATGCATGAAAAACCGTGTAAACCCTGATCAGTTGGCTTCTGCAGAAGCCAACTGATCTGGATCTATACTGATCCTAAGCATATTTATCTGACATTGGCAGGGCAATGGTTAATTATGCACAGACATACTTTTAACAACAAAACGTTCGCTTCTTTAAGATTTCGCATTAAGATGTCACCAAACATAGATAATTAATTAACGTTTTGATGCACAGCGTATTCTCTAGTATGTTTACATAAAAGCTAAGGAAAACGTAGCCATTAACGTCAGGGCGTTACGCATGAGAGTTTCAAAAATTCTATGCGACTTTCACTTGTTACACAAATAAATACGATTCTAAGTAAATTCCTACGATACGTGTAAGGCTTTCTCCTCAAATTGGTATCTACACGTGACAAACGCGCGTTTTTACTATGTAAACAGTTCTTCAAATTAACTGACGTGACCCTTTAAATGTGACAGGGTTCAATTTGTCAACGTCTCCTAGGTTTGAGATTTTTTGTGACGTCATTCGTATGGGGGAAAAACTCAGTCATGTTACTAGCAATTAATAACACTCATCAAACTTTTCCGTATTAGCTTAAATAATAATTTTTAAAAATATATATACGACCAAGTGAAAGAAGACCTATTAGTTATTTTGTTTGATTTAATGTTTTACGTCCCAGTCAACAGCTATAGTCATGCCGATACCGCCAGTTAACCTAACCACACTTTTTTCCCTGGAAAGCTTGACTAAGCGGCTAACCAGTATTTTGCTCGTAACTGACAACAACCCTTCTTGAATCAGCGGAAGGGGGATTATGACTGTAGAAACTATTCTATGATCAATTTCGATACTTTGATTTGTTTTCAGTCAGTTAAAGTGTATGTTCATGATTGTTTACATCTTACTTTAATAAAAAAAAATCATTATGTACTGATTTAATTTTCACATATCATTTATTCATCTACTAAGTTAATTACAGACGTATTTATAGGGTTTATCTAAACATCTGGGAGCAGCCATCTTACAGCTATTGGCATTGAACAGATACACATAAACCTGAGTTTATCTGAATATGCAGGTCAGCCAAATGCTTGAAACAGCACCATTCAGTCAATATTTTCATTTCAATATTTGATGGTGGATATTTCGGTTTAATTACAATCAACAGCCAGTTCAATGCAAATAAGAATGTTTTAACTGTCAAAAAAAAAAAGAAGTGTTTTGTTTTTCAATAAGTTTCATTTGATTTTATTCTGTCTTTTGGTATCCAAAATGAAGAAAATTGTAACAAAATATGTCGTCTGTTACAGTAATAATTGGTGCTTTAAGGGTTAAATTTTAGAAATACTTATTAAATATCGGCCAGATATCCAAATATACTCAGCAATGCACACACTGCTAAATATATTTCTCTTAAACATTGTTATTATTTGTCAATACAAGGATTTATAATTATGCTTGGGTAGTGTGTAAGCAGGTGTTAGTGCTTCCAGTTTTCTTGTGTAGAGCTCATTGACCTGAAAATGGTCAGACCCCATGGACAAGCAAATGTTTTTAATTACAGGCTAATTGAAGAGCATTCACAAACATTTAATGGGGGACATTCATGCCATACTGTAAGCTTTATAATAAATGCATTTGAAGAAAAAGTGTGAATTTCCACTTTCAGCTCAGTAAAGCTTTATCAGAACGCTAAAGACCACTAACGATTTCATGACATATACTTATAATTCTTCTACGAGAATGTATAGATCATGCAAGCTTTTCGCCAACGATGTAATTATAACGACTTAGTCGAAAAAAATCAATGTTAAAGTGCGAGACCCACACCATCACCTACATTGCTGGCCTGAACCTTTATTGTTCGAACAATGGCAGCAGCAACGAAAATAAAACCAAAACAATAGAAATTTCGCCGCAGCCACATGTCCTCATCTATGCAGGAGATGAATTTATAATTTTTATTTTCTGTTGATTTAAGAGACCAAACATTAAGGAGCAGGCTTACTTTGCATATTTGTCCTGTCAAGTGACTAAACAATTAGGTTGCGGTATACACACTCTAACGACGCGGTTTATGCAGCGTCAGCAGATTAATCAACCCTTATACTACATGTTCTAGAAAATATGTTTGTATCCTTACAAATGGATGAGCTTCCTACTAATTGAGGAAATTACTTCCGGGACATCCGTTTGGCATATTGTTTTAAAATCTGAAAAAAATTAGGTTTCGATTTTTTTTTTCGTTTATCAATTAAACCTTTTCAGCGCCATTGAAGTCTGAAATAGACTGCAGTAAACAAAATATGGATCAGTGCAGGAGATTTCGGTTCGTATCGCATCTGCGAGCAGCGAAGGTTCATACGAGTCTGCGCATATGCGCAGACTCGCCTTAACCTTCGCTACCCGCAAACACAAAATCGGGATATATGCTGAACCACACTTCTAACGCAAATTCAAGCAAAACCTTAAATATTACATATATTGTTTCATCCATTGTAACACAATTTTTATCAAATTTATGAAAATGAAAGTAGAATGTTCCCTTTAACATGTTTGTTTGTTTGGTTCTTAACAACGCATCAACCCTTGTGGGTCATTAGCGTCAGACGGTATTAAACTAAACATGATGAAGATGGAAAAAGTAAAAATTTATAACATAAAATAAAAGGAATGATGATGATGAGTTTGTATAATGATAATTAGTTGCAATACGATTGTTTACAGGAGAGACCACGTACAATATCTGACAGTTTCAAAGAGCTATTCAGATAACTGTACATGTTCTTTAACTGAACATAATACAACATAATATAATCTGTATTGTGGTCTGATACAAATGTAAAACAAAACATGATTTTTAAAATAGCAATTAGATTTTGTTAAAAAGATATGTTTGTCTTAAAAATGTCATAATACTATCAATATGTATATCTTGAAATAATTCTTTCATGTTATCAACATGGAAGCAATTATTTCTTACTGGTGCAAAGTCGCCACATTCCAAAAGGAAGTGACGTACAGTGAATGGTGCGTCGCAACCAACACATTGTGGCTGCTCTTCACCTTGTAGTAAGTATGAATGAGTGACTCTTGTATGACCTAAGCGGAGTCGAGCTAAAACTATTTCTTCTCTTCTAATGTTTCGAACAACTGATTGATATTCACCAATAGTTGGTTTGATGTCAAGAAGTTTATTACCAATGCTGTTATTCCATGAAGTTTGCCATTCTTCCAAGATATATTTATTGATAGATGGCTTAAAATTGGAAAATGGAATTTTAAAAGAAGTTGGTTCTAATGAAAGCGATGTTTTTGCTTGCTTATCTACCATCTCATTCCCTTGGATACCTATATGACTGGGAATCCAACAGAGAGCAATTTCTTTATAAGCTAAAAGCTCATGACATTTTTCTAAAAGTTTCTGAATCTGTGGATTCTTTGAACTGGTATGGTTCATTGATTTCAATACAGAAAGCGAGTCAGAAAATATAATAAATTTATTTGTAGCATCACAAGTGCTAATGAAATCTAAAGCTAGATCAACTGCTTTGGCTTCAGCAGCGAAAATTGATGAATCGTCAGGTATACGTTGCATATTACTATGGTTGTCTGATATAACAGCACAACCAACCTTTGATTCTTCCTTTGACCCATCAGTATAAATTTGTTGATAATTCTTATAACGACTTTGCATTTTTCTGAAATCATCTTTTAATATGTGTGGATTTGATTCAGATTTTTTCCCGGAATGTAAATCAAAAAGTATTTCAGGTGGTTTCATACACCAAGCTGGAATATTTGGTGTAAAATGTTTTTCAATATTTTGTGTTTTGACATTGGCAGATTCTAAGAGTGGTGAAATTCTAATGCCAAATGATTTAATAGCTTTAGGTTTTTGTTCATATAAATCAACATAATTTGGTGGGAATGTAACTTCATGAGCAGGATTTGATGGGTTAGCAGCAAGTCTTATAGCATATTGCAAAGAGAGTTTCTCTCTTCGTGAGTATAGTGATGGTTCATCTGCTTCCATATAGAGACTAGCATCAGGAGAAGTTCTAAAAGCCCCTAAAGCTAATCTAAGTCCTTGGTTATGTATAGGATCAAGCATTTGAAGATATGATTTTCGTGCAGAGCCATATATAATACACCCATAGTCTAATTTTGACCGGACTAGAGACAGATACAGCTTGAGAAGTGTAGTTCGGTCTGCACCCCAAGAGGTATGGGAAAGCACTTTTAAAAGATTCAATGCTTTTAAACATTTAGCTTTGAGATATTTAATATGGGGTATAAAACTGAGTTTTCTATCAAATAAAATGCCAAGGAATTTAGATTCCTCAACAACTGGAATAGGTGATCCATATAAATGTAAAACCGGATCATCATGTTGCTTGCGCAACTGACAGAAATGTACACACTGTGTTTTTGATTTGGAAAACTTAAAGCCACTGCTTGTTGCCCAATTTTCAATCTTATTCAAATTTTGTTGTAGTTGACGTTCAATTGTTGCCATGCTTTTTGTGCGATAACAATTACAGAAGTCGTCAACGTATAATGAGCAATCAGTAAGATTACCTAAACATTTCACAATATCATTAATTTTGATACTAAAAAGTGTTGTAGACAAAACACCCCCTTGAGGTTAACGACAACCTGATTGGGTGAATGTCTGCCATAACCCATGACCGGTATAACGATTTCGGCAAGACCTCGTATATTAATTAAAGTTAGTATAATACATTCCTGAAACATTTTGCGATAAATAAAGGCCCAAACCTAATTTCATACATGTATGTCTTGCTTCGCTGCATAAATGGACATTTATTAGAGATATTTGCCGCGCATACGCGATAAGCATCGACATATGTGTGTTGACACATGTTGTGTAATACATGTACATATATTTTTGAAATATTACTTAAGTACTGAATTTCCTCAATTTTCAAGGAGCATCTGCATTCTCTTAGTTTTTTCCCGCCATTTACGGCAATTGTCACCTGCACTCTATTGCAAACATTATGAACCCAGTTCAGACTGCTTCATTCGAATTGCTACTGGAGCAATCTGAACTGGGTTCATATTTATTGCTTCCAGAGATTTTTTTCTTAAGTGCATTTGAATATATGCAGCAGGCATATAAGCAAAACTATTTCTATGACAGGACCAATGGCAGGATAAGAGTTAAATGTACTTGCAACATATGTTGTGGATATTACTCATTTAACATGTAGAGTCGTATTCTTTCATTTGTTCATTTTTATATATTCCCAGGGTTGGGGAGTCCAGTTTTCACGCTAGAGAACCTCTGTACTCGAAAGGTAAGTCATCGCGTCGACTGCAACCACCACGCGATGACTGCGCAGTTCGAGTACAGTGGTTCTCTAGCGTGAGTTTTGCTTTAAATGCTGGTAGACCGTTTATAAATTGATTATCTAGGGCACGCTAGCGTAATGTTAGAAACCTCAAGTTTGCTATATTAAATGATAATGTGTCGTAACCTACTTTTAAGCGTGACTAAAACATAATATAACATTTATTTGCGTTTGTACCTTAAGAGTCGCGTCACTATACTAAAAGTACATACATGCCAATGTAGCCATTGCGGTTGTGTCTGCATAATCTGATCAGGGTACACGATTTACACCAGTTAACAAATGCTATTAGATTTCAACTTGATAGCTCTCGCTGGATGTGTGGGTACACACACGTAAACATCATAATTATTAACAATGTACTTTTTCTAATGATACTGAAAAATCTAAAGCAAATATGAAATAAAGAACAACTATACTATTATTAAAATTAAGATATTCATAGCACGGATATGGAGAAAGATAAAGAGCATGAGTTAAGTTACTGCAAAAAGGACCGGAAGAACTTCTTTCCTGATAAATTAAGAACTGTTGCGGATTGTCTAAGGGAAAATTGTCTTGCCAGACCAGACCGGGAGGCCGTAGTGTTCGTTTCCGGTGATAACACGCGGATTGCTGTAACGTTCAAGGAGTTGTACGACAATGCGGTTCGATTTGGAAAGCGACTGGTTCATCTTGGAGTTCGAAAGGACGAGTTTGTCGCCGTTTCTATGCGAACATGCCCCGAATGGCTTTACGTCTTCTTTGGTGCAATGTTTGCAGGTGCCAGGACCGTGAACCTGTCTTTCACCTTCGCAGACGGAAGTGACGTCATCGCCTTGATAGAGAAGCTTCAGACGTGTTCAGTAATAGCTCTTGATCCCGGTGTGGATGAAGAAAAGTGGACCATTTTTCAAACGCTTATTAGTGATTACAGAGCTGATGGACAAGTAAGCAGTGAACAATTGCCATATCTGCGATACTTTTTCTGCCATAATCGACCTACAAACAAGCAAAACATTTTGACCCTCAGCGATATGATGTCTTGGGAGAATATCAGTGTGGAGTTACCAACGATAAGTCAAGACGATGTGTTTACTCTGTTTCAAACCTCGGGTAGTACTGGCACGCCAAAAGCTGTAGTGCATACCCACAGAAACTTCCTACCCGCTGCTAAATCTTGGGCCGACTCTCTGACCATGGATTCTGATAGTGTCTACCTTAATGACAGACCATTTGGCTGGGCTGGTGGCTTTCCCTACACCGTCGTCACCGGTCAAACTAGGTTTACAAGACTGGAGATCATGCCGCCGCCGACAGATCCAGCTTCCTGGTTACTTGACATAATCAAGCGGGAAAGGTGCACGCACATGTACGCTCTCCCTCTCTCCTTTCATCAACTCCTCGAAAAACAGGTACAGTGCATGCTTTTTAAATTTTAAACACTATTCTGGGATAAAAAATTTTGGAATTCAGGATTTACCTGTTGGATTTCTTTTGCTCCGGTGGTCGGTTTTGTTTGCTGTTGAGTCCTTATCTTTGCTTTATCTCCTTGTTATATCTTGATTTATATGTTCTGGGAGATGATGCATTGATGGGTTGGGGGTCTTTCGTGCAAACCAAACATCTATGTGTCTTGATCCACATCTGAATTAAGGGTGAGGTTGACGCCGTTAAAACGGTTTAAGCCCTCCAGTGGACTGCTTTGCTGGCCGTTCCGGGGCGGTGCTTCTTTTGTGGGTCTTTTGTGTTTTTGTTCTGTCTTCTATGTCTTTGTGTGCGTCTGTTTATATGTGCTTAGTGGTCACCTGCTGGGAAGGGGCTGACCTATTGGCTCTCGTTTGTGGTGGCTAACTGTAAGTTTGTCGCTTTCACGTTGGTGTCCTGGGTCAGGTGTGGTACTTGATTGTATCGATTCCTGATCTTTGCAGCCTTACTTATTTTGATTACTAAAAGTATTGTCAAAATATTAACAAGCAGCAAATCTCTCTCAGGAGCATTCTGATCTCTGTCTGCGCCGTTTGTCACAACATTTTTTGTCTGGTGAGCAACTTTAGAGCTAATTTTCAAATGCAAAGGTGTTGCCTTGTTTAGAAAGTGCGCAATGCAACACATTTCAAACGTAAAAATACAATTATCACCGTTCCCCGTACCGCAGTCGGTAGCGATTCCACCATCAGATCCAGGAGTCTCGAGTTCGATCCAGACCCGCTCCTATTTTTTTGTAGAGATTGATCATAAAATAATTTCTACGGTTGTTCTCCTTCCGCTGGTTCAAGAAGGGTTGTTGCACGAAGTACTGGTTGACCGCTTAATCAAGCTTGCCCAGGAAAAAAGTGTGGTAAGGTGAACTGACCGTCTCAACATGACAAAAGCTGTTGACTGGGACATAAATCTCAACCCAAACAAACAAAAGAAATAATCAACCTCTGCCTTATACAAAAGAAGGCATACTTGCGAATAAGATATGAGCCGCGGCATGCGATTTCCAACAATGTGGTATGTGCGACCAGCAAATGCTCAGACCAGCCTGCGCATATGCGAAGTCTGATCAGAGCCTTTGCTTGTCGCTTGAATGTTCTATGACTGTTAAGCTACTAACTGCACATCATTTGGAGTTTCAAAGCTTAAAAGGGGGTTGCACAGGGTCGTCTGAGTCTACACTACAGTAACTGTTACAGTCGAATTTTAATTATTTGATATCTACAAGACTAAACTGTCTTTCATCGAATTATCACTAGTTTTGAATAAAAGAGCGCTAATTTTGGAATAATATATAGACTAAAATGTATAATAATGCTCAGTTTCTCATTAAAACATGTTCTGGTGCATAAAAGAACCATCTAATCTATACACGTTTTTGAGCACAAAAACATAATTATACGTTGAAAGAAAAGTATATGCACCCAAACATAAACGGTTCTTTTAAGCACCCAAAACATATGTTTAAACTAATGAACAAGAAAATAACCACTTTACGCTTAAAAGGTTCGCTTATCTATACCTCTGATATTTTGTTTCCAGAACGAACTAGGAAGCAGCGATTGGTTGTTAGAGGCCTTATTTACAGGAGGTCAGCCTCTTACCAAGAAAAGTGCCTACTGTATTGGTATACTGTTTAAGACATTTCGATTTTTTTTTTTTTTGCTTCCAGAATGAGCTGGGAAGCAGCGATTGGTTGTTAGAAGCCTTATTTACAGGAGGTCAGCCTATTTCCAAGAAAAGTGCCTACTGTATTGGTACACTGTGCAAGAGATTCGGTAACCTCTACGGATCAACGGAGGCAATGTTGGTATGCTGTAGCCTCGTTGACAAAGTTGAAGATTATGTTGAATACTCTATTGGTTACGCTTTGGAGGGAAATGAAATCAAAATCGTGGATGAAAACGAGGATATCGTTCCAGTTAACGAAAAAGGCGAAATATATGTCAAGAATGACGCCATGTTTAAGGAATACTGCAATGACACGGCATTGACACGGTCATGGTTCAGTGACGATGGCTGGCTTAAAACGGATGATATTGGCTACATCACAGAGGAGGGTTTTTTTTCTGCACTGGGAGAAAGTCCGATATTATTTTATCTGGAGGGATGAATGTCACGCCTTCCATTCTTGAAGCTATATTACTAGGCTGTCCAGGGGTCGCTCGTGTGGCGTGCGTGCCAGTCTCGCATGATGTCATGTTTCAGGTTGTATGCGCGTGCGTCATTCCCGTAACCGGATATGACGTTACGGAAGAAAAACTAAGAAAATACTGCGTAGAAATGCACGCAGACAAACCCCGACTGTTTACAGTTCTCCCTCAGTACTATCTATTTTTAGAGAAGTTCCCAGAAACTTTCAGTGGGAAAGTGTCTAGGAAGGAACTAAAGAAGCTTGCAGAATACAAATTTGGAAGTAAATTCTGAATTTAGTGATTAAATAATGTGAATGGAGCCGTCTATTAGCATATATGTTGTCGTATACGATTGGTCTATCAAGATGAAAGGGTTGGTGGTCAAATTACCAAATTAAATAAAAAGCAAAACAAAATAAAAGTGAGTATGACCAGAAATGACACCGTTTTGGTTGATGGGTACAACAATATAAAATATCTAGATAAATGACATATCAGACGCAGAAATTTCGTATGGGTGGCTTTACCCCACCCGACTGATATAATCGTGTCCAAATTCGAAAAAATGCAGTCTTCTCTATTTCTTAGTTTAACAAATAAAAAACCATAATTTTCATCATATTTTAACTTTATACCACCTTTACCAACTTTAGCATGGAATATCACTTGATGTGCAAGGTCTACACTGATGTAGGTGGCATAAAATAGTTATACCATATTTGTCCACCTGTACGTAAGATAATCCACTCGCTAAAGCTCGTGGATTATCTCCACGTACAGGCGGACAAACCATGGTATAACTATTACTTATCCCTATTGTATGTTTTTCTTGTTTGACATGTTACAGAAATCAAATAAAGAACATACCATTAGAAATGACAATTCAGGAAAACGTGTATTGCACAACGAGCAGTATTAATTGGGCCTGGTCGCGAGAAAACCTGTCTTCGGGGTTTCCGACAAAGCGAGTTTCAAAACAGTCTCCTCAGCCACTGAGACTGGCTAGAAAATTGAAATTTCATCAGAAGCAAGTATACATATGGTACTTTCCTAAAAGCGAATAACAAAGGCGCTGATCAGACTGCGCGGATGCGCAGGCTGGTCTGCGCCTGTGTTGTTCGCAAACCCCCGAAGACAGGTTTTCTCGCGACGAGGCCCAATTTCAGTGTACATTCACTGCCACAATATTTTGTATCTGTGATCTATACTTAGTTCGTATATATATCGACATGACGATTGCCTTAAATGCATTTTATTAAATGCAGCAAACAGCCAGTATGCGCTTAAACAACATACCATATGGTATTACTGTTATATAAGTTACTTACTGTCAAATGTATTATTATTTACATCAGTACTATCATTAGACCATCATGGCATGGGCTGCAAAAAGACCTCTAAGAAACGGAGGTTTGTAGACTGTCACTTTTTAAAACGTGATCACGACTCACAGATAGTAAGAGCTAAAGAAAACCTCAAGGCCCAGCCAAAGACAAATATTTATAGTTTGTAAAGTGTTTTCTTTGGTTGAAGGGGAAGGTTGAGTTCTGACACTGCTAACCTGATATAGGACATCAGTCTGAATGCCAAACAAGATTTTTAGATGATGACAAAAATCATAAAACAAAATGGCATCTCGAAGAAGCAATTGAGTATTATCAGGAAATACCATAATCACACACTGCAGACCAACCCACGTCACCGTGAGGACACAAAGCGCATGCGCGGATCAAGAAAGTTTTGTCAGAAGATGTCCAACTTTGACAACGTTTTTTTTCGTGTTTTTGTTTGTTTTGTTTTGTTGTGGTATGTTAATTTAGTTGATGAGGAGAGGGAGGATCGAAATACCACTATAAGTGTGCGATCATCGGGCCCGCCAGCGAAGCGCCATATAAATGGCGTTTCGCTGGAGTGCCGATGATGGCCCAACATTGAATGCTGGCTAGGTAGCTTTGCGATTTCCAGAGGATCCGGACCAATATTGCAAAGAAATCCTATATTTTTGTGATTTTTCAGGGGGGGGGGGTCCGAACTTGCTGCCCCCCCCCCCTCTGGATCCGCGCATGTAGCGATGCACAACAAAACATGGGACAAACACAGAGCCTGCAACAATCAACAACGAATCAACAACTGAAATTGAATCGAAATTCAAAGTTTGGAAAATGCTTGGTAATATCAAGTTTTGACATTCAGAACATGAAATTTGACATCTGCTCGAATGCCAAACTAGCTTATTGACCATAATACATTGACAAACAGCTCAGCCAGCATGAAATATTGGGCCAATATTGGCCCGCCAGCGAAACGCAACTGTAATGGTGTTTCGCTGATTGGCCCATTGTGGCCCGCTCTTATATGCTTACTGGGAGTAACAGTCTGTTGTGTCTCTTACTACCGTTACTCATAGATACATAACGTGTTTCATTACATAACATACGACTCCCAAAAATTTTGAACTGAAACATTTTAGTTCACCTGAGCCATAGGGTCAAGCCACGTTGTGTTATTGTGATCGTTGGACGTCGGACCATCACTTGTCATGCGTCGTCTGTCGTCTGTCGTCAACGCTTGGTTGAAAGGACATCACCTAAAATACTGACTGGAGTTATACCAAACTTGGCTGTAATGGTACTTAATGGACGTCTTCAGTAATGGTTAAAATGGTTCCAGTCCATTGCATAACTAGGCCAAATAGCTCAAATAGATTTTCGGTATACCTTGAAAATATTAACCTGATCCTCGCCTTTATCATTAACATAATTTCACAGCCGATTGAGCTTCTAAATATATACTGAGGGAAAAAAAGTTAAGCAATTATTTATAATGGGGTTTCTCATAGGTGATCTTTGAAGCATTAGATCTTTTTAATTGGCAGGTTCGCAAACATGTCAGTTGTTTGAAAATGACCTAATGGCTACCTGCAAGTTGTCAAAAGAAACAAAATCCTACTTCATAGTGAGTATTTGATCTGCTGCGCATTTTAATTTCAAACGTTATTCAATTGAAAGGGAGGTAATTTGGAGAAATACGATTTTCAACTAAAAACTGTACGAAAAGGGTTAACTAAACATTCAATTTTAAACCGTTATTCACTTTGTTGCTTTTGGATCTAAACATTGGACAGAAAAATGAAACTTTTAGTCGAAAACTATTCGCACTATTGCCAGATAAGCTGTTTTAGCAAGGGGGCATAAAATCAGACTTTACATTATGTGAAATGTCAACCTGTTAATGTCATCGTACTCGTGAACGTTTGTCAACATATATACTTGACACTATGAAATTAAAAGTCCTATTTCTTCTAAACTGTGAATCCTCAAAGTATATTGCTAAACTTTTTTCCCTCAGTATATCTTCGGCGTTCATCCTATAACTAATACGGAAATGCACGTGGTACTTTTTAACACAATATAGATATATATATACCGCTATAATGCTCAATTGGCTATCAGCTGCCTGCGTGGCTCAGTGGGTAGAGCACGTGAATATTGCACACTTATATTTTTAAGCTCTGCGTTGTTAGTTCGAATTCCGTACGCGACATTTATTATTGTAACTATTGAAAGACTATTGTTTTTATTTTTATTTAATTTTCTCCTTTTGCAATATCGTTTCTCTATTTTAATTAATTTGATCTCTTTGGTGACAACAACATTCTCTCGTCGGATCCGTAACACTGTACTTCAACTATCGCCTGTCATCTCTTCAGTTTTTAAAATATGAGCTGCGACATGAGATTTCCAACAATGTGGCAGTTTTGACACGGAATAGGCACAGGTGAGCCTGTGTACCCTCCTTTTAAGAATTGAAACTAAATGCTGTTCATTCAGTAGCTTACCATCCATAGAATATTCAAGTGAGTAGCAAAGGCTCTGATCAGACTGTGCGTATGCTCCGATTCATTTTTCTTTGGAGCCAAGAGCACGAGTGTAGACCTATATTCGCAAACAAAATTCTAACTCCAAGCATCAAGAAGTTGTCAGTCATTACATGTTCAAAGAAAGCGTGAACTTACATGTTTTTGTTTATGTGCATTTCTTTGACATGAAAACAATGAAAAATGAAATAAAAAAAAGTTGGGTCGACCAGGATTTGAAGCCACAATTGAAGTATCTGGAGCTATTCTGACTAACCACACGACTACCGTGGAAAGTACGACTTCATTGAGTTATCAATGGATCTCATTGCAATTGTACCAAGACGTTTATTTCCGTAATTGCTCGACACATACCGATTGCACACGATCCATCACGAAAAACTGTATATTCAGTGTTCATACCGTAATAATTTATTCATGCATAAAGGTCAGGATCAGGTTAATTTTGTAGAGTTATATGAAAACTTAAGATACCTCAGTGTATAAATTCACAAGGTCTATAGCCTGATACATGCATGTACCAACATGTATGGACCTGTACTAAGCTGGTTTAAATTATGCCCCGCACCAGGGGTCATATAAGAAACATTGAACAAATCTTTTTGTCTAAAACCAATAGGCCTAGAGCCTTAATATTTTATATGTAGCATCACACAGTAGACTGCTACAAAACGTATTCAAATTTTGCCCCCGGTTCTAAAAATTGCCAAACACTGGGGTACACGTTTTACATACTAGGCTTATATATAGAGAAAACATACAAAAACTGATCTTGTCTGAAAGCACAATACCTAGAGACTTGATATTGGGCATGTAGCATCACCTAGTGAACCTCTTCTACGTTTCTACAACGTATGTCTCTGGGCTAAACAATGGTCACATGTTCTACTTAGGCTTATATTATGACACATAAAATAAAATATTCTTTTCTGAAACCACATGGCCTAGACTCTTAATATTTGGTATGAAGCAGCACCAGATAAACCTCCATCAAGTTTGTTCAAATAATGGCCGCTGCCTGGGTGTCACATTTTCTATATTAAATTCTATAGTGAAGAAATAAATAATCTTCGTGTGAAACAACTAGACCTAGAGCCTTAATTGATATTATCAAATGACGTCACGTCTGGGAGTGAAATAACGCCATGTATTAAAAACGATAAACCACTAGTGGTTCACAGATTTTCGGGTAACGTTATGAAATGACGCTTTTAACGTTACGCATTTGGCAAACCCCTGTCGTTTTCACGCCAAAAATATGATTTCAAAATAATTTTAATGCCATTCGTGTTCCCGCATTATTGAATTAAATAAGCTGGTTACGAAAAAGAGATAAAATGCTCGACAAGCCTCGCATTTTATCTCTTTTCCTCGACTCGTTTTATAAATTCAATAAAACATGGCGCACTCATGTATGGTCCTCTTTTTATAATTTTCATGGAGGTTCTACATCCTGTTGCTTTGGTCAACACCATGTCAAGTCTTTTTCAAACCGCTGATATATCTAAATTCATAGCTGGATTTTGGGAGTGGCGACTGCCTTTCGCTGACCTTAAAGACAGTTATTCTCAGGTAAGTGCCCCAGGATCCAATGACCCTTTTGTTTACACAGTCAAACTAAAGAAATGTGTGTGTTATCTTTTTCACCGTTGTTAACATATAAATGGTACATCATTGTCCTAATAAAGCTTATAAAATAATACTATGACACAGTTTATATGAGTTACACGATACATAAAATTGAAAACATACATACTAGTAAAATGGAAAAACAGGGCGAATTTAAGTTGAGTTACTGTATGAAGGAAAGGGAGAAACACATTCTTGATGAAAACCTTACTACAATCGCGGATTGTCTTAAACGAAATGCTGCACTTACACCGGATAGAGATGCAGTTGTGTTTGTGTCTGGTGATGGGCACAGGATTGCTGTTTCTTTTAAGGAGGTTTATGAGAAGTCGAGGCACTTTGCAAATAACTTGATAGCCATTGGGGTTAAACAATCGGAATATGTTGCCATTTCACTTCGAACATGCCCTGCATGGCTGTTTGTTTTCTTTGGTGTCATGTTTGCGCGAGCTCGACCAATCAACATCGCGTTTACCTACCAAGACGGAAGTGACGTAGTGGCTATGGTGGAGAAACTGCGCACGTGCGCTGCTATCGTCCTTGATCCAGGGGAGAATGATGAGACATGGAACATTTTTAAAGGTCTTGTAACCAATTTTGAAAGAAGCGGTTATGTCGAAAGTGACAAACTTTCATATATGCGCTATTTAATTTGTAGCCAGCCGCCAAAGAATGAACATAAACTATTGACTTTATCAGATTTGATGATTTCAGAGCATGTTTCCACAGAATTACCTGACATATTACCTGACGATGTGTTCGCACTGTTTCAAACATCTGGTAGCACCGGAACACCTAAGGCTGTCGTACATTCACACAGATCCTTCATCCCAGCGGCAGTGTCATGGGTGGATGCTTTATGGATGGACGCGGACAGTATATACTTTAATGATAGACCATTTGGCTGGGGTGGCGGATTTCCATCGACTGTGATCACGGGGCAAACGAGGGTTACGCGATTGGAAACCTCGTGTTCGCCAGAAGATTATGTATCCTGGGTATTTGAAACGATCAAGAAAGAGAGGTGTACACATATGTATGCATTACCATTGTCCTTTCATAGTTTACTGGAACGCCAGGTTTGTGTCTATTCATATAATTCACTTTATCATAACGTCGCGTCTAGGAGTGATATAACATCGAACATCCACAAGCAGTTGACAGATTTTGGTAACGTTTAGACTGGCTCCAGTCCTTAAAACAATTTTCCATCAATGTGTCATATCATATTCCTGTAGCCAGTCTACCTCTGATGGCTCTGTCTTAAAACAGAGCCATCAGAGTAAGACTGGCCACAAGTATATGGTATGAACCATTAATGAAAATTTGTTTTAAGGACTGGATCCAGCCTAGGCAACGTTATGTAATGATGGCCGTAATAACGTCGCATAAATTACAACAAAATCTTAGCGTTTTCAGGCAAAAAACACACTTGCAAAGTTGTTTTGGGATCATACGATTCATAGAATCTACCATTTGTGCTCCTTTACTATTGAATGTTTTAAACTCGTTGCGAAAAAGAGATTAAAATGCTCTGCAGACCTCACATTTTATCTCTTTTCCCCAACTCGTTTAATAAATCCAATAAAACATGAGCACACATGTATGATCCTTTCTATAAAATGGGCCTGGTCGTAAGAAAACCTGTTTTTTTTTTTGTTTTTTTTTGGGGGGGGGAGGGGTTAGCAAACAACATAGGCACAGACCAGCCTGAGCATCCGCGCAGTCTGATCAGCGCCTTTGTTATTCGCTTTTTGGAAAGTATTATTTCTAGACTTGCTACGAGCGAAATCTCAATTTTCTAGCTAGTCTTTGTAGCTGAGCTGACTGGATTAAGTCTCGCTCTGTCGGAAACCCCAAAGACAGGTTTTGTCGCGTCGAGGCCCAAATATGACCAGAACATGCCACAACACAGAACCGATGAAGAGAGAGACAAGAGCACAGGCACCCGAAGAAAAGACACATTAAAAATGCAATCAGCTCCCTCTCCCTCAGAGAATTGATTGCTAAATTAGAAGGAAAAAAACACAGAAAAAATAACTAAACAAATGCTTTCAAGAATGAGAACACAACATCTTAAACCTTAGGGACATGATGGTCCTCAATCACTCACCTGAGTTAAAGCACGACAATGTTCAAACAGTTTATGATGATGTAGAAATTAAGCTAAATTGTAGAAGGCAATTAAAGTGGATACCACAGCTATATGTATAAACCGCGATATCGTTGATAACCAGTCATACAGAATGTCGCATAACATCCATGCCATATGCCCCTCTTATAATGCTTAATGATACATTCGAGAAAATCAGCCACAATTCGCGATATTTTATTGAAAAACCATAAACTTCATTTAAGCCGTTTGTTTTGCTGCATTTACACTTGTTATTGTGTTAACATGGTTTCAGTGATGTCGGCGTCACGTTATATAATGTCAGCGCCATGTTTTCACCCGCGTTATCAAAGCAGATCGTCGATGTACATCCAGGGTCTGATTCCACGGAATTTTGCGGAATTGGCCGAGGCAGTTCCGATTGTTAAATGATATTATTGAACGGATCAAGCAGGTATCATCACAGGGAAACAATCAAACCCAATTGATAAGCTGTGATGACACATGAGCCTTGGCATGTGATTTCCAACAATGTGGCATTTTGACAAGTGTAGACTCAGACGAGCTAGTGCAGCCTCCTTTTAAGCTTAGAACCTCAAAAGATGTTTGGTCAGTAGTTTAACACTCATAGAATATTCAAGCGATGAGCAAATGCTCTGATCAGACTGCGCGTATGCGCAGGCTGATCTGAGGCTTTGCTGGTCGCACATACCACATTGTTGGACATTTCAAGCACTTGCTCAAATATAAGGGTTATTACCTTACAGGCTGTCAAAGTTAGAGAGTACCATTAAAAAAAGTGAATTCGACCAGGAAATATCACAATCACATACCAATCAGCAGAATAGCGCATAAGAGCCACAAAACATATCCACCTACACGACAGCAAAATTAATGTAAAATGAAAGTAAAACAACATGCTCGCTTTTCCTCAGAAAGGATACTAAGAACAACATAACAAAACAAGGCTCAAACCCACAACCCCAACACACAATGGGAGAAACAACAAACAATAAACTAACCATAACAGAACCGCCGCCTTAGAACGGCCAGGCCACATGGAGAGGGGGTCTTAATTATATTTTGTTGGCCAAATCGTTATCCTAGGTTCTGCTGGTGTTTAAATAAAAACCAATGTTTAGCTGACGTGAAGGCTGTCTAACTTATTTAATGTATGAAGACAAGCAATACATAGCGGATATTTACCTCTTGATTTGAATACCAAGTATATTTCATCGAGTGTGTTGAAAACATCAGAATTTTCACGAGTGCACAACTCACAAGATGACATACATATGTTTTTTACCGAAAAGAAGTAATTTTCTTTTTATTTTATACGTTTTAGAAGATTTACGGTTAATACCATGCTTCAAGCTAAATCACAATAATGTACAAGAAGACAAAGGAGTATTCGTGTCAGAATACCTGGATCAAGCTATAGTCATTGTGACTTACAGATAAAAAGAAATTTATTCAGTGTCAAAGTGCCAGACAAGTGACGTCATAAATGTTTGATGACGTTACGTGACATAGGTTACATGCATTGTCTCACTCACTGAAGCGGGAGGTGTTGCAAATGCAAATCTGAATTATTTTGGTACCAAAATGTTCCTCATGTTCTAATTTAGAAAATGCTTACCCACACTTGGTGTTTTTGTTCACAAATAAGAAAATGCTATGCGTTTAAACGTTCGAAGTGAGATGCACTAAGTGAATGGAAAAGTCATAGGTAATCAAAAAAGAGATATCATTCACTAGTGAAAATAAAGGCCGTTATCACATATTTAAGACACTTTTTGCCGTGATAATCGAAAGTCTGCATATGCGATAAGCTCTTTCCCGCCAACTGGTTATCAGCCTGCCGTGATGATAACCGGAAGTCATGTATTTTGAACGGAGAGAGGTTATCATGCCCGGCACGTAACGTTGATTATTTGATGACGTCAGATGTAAACAAGTGGCGTGACGTAACGCAAAATGTACGACATTCCCCTGTTTTACTTACATTTTCACGTCAAAGGCGTTGAAATAGTGTAATGGAATATGTGATAAACAGATTATAACATGGGGTTTTGGTTATCGCCTGAAGTATCAACCCGAGACCCCATTATCAGCCCGAGAGCTTTAGCTCGAAGGCTGATAATGGTCGAGGGTTGATACTGAGGCTGATATCAATCACTAGTGAATAATCATATCGTTTCACCAATACCAATTTTATTTGTTTTAGATATATGCATTCGTTTCACTGCTAAGTATGAAACAAATATTTTTATGAAATTATTGTGATGGAACAATCAAAAGAGGCTTTATCTCCCTGAAAGTCAGAGCTAAATAAATCCTCTATTTGGGTCATTGAGTATGATAAATCAACACCAAATAAGCAACAATAAAAATCGAAAGCATTTTAAAAGCAAAGAAACGAAAACAACGTCAATTAATAGAATGTCAAAATTGGCTTGGTCTTGATTTGAAATATGCAGTAGGTAGTAACAGAAATAGGAGAAAACAAACAACGCGGCTGTGCATAAGGAGAATATAAGAATCTATAATGAGTGTCAGGGTACGATAGAAAAATCCGTCCCGAGGATCGCCGTTTGGGATCACGAGGCTTGCCGAGTGATGACAAACGGTGATCCCGAGGGACAGATTTTTTCTATCCTACCCTGACACAAATAATGGTTTCTTTTTTTTTTTTGCTCACCACTGTTTTTTTAATTGTAAAATAAGCTTCCAGAAGCCCCTGAATACGCTAAGATACAATTTTACATGATGACGTCATTTTAACACAACAATGACGTCACTTGACGACCATGTGCGTGAGCTCCAATACAACCATATAAGGATCTTATATGTGTGTCGAGTCGAGATAGAAGTTTCCAACCCGAGGAATGACCTTGCTGATCGGAACCGAGGCTTGCCGAGGTTCCGATCAGCAAGGTCATTCCGAGGGTTGGAAACTTCTATCTAGACTCGACACACATATAAGATCCTTTTTCTTGCATACCACCACTGATTTTAATCTTTATTTGTTTTTTGTTATTTATTTTTGTTAATCTTTCTTCGCACTTTATTTTGAGAACCGGCTCATTATTTTCATATGCATAATTAAAGTATGCGCTGTTGCGATGACACTAAGCACGACGCGGTTACAATGTCAACGCCTTAAAAAATAGTGCCGTTTTAGGTGCCTGATTTATTCCCTTTTTCTCAAAATTTACTTGGAAACGATAACTACACGGCTAGGCATGCAACATTGAATTTGTATCCATTAGATATCCCTTACACCTAATATAGCAATACGGATTTTATCTTTAAGATAAACACGCTTGGCGGTGTTTCTTTTGATCGCGAACCAAGATGGCGGCAGATATGAAAGACTGGAAGCCTAGATTTTCTGTCAATGTCACCGGTTACCGCGACCGGCAACAGTATATCGTCTTGATATATGGCTTCTATACTCAAACGCCATATTCTCACGGCATTCATATTCTCACGGTAAACCATTATTTCAGTAAAAATGAATCACCACACCATCTTTAAGTATTTTACATATGCAACTAAGTGAACTGAAGGCTACAAACCTACTCACAGAATAGAAACTTCAAAAATGTTTAAGTTGTGAATGAAAAATATTTTTTATCTCTTTAACAATGCAAATGTCATCTGCCCTCCCACCCATGTCATATAAATTTCATATTTCTCGAAATATTTTAGTTATTCCACGCAGCTTTGACAGCTCATAGCGAGTTACATATTGCTTTTCATGAATTTGAAGAAAACATTACATGACCAGGTCAAGAACTTCCTGCAAGCCAAAAACAAACTAGGTACCGTGACAATATGAAGTTTCAATTCAATGTGGCTGCCGTGTGGGGGTTGTGTTTACATTGGAAGCCAGATAGAAATTATAGGCTTCAACTGTCAATAGATGATATGTACTGAAGGACTAGATAATAAGCAAATAATGTTTCTGATTGATTTGATTATATCTTCAGTAAGCATATAAATATTGATCACTGAACTGTTAGTACCGTGAGAATATGGAGGACCAGGCTACGTGTGATGGAAGGACTATGTACAAATATTTGTATAAAAACCCAGCTCTCCGTTCAGATTTACGGACCGAAATAGAATCTAGCTGAACAAAATCGGAGACCACGAGGGACAGTCTAGGAGAATCTCGAAGCTCTATTTTCCATCGATATAGAACATAGAAGACTGTGGAGATAGTGATTGAGTCTGCAGCCTCGACATGGTTAACCCGGTGTTGGTGAGTGATTGCTAATCTTTCGTTATAGACAGAAGGCCAGATAAGAGGCCCTCCCAGGGGGGTACCTGTTCCCCTGAAATAAATTGGCTTGTTCCCCTGTTCCCCAAAAATCGAAAATGTGTTTTCTTATGTTCCCTGTTCCCCAATATTGTCTTTGTTCCCCTCAAAATTTGGCCTTTGTTCCCCTGTTCCCCTAAAATAAATGCCCTGTTTTCCCTGTTCCCCAAAACCCCTGGAAGGGCCTCAGATAAGCTTTAGTTCATTTGGGTAAAATTGTTAATTTTTAGGAAATTTCATTTCTTTACTTTACCCCCATATAATTAAATTGCTTTGTTCAGTCCAAATCTGTTACAGATTCTGTATCTTCAGCTAGATGCTTCCTCCTGGCCCATGTACTTTTGGGACATAAAAATTTGATTTTGTTTGCTTTTTCTCTTAGAGCAACAATATTTTTCAAAGCAAGCCTTTAATGAATCTTTAAATTTTTGCAACCAAACTATTCCACAGTGGAATGGTCTTTCTCCTTCGGTGGTCAATTCCCAGACTACTGAGGAGTTTAAGGGCACTCCTCATTTAGTCAAAACACAGCCGAAAGATTTTTCTTGTTTGTTTTTTTGTTTGGTTTTGTTTTGTTTCTTCAAAATTCCAAATTCACACTCCCTGGCGTAATAATCGCATGCGATCCTGCCAGTAGCAAACGACAGATAGAACTGTTCATAGCCTCATGAATGACATAATTTGATTGATAGCTGCCAAGCTCTCTTGCCCATGCAATACTTATTGGACATAGAAGTGACACTGATGTTGTGATTGACTGCGAGCCATACCGAAGTCGCATGTGCAAAACAAGCTTCTTGTTTGCTTCATAGGCTGCCCGTGTTCACACTGGTGGCTGTTCCGCTTTTCCGTTTTACACTCCAACAAAACCGTTAATACAATTATATATTAAATACAAAACTTTTTCCCCCTAAATTATAAATGATTTCTATATTTTAGATAATAAAATGTAAATAAAAGCAATAAATTCGATTTTTGGAATCATGAATACATGTACTTCATATTCCGTTTTCCGCATCAGGCCTTGGGCACAATCTTCTCGAGTGTCGATTCTCTCACATGTAGATTAAGTGTCTCAAAGGTAAAAATTCCACAAATGCAAGAGACCCGAAATATATGATTCCATGAACATTCCAAAAATCAAATTCATTTTTTAAATGCAATCAGAATGTTCAAACAGTTGGGGTCCAGATCAGGCCTGACAATTTGTTGGTCCTGATCTGGGTTTAAACTGTTTGCTAGGGTTATCAGCAGATGACAGAAGTAGGTATTTGATTTATAAATTAAATTAGAACTCAAGCATTAAGGAAATTCTATTTGCGTAAACTTTAATTTTTTTCTTACCCATTAATTTGAACATGTGCTTTGGGCGCTCGAGGGGACCGTCTTATTGAGACGGTTCTTTTGAGTACCCACACAATATGTTTTGGATGAGAAATAAAGAAGATAATATTCCAATACACACTCTTATCTGGAGGCCTGGCTGTTTTATTTGCTTAAACTTTTAATTAATTAATTACCCATTAATTCAAACATGTGTTTTGGGTGCTCAAGGGGACCGTCTCATTGAGACGGTTCTTTTGAGTACCCATATGTTTTGTATTGCTATTCATAGATCCAGATGAGGAAATTTTATTTGCGTAAACTTTTAGTTGTTTTCTTACCCATTAATTTGAACATGTGTTTTGGGTGCTCAAGGGGGCTGTCTCATTGAGACGGTTCTTTTGAGTACCCACACCATATGTTTTGGATGAGAAATAACACTCTTATCTGGAGGCCTGGCTGTTTTATTTGCGTAAACTTTTAATTAATATCTTACCCATTCATTTAAAGATGTGTTTTGGGGCTGAAGGGGACTGTCTAATTGAGACGGTACTTTTGAGTACCCACACCATATGTTTTGTATTGCTATTTATAGATCCAGATAAGGAAATTTAATTTGCATAAACTTTTAATTTTCTTACCCATTAATTTGAATATGTGTTTTGGGTGCTCTGGGGGACTGTCTCATTGAGACGGTTCTTTTGAGTACCCACACCATATGTCTTGGATGAGAAAAAAAGAAAATAATATTCTATCCCACCCTCACACTCATAATTCTTAAAATCTCACAAACCCGGCCCTAGAGAATGAAAAAAACTAACAGCCGCATGCTCGTCGTACGTCGATCCGTGACGTCATTGTGAAGTTAAAATGACGTCACCATGGCACATCTCAGCGTATTCAGGATTTTCTGGAAGTCTTTTCCACATTTTTACAATATAAACGAGGTAATGGCACTTTCAATGGACATTGTTAAAGCACTCTAATTCATTGAACAGGGTTCGCACAGGCTTGAAAAGTACTTGAATATACAAGACTGTCTTGAAAATCCTTGAAAATAAAATTTCCCTTGAAAAGTAGTTGAAAAACACTCAAAGGCCTTGAAATATATTTGAATTTTACCCTTTGCAGAAGGATTCAACACTGTTTTTGGAGGCCTTATTTCGTGGCAATGTTTGCATCATGATGAAAGGAAAACAAAAGGGATAGTTAGTAAGTAGCCTACAGAATATGAGGGATTTTATTTTATCATATGACGTCGCGTCTGGGAGTGAAATAACGCCATGCAATAAAATCGATAAACCACTAGTGGTTTATCGATTTACGGGAAATGTTATGACGTCCATTACAACATTACGTACATAATGACAAAATTATAACGTCTTTACGCCAGAAATGAGATTTCAAAGTAGTTGTCATATGATAAATAGAATCTAACATTCGTGCTCCTGTATTATTGAATTTATTAAACTTGTTGCGAAAAAGTAATAAAATGCTCGGCAAGCCTCGCATTTTATCACTTTTCCCCAACTTGTTAAATAAATTCAATAAACATGAGCACTCATGTAAGATCCTCTATGTACCTATGTCCCTTCTTTCATCAGCAAAAAGGCATTTATTTGGAGAATTTTTAGCTCATTTTGAACAGTCACTATTCTTTGCTACATGTACAAACACCAGCATACCCTGTCAAAATGCATGTCAATAAATGGGCGTAGACAGAAAAGGAGGAACAATACTAATAGGGAAGGGTGCAACATTGGAACATTCAAGGAACCAGCAGTATTAAAGAGAAAAGGAGGAATAATACCGCTTGGGGGGATGGAACATTATAGAAGACTAATGAAATATGTTGAGGGTGGAAGAGGGTGGGTAAATAAACTTCTCAATCTTCCAGTTACAAGCGTAAAATGAGACTGACTCGGGCTAGAGTAAGGCCCTGTCCCGAGATAAGGAAAAATTTTCTGGCGCGCGCAAAGAGCACAGCCAATCAATTTGAGCGTCTCATACTAACGGACCAATAAACGACTCTGATAGTCATACAGTGACGTCAGATGGCGCTAGGGCGGAGAAATTATTTTGTATACCTACGAATAGAACAGAACAGAAGAGGATATCTATACACTGCTTCCTCCAGTTAATTACTAGCTATGAAACATAGCTTCACCATTTGGGAAAATATATAATAAAAATTGGGAAAATAAGCACTAAAATACATGAAATTGGGGAAATAAAGGCCATTTTTGGATTGGGAATGACTCCCATATAAGGAGGTAAAAATGGCCAAATAAAATCACTGGTAAGGAACAATTAAATATTGATAGGGAAGGATGCCAGAAACATAAGAGAAAGATAAATGAGGAAAGAGAAATTTTGTAAACCATATTTTTCTAAACGAAAACATAATGTTGGTTGTACTCAAAAGAACCGTCTCAATGGGACGGTTTTATTAAGTAGTGAGTACCCTAGTTCTGGGACCATAACCTAGTTTGTAAGTTTCATCATGGTCAAACTAGAATGGGACAGAACAAAAAATCCATTCTTAGGCCTAATCTTTGGTCTATGAGTACCCAAGCATATTTCAACATGAATAAAAAATAGTTACAATTTTATGCATAAAAAGTTCCTTAATCTGGACCTATGATAATGAACCGTTTTTAAGGAATGCTATTTTAATTGAACATATGTTGTTTATGTTTAGTTGTCAGTTGTATACACCAGTGGAATAGAAAATTGTTTAGAAATTGGCAAAGATCACAATTTTAACATACAAGGGAGGACCTCTCTTTAAGGCAAATTTAACCCATTGAGAAGGGAGAAAGATACGAGCTGTGTCTCATTTCAAATGTTGCAAACTTTTCTTAAGAAGCTCAGATTTTTGACAAGTTGGTATAGTTCAATTGGCAGAACGGCCTCAGGTTATCATAAGAAAGCACCTGGAGGTATGTCTGGGTTCAAACCCCAGTACTAGCAGTCTGATCTGATGCTTTGTTTTTATTCAAAAATATGAAAAACATAAAAATGATAAAAAAATCAGTCAAAATAAAGCATTTTTGAGAAGCATTTAGGAAGTGAAAATGTTGTCTCCCTTGTAAGTTAAGGTTTAGAATTAAAAGCCAATCTCAGAGGAACAAAATTCAGAGTTAAAATGATTGATAACACTGCTTTAGTGAAATCTAGCCATTTCAACACAATTAGCTTGAAACATACTCACTCTTGGAGTGAGGGCGCCAGGTTCAAATCCTGGTGAAAGTACAAAGTTGGGCAGCTGGAAACTGATTTGGAGGAATCAATTACAGTAACAAAAATAGAAATCTAGCCAGTACAACAAAATAAGCTTCCGTGGTGTAATAGAAAACATACTCACTATTGGAGTGAGGGTTCCAGGTTCAAATCCTGGTGGAAGTAAAAAAGTTGGCAGCTGGAAACTGATTTGGATGCTTCAATTATATTAACAAAATTTAATAGAAATCTAGCCAGTACAATAAAATTAGCTTCCATGGTGGGATAGAAAATATGCTCACTCTTGAAAAGCATTTAGGAAGTATAAAAAGTTGTGTCCCTTGTAAATTACGGTTTAGAATTAAAAGTCAATCTCTGAGGAACAAAATTCAGAGTTAAAATAATTGATAACCTTTGATTTGATCAAACTGTAAGAGGTTTTATACATGTACCCCTATAAAAACAGTAAGATTCTGTGTATAAAGTGGCCTTAAAAGTTTTTTTCTCAAAATAATTTCAAACAGAACGATTTTATCTCAAAAAGCCACTAAACTAGAGCCCTAAAACTCATGATATGAAATAGGCCCAGATGTGATAACTATCTAGTGCTAGATCTGAAAATGAAAAAGGGATCAGTGCTAGCCATGTTAATGTGTAAAGCCATAAGCCATACATCAGCAGATGCTTAAATATATGGTTGAGTTTTCAGGATTATTCAGGATTTTGAGGCTGACTTTCCATAGAAAGTCAATCTAAAACACTGAATTAGGCAGATTAAAGTAGCTTATCTGATTTCAGCTCAGTTTAAAAAGACAATTCATTACTGACCAGGTAGATTGCAAGTTTTGAGATTTTAATTTCTTAAGTTCAGGATTTGAAAGTTTGGAACTTTCACACATGTAAATAAAATCTACCTGGTAGTCCTAGACCAGTAGAAACTAGATACATGTACCCCTAACATTTAGTCATTTTGTTGGATGGAAAACTTCTGTGGCAATATCGGTCCGACTTTATGCTGATGGCATTATGTCACTCAGTCAAATGTTGTTTACAATATCTTGCA
Source organism: Loripinus fragilis (assembly GCA_964019695.1). NCBI lineage: Eukaryota > Metazoa > Mollusca > Bivalvia > Lucinida > Lucinidae > Loripinus > Loripinus fragilis. The sequence continues at coordinate 62,210,354 of OZ026528.1, read as the reverse complement.
GCTATGCATGCTATATTGACCAAATGATGGTAAAGTATTGCCCTGCTGACTAAACCGATATCAGTCCAATAGTTGACCAATGTGTGCCCAACAAGATATCAGTCCAACTTTCACCCTATGGGCAAAATGATATCGCCCCAATAACTAACTGATATTCAAACAATATCCATCTTATGATGGTTAGATATTGGTTAGATATTGGTTTACTAACTAGGGGTAGAAACTGTGGCATGCTTGAGAGGTCATCTCTTGTCAGGCCATTAGGGATTATCATCTTGGCTTCTCTTCAAAAAGACTTTGACTCTCTGTTGACAACTAATTGAACTCTGCTTACAGCTAAAAGGTTAGCAGGTCATCACATAGTGCCTATTTTGTACATATCCCGACCCAGGGGTTGGGAGGGGGATTCCCTTGAAAAGCATGTAATGACATGAGCTTTTGATGCTACAGAAGTGACATAAGGACCAAACCTAAAGCTTCTGTGTGCAGTCACTACCCAAACCACAGATTTGATGGCTGTCATTTAGGCCTGAAATAAATAAAAAAAATCTTTCAGGTTACCAGACTGCCTATTTTTTAGTGTTTATTTTTGGCAAGGGATTTCCCCCAGTTTTTGAAAGATACCCCCCCCCCCCCAAATTTAAGGAGGTGGGGTTTGGTATTTTTTATATAAGCCAAGAAAAACATTCTAAAATTTAAGTAAACTACTCGCTTTTTTTAAATGGTAGCATTGAAACTGATGTTTTTGTCCCTAAATCTTTTTTATGGGATTTCCCAGTTCAATCAGTCTGAAAGGGCTCCAGATAAGAGGGGTTAAAGGGTATTTCAGCATTGATTTTTTGGAATTCAGAATTGAAAATTAAATTGAAGGGTAAAAATACCCTTTGCAGTTTGAGTTTTCAGTGCTGATGTTCAATTTATGTGGTGAAATCTTTATTCTTAGTAAGAAAAAACTAATTAATAATACACTAATTGTATAAACTTCGTAAGTTTTCCTAAAAATGCAACATGTATTTGATACAAGCAACTTTTCTTAAAAATATGTTGAGCAAATATTGGGTCTTTTTACAAGGCTTTGCAATTCCTGCAATTTGATACTTTAAATATAGAGTAAAATGCTCATTAAATTAAAAAGTAGGGTGTGAAAAACCCATTGGTCCAAATCCTTATCTAGACCACTGCAGTCTCCCCATGTAAAAACTTTTAACAAAATAAAAATATTTTTGTAGATCTACCTTAGATGTCCCTATTTCAAAAACCTGATTGAAACACACATATTCTTTTCTATGGCCTAAGTAAAACACAGTTAAACATTTTCTTTTTAATACAACTGGCATGATAATGTTCAAAATGGAGCTAAAGAAATAGATAGATACATATGCATACATGGATTGGTGGATGAATAGACAGTCAAGGAGGGAGAGAAACTTCATAAGTGCTCATCTCCGCATCTAGGTAGTGCCTAAGTTCATATTAGTGATGAGTTGTATTGTGTAACAAAATTACAGCCACATATTGCTTATCAGTTTCTTTATTTGTTCATTTTGCTTTCTCTCCAATGGAAATTTCTGTCACAGATTGCTCAGCTCCTATTGGAGCCACTGTTTTCAAATTGTGTGTACACCTTTAGGTAGGCAAAGTGTATTGTGTAAATGAAAATTAAGATGCTTATCCTCATTTTGCCGTCTTTTTTCAATTTTTCATTTTTTCCTTCTGTCACTCTTATATAAAACATATGGACATTTTTTTCTGTCAAAGATTTCTCAGCAACTACTTGAGTTAGAATTTTGAAATTATGTACAAAGCTTGATAGTGATGAGTTGTATTGTGTAACAAAATAACAGCCACATATTGCTTATCAGTCCCTTTATTTGTTCATTTTTCTTTCTCTTCAAGGAAATTTCTGTCACAGATTGCTCAGCTCCTATTGGAGCCACTGTTTTCAAATTGTGTGTCCACCTTTAGGTAGGCAAAGTGTATTGTGTAAATGAAAATTAAGATGCTTATCCTCATTTTGCCGTCTTTTTTCAATTTTTCATTTTTTCCTTCTGACACTCTTATATAATACATATGGACATTTTTTTCTGTCAAAGATTTCTCAGCAACTACTTGAGTTAGGATTTTGAAATTATGTACAAAGCTTGATAGTGATGAGTTGTATTGTGTAAAAAATAACAGCCACATATTGCTTATCAGTCCCTTTATTTGTTCATTTTTCTTTCTCTTCAAGGAAATTTCTGTCACAGATTTCTCAGCTCCTATTGGAGCCAATGTTTTCAAATTTTGTGTACACCTTCAGGTAGGCAAAGTTTATAGTGTAAATGAAAATTAAGATGCTAATCCTCATTTTGCCTTCTTTTTCAATTTTTCCTTCTGTCACTCCTATATCTTAAACATATGGACATTTTTCATCAAAGTTTTCTCAGAAAATACTTGATTTCATAGGGGCCCGGCGCGTTTTTTGGTTGATTTGGGACACATATCGGTCGAAAAAAGTATATATTAGGTAAAAAATAAACGATAGATTTGGAATTCTAGTCGTATAATTTTTGTTTGTTTGTTCTCTTGATGATCAAAATGTTTGGCCGAAATGTCCGAAAAGCGAATATTGTTTACATTGACAACCAAAAGTAGTTCCGGCAGAAGTAGTTCGGCGCTACGTGCGTCAGTTCTTTTTTTATCTTTCCCTAGGGCTGGTACGGCACGTGCCAGGGGTGTGAGATAGAAATTTCTTACATGGGTAAAAATAGCGGAAATCCCGATCCGGTATGCGAGAAATATATGTAGCCCTCACCTGACAGCCTGGGTAAGAAAGCATGTGTAAGAAAAGATTTTCTATCCCAGGGTAAAATCTCAGATATCCTTATCCGGTGTGCAATAATACTCAGTCCACCTGTCTGATCAGTCTTTGCTGTCAGCATGAAGAAAGCTTGCGTCCTTAGTTACCTATTGAGCGCACAGCGAAGACTCAGATCAGACAGGGCGGATGCCCAGTCTGATCTGAGGCTTAGCTTGGCCCACACTTATTTTTATCTTCAACGAGTGTTCCAACGATATATATTTCATTTTCCGCAAGATTGAATATTGTTTTAAATAGCAAGTTTACCTTTTTGTCTTTTAATTTCCATTTTAGACTGGCTCCAGTCCTTAAAACAACTTTTCATCAATGTGTCATATCATATACTTGTAGCCAGTCTAACTCCGATGGCTCGGTGTTAGAGAGGCTACAAGTATATGATATGACACATTGATGAACAGGTGTTTTAAGAACTGGAGCCAGTCTAATTTAATTTGTTTCAGTTAAATGTTTTAATACATTTGAGACATTGCATGAGGTTTCCAACAATTAGTATAAGCGACCAGCAAAGCCTCAGATCAGCCTGCGCATACGAGCATTCTGATCAGAGCCTGTGCTAGTCGCTTGAATATTCTATGAGTGCTAAGCTACTGAATGGACATCATTCGGAGTGTCAAAGCTTAAAAGGAGGCTGCATAGACTCGTATGAGTCTACATTTGTCAAAATGCCACTTTGTTGGAAATAAGATGCCATGGCTCATATATGGCTTTAAATAACAAGTTTACCTTTTTGTCTTTTAACTTCCATTTGTTTCAGTTAAATGTTTTAATACATTTGTCATAGTATTGCAATACGTTTCCATATTTCAGGGTGAAATTGGTCCAGACTGGCCACTCCGAGCATTGATCACAGGTGGTCAACCTATAGCAAAGGATAAAGCAGCATGTATCGGTGAGCTATGCAAGGTGTTTGGTAATCTGTATGGATCAGTTGAACAATGGTTGACTTGCTGCAGTATGGTCGAGAACATTGACGATTATGTCGAGTATTCAATCGGTCGACCTCTAGAAGGTACGGAGATGAAGATAGTGGATGATAATGAAGACGTTGTCCCTGTTAATGAAAAGGGTGAGCTATATGTAAGAGACGACAGGATGTTCATTGGATATTGTAATGATCCAGTCCAAACAAAGTCACGCTTCAGTGAAGACGGTTGGTACAAGACTGACGACATTGGGTACATGACGGAAACCGGTATCTTCTTCTGTACAGGAAGAAAATCTGACATTATTCTGTCTGGTGGATTAAATGTTACTCCGTCTATATTAGAGGCAATCTTAGCAAACTGTCTAGGCGTAGCGAGAGTTGTGTGTGTTCCAGTGTCGCACGCAGTCATGTTCCAGGTCGTTTGCGCATGCGTTATTTTACGAGATGGATGTGACGTAACGGAAGAAACTTTACGAGACTACTGCGTGGAGATGCACACAGACAAACCTAGATTGTTTACTGTTTTACCGGCATACTATTTATTCTTTGAGAAGTTCCCGGAGACGTTCAGTGGGAAAGTATCCAAGAAAGACTTAACAAAGATAGCTGAAGATAAATATGGCTCGCCCATAAAAAGGCGTACCCGATCCGAGCAATTTACACACAGGTTGTATTATCAGTATCATTAAAACCAAGCTTACTCTCATACTGAAAAAATTGCCTTCTTTATTTATATACACAAAACCAAAAATAAGGGAACACTTGTATTTCAATTTTTATTTTATCTAAGAGTAAGGAAGTAGGCATATATTAGGAATTGAAACAATCAAATACCGTACTAGACCAAAGACACCATAAGTGAAAGTGACAAATACACAACAAACATGGAGTAGACAAGACAATATGAAATGGAAAAAGTAACAAAAATGATCCACAAAAGATCCTGGAGAAATACAAGGGTTCCCTTATATGGGGCTTACGTTTATATATACTCAGAAAACAATTGAAGGATATTAAAATTCTTTTGACTATAAAACAGTTTAGAAAATACTTTCCATGCAAGGCATTTTCATATCTTATAGAACTACCGATATGCAATTCATCAGACTGCAAAATACAATTAACGGGTCATTGGTTACGATTCAGTACCACACCAAATGTTCCTACCCTCTTTACTCAAAGTTCACAAGCAAAAAAAAAATAGCGTTTAAATTTTTTGCTGCAACCCTTACTTGGTCATTACTTATGTTCTAATTCTGACCACAGACTAGTGTTCATACCCATTTATCAGTAATTGCACCTAATATGGTGACAACCTCTTCATCAAAACTGCACAGATATGGCATACCCCTCCCAATATGACATCAAATTGGAAGCAAAACACTGACAACAACTACAAAATTAGATATCATACCTTTGGCTGAGAGCCAGCAATGATTTTGGAGCCAGCCATTATGGAAAACAAACGATAAAAATGGGTTTTAACCACTTTTGAATGCTTGTGTCTTTTCAGTATATAGGGTTGCACCATTTGGACATGTACTGTACTTTAATCATTAAAGCGTGACTTAAATCAAACATTCATTTTGATTGCAGATATCTGGAACTATGAAATGCATGCATAATTAGTTAAATTTTTTATTGTATTAAATGTCACAGATGGAACTGAATCTTAATATCCTTCAATTGTTTTTCTGAGTATATACGGTAGCAATTGGACGTCTAATGGAAATTGAAAGCGGGACTCCATCTATATTTCAATTTAGATATAGATCTACTGTGACAGTGATTTGTTGCGTAATATGTCAATACTCAATCAGCATGACGCTCCGCTGATAAGCAGTAGATCTTATTAAGAGCGTGACGTTAGGACTTATATAAGAATTAAGATGATTGTACATTTGTAGCACAGTTCGGTCACAATGAGTTCTTTGAACATGTATGGAAAGTTCAAGGCCATTGACACTATTTTCTTATCTCGGTATAGAACAGTCCTATTTCCAATATTATCTTTATTTGTACAGTTTTAGCTCCCCTGAGCCAAAGGTGAGCTAATATTATCAGTCTTTGTCAGCCGTGCATCATCAGTAACTGTTTTCTTTTATACGACATCTCCTCATAAACTAGTTGCCCAAATTTCGAATTTTATATAAATGTTCTAACTGGGAACTTCTATAAAATTGTCTAAACAAAACATGACCTCACTGTCACTCTAGGCTGGCAGGACAGTATCAAAGTAGACGTTCTGAAATACAAGCATAGCTTTTTTAAAAAGAAGCTAGACGCTAAAATACGTGTACGTTTTCTGTCATACAAAGTCAATATATATAGAGTTAACCGTAAATTATAACTAAGCAGGACCAAATATATTGATCTCAAACCTGGGACTACCACACAACATAGTAGCATATATACTTGCAACAAGGGAGCTAATTCACTTATGTTGTACATTCTATGCAAGGGCCTTGGGATTTATGAAACAAATCTTGGCGAAGACTTGTCACCATTTTGCATATCTGTATTTAAATGTTAAGCTGTATTAGTAGGCAAAATTTATTTTAAATGTACCATGCAATTCAGAGATATTAGCATTTTCACTAAAATATCTCAACCGACCGAAATGATGGTCGGGTAATGTGGTTTCGCATGCCAATTGAGAGGGAATGTTGACATGCATATGTATTGTACGTATAATTTGAAATAAATATACCATGTGGTTCAAGAGTTAGGGACATTTTCACAGATTATTATTATTTATGAAAATGAAAGTAGAATTTTATCGGTTAATCATTCCTCTTAAATTATAACCCGATTTGGTCAATGTCTGCCATAATCTCTGAACGGTACAATACTTCCAGCAAGACCTTCTTTTTTAAATTAAATTATACTCCTGAAATATTTTGCGTTGGAAGTTTCTTAAATAAAATTATACTCCTGAAATATTTTGCGTTGGAAGAAACTTCCAGCGCAAAATATTTCAGGAGTATAATTTTATTTACGTTTATATACGTTCAGTATACGTTTTAGTGGATACGTTTTAGTCTCATTCAGACGGTTCTTTTTAGTACCCACAACTTATGTTCTGGTTGATATATAAAGAATCGATTTTATTTCGCTTTTTTATCTGTTGGCTAGTAAGCATGCGTTGAATCTTTGGCATCCACAATGGCAACGAAGTTGTATGCACAGTCTAACTAATGCAAAGCCAGTATCGAAGGTCCAATGACCATCAGTTATTTTCTTAGGAAATAAATCCTTCTGGTACATCATAAATCTTTGCGTCTTTTCCGAAGTGATTTATGGACCAATACCAGCTTAAACTACACATTTCGTGGAGCAGTTCCAGTTTATATGTTGATACACACGTATCAATTAAAGACAGAGAAGACTGTGAGGAGCACTGCACGGACCCCAGCACGGACACGTCAATGGCATTCGGCATCCTTCGATATCTATTTACATTAAATTTACAATATAACCGCACCGTAAACAACGAATTTTTTAGGACGATGGTGAACTTTAAGGGACTTTCTCGCGAGATCAGATTCAATAAACCAATATTCCGTTTTATAGAATCAGAAATGTGGGGATTGTCTGTCAACATAAGAAACAAACATTGTCTTATAGATTGACCATATTTTACCAAGGTTGTTGTGTTAGGTTGTCAACAATGTCACAGGATACTGAGATGGAAGTATTTGTGTGGAAATGGAGACAGTTTTTAGCGTTGAAACATCATTCCACAGCTGAAGTGTAGCTATGCCTAAATACACTGAGCAAAATTTCTAATTGGTCACCTTACATTTTTACGCTAGTTTTGAAAGTAAGATTCGGTTATGCAAACTTCATGCTTCTATAAATCAATCAAGGCTTTGCCAAGACTCTTCGGGTCATTTAATTTAAAATGACTGGTACTTCTTGCACAGACGATGCTAGAGTAAAGGTACCCTCATTTCAAAAAGTCACATTTTTCGACAATATGAAATATTCCTCAGAGATGCCATCCATTTGAATTTCTTTTTGTTTGAAGATGTTTCTGACTAAAGTCGAACATGCTTCAAATGATTTGCTTCAATCAGACTCCTCTTTTCTGTTACGTAATAACTTTAAGACAAACACTACCAGCATAGAAATTCAGCTTTATGCGTGCAATTTACATAGGGAATTCGCACTGTTCTGTACGCCTTATTATCTGCGACACAGCATCGAAATATTTAACGATTATTCATTACTACTAGGCGTCACTGCTCTAGTTGCGAAATTGAAAAAAATAATGCAAAGTACGTACCATCAAATAAACTTTTTAAGTTTTAGGTTTTACATTCAAACCGGAAGTGCACAACAGCAGCGAAATGTTTGTAATCACAAAATGGACAAATCAAGTTTTATTCTTTTTGGGCTAACTTGTTCAGAAAAAATAAAATATATACAACAAATTTAGCACGAGCTAGTAATGAATTTCAAAAATCTCGAAAAATGTGATATTTTAGAAAATTCTTAAAAAACTACTTTAGTCAAAATTTCAAGTGTTTGGTGTATTTTGTCGGCTATACCAGTTTATTACCAACTACACTTTAATTTGATATAAAACTATCCCAAACCATTTTCCTTCAAAAAAGCATATTTTTGCATTTTTAATCAAAAATAAACGTGGATTGAAAGACAACTTATCTGAAAGACCACTAAACTTTTGTCCATTAAACTGAACATATTTAGGCGAAGATTCATTTCAATGTTAGTAGCGCTTGATCAGAAATAATGAGTTTAAAAAGTGACCAATTACTAATTGCGTTCATTGTATAGTATTCCACACAGCAATAGAGCGTAAAATTGTGAATTATTACGTATCAATCAGTTTAAACATTTGTTTTGGGAGCTCAAAGAACCGTCTCAATGAGACGGTTCTTTTGAACACCCACAAAATATGTCTTGGTTGAGAAATAAAACAGTTGAGCGCGGATCTGATAAAAGTGTCATTAAGGCAATGCAGCAATTATTACATGATAGACATTTGAAAAACGCCTAAAATGACAAAATTTCACATGCTTATATTTTACCACGAAAATGTTCCTTTCGCTTGATGCCATCAAAGTAGCAAACATTTCTGATTTTTTTTAAAGTTTTGTATGCTGCATGTTGCCATGGCAACAATTAGGCCATGTCACCTATACTGGCTCATAATGAAGAGTGGTTCACTTTAATTGCCTATAAAACAACTGAGAAAGTATAAATTCATACAGTTGCATTTGCATTTACTTAAAGTAATTTTTTTATAACATAGGTAATGCTTGTGAATACATTATATTTGTAAGATATTTATACTGAGTCAAAAATAGCCAACAAGCAACTGGAGACCAGCACCCTGACACCATATTAGGTCTAACATGATTTTAATGAACACAACCATAAGATACATTTTGTCATATCATGGCCCAATTTTATTATCTACTATGTAATGAAATACAGGAAAATATTGTTTAAATATAATGCATATATTTCACAGCCATGAAAATATAAAAACTTGTATTTTCACAGCAGTGAAAATACAAGATTTGATATTTTCACGGGAGAGAAATTCTTAATATGGTCTAAGGGAAGCAACTCTTTATGGTATATCTGTTTCTTTTCTAAGGGAAACAACTTTTGGTGCTTACAAAAGTCAAAGTCGCTTAGAAGCTTAATAAAAGAAAAAGCTTTTATAAATTCGTCTGCTACAACTAGAAAATCAAAACAAAAGCTAATGTAAAGTAAAATTCGCTTCTCTTTACCTTAAAATATTATGGGAAATTTGTAGATAATAAAAAGAATATTCAAAATTTTTTGTTAAATATGTCTTTTATTTCACCCATGAAGTGGACAATAATTATATTTCATTCGTGGCTTTGCCACTCATGAAATATAAATATTGTCCAATTCCCTCGTGAAAAAAAGACATATGTAACAAAAACATTTGAATATCCTCTATATATTTGAATTACGGGCCTAATTACAGTACTCGTATATTTTATATTTCATGGTTGTTTTCTGTTTGTGTTGTTAATTTACGTTAACATTTAACATTTTTCAGTCATGTAGAGACGATTGCCTGGATCCAAATCAGCACTTAGCAACGGGTAATGTGTCTTGCTCAAGGGAATAACACAGTGACTCCGGTTTGTCTCTAGCTAGCAACCAGTCGATCCCCAGTCTGACACTCTAATTTAATGGTTGGCCAAGTCCAATACTCTAATTTAATGGTTGTCCCAGTCTGACACTCTAATTTAATGATTGCCCAAGAGTGACACTCTAATTAATGGTTGTCCCAGTCTGACACTTTAATTTAATGGTTGCCCCAGTCTGACACTCTATATAATTGTTGTCCCATTCTGACACTCTAATTTAATAGTTGTCCCGGTCTGACACTCTAATTTAATGGTTGCCCCAGTCTGACACTCTGATTTAGGGTTGTCCCAGTCTGACACTCTAATTTAATGGCTGCCCAAGTCTGACGCTCTAACTTAATGGTTAACCCAGTCTGACACTCTAATGTAATGGTTGCTCAATCCGACACTTTAATTTAATGGCTTTCCCAGCTGATACTCTAATTTAATATTTGCCAAAGTCTGACACTCTAATTTAATGGTTGTCCCAGTCTGACACTCTAATTTAATTGTTGTCCCAATCTGACACTCTAATTTAATGGTTGTCCCGGTCAGACACTCTAATTTAATGGTTGTCTGAGTCTGACACTCTTTAATTGATGTAAGGTATTTCAGGCAGACATCACGGCCTTAGCATTTTCATCTAACATAGAATTCTCGCTTACATTTTCACAATAAAAAAAAGAAACACTCTGATCAGATCAGGAGAAGGTACGCTGACATTGAAACTAGTGTTCGGTGTCGAACCCCACAATCACAATTGACTACGATGAGTCATACATCCTTCGTGCTGACTCGAATTTCTATTACTGTAAATTCGGAAATTTTCGCAAGGGTATTTTTTTTCGCGAAACTTCGCGAAGTTTTGTGAAAGTAAAACCTCGCCTATTACTCTGCCGTTTACTGATGTAGGTCAATCATGCCCATGCTGCGAATTTTAGTGTCCCTAATATGTCTGTTATCGATTTTTGCGACATTAAAATTCTTGCGATTTTTTTTCATTGTGTTGGCTCTCGGAGTTAGCAATATCGGTTTTGGAATGATAATGAAATAAATTGATGTTATATTTTTCAGATTGCCCTAATAAGTTTGTTGTATCTCTAAATTGCAGCGATGTACTTTGGTTTTAGCTTTCAGCATTACAATTAATTCCAAATATTCTGTCAACTATCTGTAAACAAGCTGTTTGAATGCACTCACGAACAAACATTTCAAACATGTATCTTTGCATTGTTTGTATAAAATGAGAATATAGATGCGCAAAAAGGAAATGTGGGGAAGTACTATAAAGTAATTTCCACGCAGGCCATTTAAAGCTACAAATGGTGGTCGGCCAGGAGTTCTTCCATCGCTCACCTGCGTTTTATGAAGAAAACAAAGTAAGTAGCAGACCAGGAAATACCACTTTTACAAACGGCAGACCGACCTATATACTAAGAAACACTAACAGCCACATGACCAGTTTCAAAAAGAGACGTATAAGACTTCCTCTTTCATTTTGACAGATGGTGTTCGTATTTAGCAAAGGCATTGCTTATGTAGTGATGGTACCAACGAAGACAACTTTTCATTGCTATGACCTTGGGATCAAAGGTCAAAGTCAAATATACTTGGAACCTGTTGCGCGGCTCGTAACACAAACTCCTATTGTAGTTGTGACAGAGGTATTTCCTTTTTGTACAATGAATGCCAATATGAAATTCAGACATTGATATTGACAGGATTTAGTCTGTCTTTTTCTGCAGCTTTTTACAAAGTGATGGCCCTTTATTGATGTTAGAAAGTTGTGCACAATATCTTGATGACAAGTGGACAGATTTCGACCAATTGTTGTCACGTGTGTGCATTGATATACAGTATAGACAAGATAAAGGTTGGAATTGGTATATATGATTTTTCGCATATTTGCAGCAGAGGAATGACCCTTAATTGATGTTGATTGGGATTTTTATGCAAACTTGACATTTTTACAGACGAAAAGAGCTGAAGCGGGACTATAGTTAGATCATCTGGCAATTCTAGTTTGACATGGTTATAAGAGATTATTCCAGATAAACACAATTACTACAATTGACTGTTGCATTATTGTTTATTTTTTCTTCGTACGGCGAACATTATGAGAAATCCAGTTTCAGATGTTTGTGAACAACAAAGTTAGAAAGGGGGCAAAGATCAGATATCGATACAACCAAGCACCACACCTGACCCAGGATAACAATGGGAAAGTGACAACGTCACAATTAGACATCACAAACGAGAGCCAAGAGGTCAGCTCTTTCCCAGCAGGTGAACACAGGGCATCAACAAACAGACGTGCATGAAAGCATAACAAAACAAGACAGAAATAACATAAATGTTACTAGAGCAAAAGCGTAAACCAGACTGCAACTCCGTGCAGTATGTCTAGGGCCTTTGTTTGGGCTGATGTGAGGTTATTTTGCTTTAAATGCCTTCCTGATGTCTTTTTACTGTTATTGTTCTGTGGTTCTTCCTCGCGGTGCCGTCGGTTGGTATGCAGTGTGTGATTAAGGCATTTCTTGATCATACTCACTTATTAGTTTGCTAGCAAAACAAACGGCAGGTTGTATCGTGACAAGGCGTTATAGGAGCGCTAATCAAGTGTAGGAAAGGGCAGATTTTGCAGACACATTATGTCGATAGAACATCTCAACATTGTGGTAAAATATTAGATTATCTAAAGATTTTGATAGCATTTGCTGTGCTTGAATTACAAAAAGACAGAATTTCAATACAATAAGAAGAATAACATATTACGTATCTAAGCGTTTATCAATATGTGCCACATCATTCAAAACGAAACAGAAAAACGTTGAGGGAAATGCGTATGAATACTATTTTGGTACATGTTACAATATTCTTTAGACAGGGATAAAGAATTTTAATTGCATCGTGGTCTAAGCTCAGGCCAACACGCTTTCCTTTGACATAGTATGTGGGGAGCACAGTTTAGCCATTAATAAGTAAGAGAGAATACAGTTTGAGTTTTGAATTTCTTGTTGAAGATCATTCCAGTCTCGTATTATAGATGGTTATCTTTTATGAACAATGAGTATTTAAATGTATTATCGTTTGCATGTATAAAAAGTTCCCAAGATTATTAACTGTTTTGTTCCCTACTCAAAATCAGGTCAAGCGAGAAATAGGTATTCCTGGAGATGGGAGCATAATCGTTTTGCATTTGGTAATGCATTTGTAAAACAGTAACAGTTTTTACTTCTTCCTGCTATTCCAAAGAAGTTTCTCTAATTAAAAGTTTGATTGATACCAGCTTTGATGCGAGAGGATTCAGTATGTATTTTTTCTAATTCAACTATTTCACACCATGCACAGTTCTCCCACATCATCTGCATATTCCAGTAGTGGTCTACAAATTAAATATTCATATTCTGTCATAAGTTTTTGTCTAGTTGGAAATTTAGTTTTCTTATTACATTGATAGCACTTATTCTGGTCATACTCAATTACGTTTGGTCTTGATAATTTCTAAATGCTTGTTCCTTGAAAGGTCAATTGTCAAGTTTAACACGATAAAATGTCATATAATTGAAATTTGTAACTTCGTTGATTAATTGGTGATTCATGTAGAGTGAGGGATGATTCAATTTATTAATCTTTTGAGGATAGAGCTGTAATCGGTTTTATTAGGATTTAAAGGACACGCCATTTGGATGCCCATTCAAAGATTTCAATACGATTAGAGTTTAGGCGGGGAGACGACAGAATGGCACTTTAAACTACATTACAGAGACTTGTGTTTTAAGCAAAGAGACTTATTAAAACAATTATATTTTGAAGTAGTTGATCCTTAGCACGTACAGATTATCTTTGTAAAATAGAAATGGGGATGTGAGCTTTTTAACCTTAAAAGTGACCTAATTCACTCATCAATAATATTGGGCATAAAAACAAAAACGGGTAAATTTTGTACACACAAGGTACGATCAAATTTGTGAACAAAGGTCATACACGGGAACAAAATAATCTGGCTTTTCTTGATAAGGTGGCTGTTATTAAGAAGACATCTTTTTAATAACTGGCCTCATGGGATTCAGGCTCTTTGTCACTGTTCACATGTTGGCCTTTATTCAAAAGTGACCGCTAACACAGATGTTACATGTAATGTATTGTTAAAGACGTTTGGTGCATAATTACGACAGTGCAGTGGAAAAACATGCTCATGGATTAAAAAAGTGTTTTCTTTTTTAATTCTTCGCCCCCATTTCTTCACTTTCTTTTTTCTTCATGTTCTTTTCGCTTGCTGTATCTCTTTTAATCATGCATCGTTTGCACGAAGCCATTTCAGACAGACGTTTTGTTTTATTTCACTGTAGCTCCTGTATCATTTATATAAAGGATTTGAAATAAATGAATATTTTATGTGTTTTCAGCATTAGATCTTACTCTGCGATGCAGTATCGCTGTTTGTTGGAAGTGTTGGTCGTTAAAAAAGTGATAAGCCCAAATACACTGGCTATATATTGGCAAAACCTTCCGTATTTTGTACCAAGTAACCTTTCCTGTATACAAATTTACAATACAGTAACTTTCTTCGAGACTTCCCCTAATATACATTTTTCTCTCTTCCGTTGTTCCTGGTCAGTTTTTGGAGAAAATGGATCAATAAGGCATGTCTGTAAATGGCTGAACGGTGAAATTCTTTGTTTCGTAACTTCGTTCATCATTTGTTAACAAAATGAGAAAGCACAAAAACTAAAAATATATAACTCTATTATTCAGATAAAAAGTCGCCAGTGCGTCCATGGTGTCAGTTATTACCTTACAATATAAACTGTAAGTATGAGTTAACACCAAAAGAGGTGGAAGCTGGACTGTCACCTCTTTTGGCGTAAAATCACACTCACTATTAATACAGTTTATAGCCAATATGTTCAACAATAAACGTTGAACTGTTTTACCTGTTTGTGTTGTAGTGAGTTTCCGGATCAAAACAATCAAACTAAACTAAAGCTGTTCAAAGGTTACATAAGACCAGTGGTTGCGCTGCCACCGAATTTGGTGTAAGGATACAATTTATGTGTTTTACGGTGTATGAAAGGATTCTTAACTTGCAGTGTTTTTCTTAAAGGGACTAAGTCTGCAATAATGAACATTTTCAAAAAAAGTATTTTCTTTTAAAATCATTTGTAAAAACAGAATTAGAAATAGTAAGTGAGTATGATCAGGAGATACCACAATCACAAACCGCAGACAACCCCGTGGCACCGCATTGAAGAGCCGCTCAACCATCACGAGACACCAGGAAGACAAACAAAGCAAAGCAACCAGCTCTCTCTTCCCGATCAACATGACTGCAATACTAGAATGGACACACAATAACGCACAACAAAACAAAGAACAATTACAGACTCCCACAATGGGAGTAACAATAACAAAAACTCAACAACAAGTTGCTTTAAAAATAAATCTGTTCACTGCAGCTGAAAACTTCATGGAAAAGTGAATTATCTTATAAAAAACAGGTATTTTCTCATGTTGGTAATTATTAGCGTCCATCCAATAATTCTAGACAGTTAATTTTTAACATAAATCATGTTGTTTTGATAGTGATCATTTGTGAAGGTTTACGAAGTTGGTAAAAAGTATACACTTTTAGCTATATATATAACTGTGTTCTTGAAAATTAGAAACACTATTTATAAAAATAGAAGATCAAAAGTTACAGACTTTGCAGCTTTAAAAGAGCCTTCTTCACACGTCATCGCATATGTCTATATTGATCAAGCATTTATTCTCGTGAGGAAGGTCACTCTGTGGAGGCCTGACATTGAGATAATGCTATACAGGATGGGAAACCCTTTCGTGTCTGATTAGCTGACAGCAGTATAATTGTAACTGACCTAATGTGTGGGATAATTATTCCAAGCAATCAATCAGCAAAAAAGATTTCAATTCCCTGAGGTTTTGTCGTGCTTTCAACTTTCTTCATCCCTGGCGCTTGGTTTCTGCCGCTTGTCTTATATAATGGTCAGTACACAGGAGCCAGTGCATGAGATGTCCAACAATGTGCTATGTGCGACCAGCAAAGCCTCAGATCAGCCTGCGCATACGCGCAGTCTGATCAGAGCCTTTGCTAGTCGCTTGAGTATTCTATAATTGTTAAGCTACTGACTAAACACCATTTGGAGTTTCAAAGCTTAAGAGGAGGCTGCAGAGGCTCGTCTGAGACTACACTTGTCAAAATGCCACATTGTTGGAAATCACATGCCACGGCTCACAGGATTTTGGTGCTTATCGCACACGCGCAAAGTCACTCTTTAAACGCGCATGCGCGGCTATCTAGTGTGTTTGGAGGTCTCAGTTTTTGTCTGAGCCCTGCCCGAATTACGTTCTTTATGTATACATGTGCGAGCAACGAAATGCCCTGGCGCGTCTGTGAAGGCGGCTAGTATGCGCATTCGCTGTTCGCAGATGCGATAAGTTCCCAAAGCATATGTACTGGATCATTCAAACTTCCGTTTCATGAGTTTCTATTTATGTATCCTATGTTTGGGCTTTTCAATGAGTTTGTGGCGTACATGTTTGACCTTTCATCGTTTCATATTCACTCACTGGAAAGCGCGGTAGCATGTGTAATCAAAACAATATTTTACCTACTAGAAAACGTAAGTAAGGATGCAAAGATTAGGAATCGATTTAATCAAGTACCACACCTGACCCAGGATACCAATGGGAAAGTGGAATCGAATGCAAAATGCAGCAGGTTTGGTGGTGGGGGGGGGGGGTATTTTATCAATTTCAGACTATATATATAATACGCATGCATGCTATATGAAATTTGACTTCATGCGTATTTTCACAAAGTCTGAGATATTGTTACAAAATATGCGACGCATTGGTGCCATTTTTTCACGTGCTGTGAGGAATTTGTACCAATTCTTCACAGTTTGGAATTTACGGAGTTTGAAATTTGCGGTTCAACAGGACTATCTGATGCTACACCACTTAGCCGGTGCCACCATACAGGTTGCATACTTACTCAATTATAATAACCATCCTTCATGAAGATGGCAAAAACACGAAAAAATGTTCGTAGAAGCTGTTAATCGAAATCGCTGGTCCTCTTGCACTGGTATATCATACACTGTAAATCCGGAAACTTCCGCGAGAATTGTTTTTCGCGAATAGCGTTAAATAACATATTTGCGACGCTATAAATTCGCAACTAGGGCATGATTTAACTATAACAGTAAACAACAGAGTGATTTCGACATTTTGCGAGGGTTTTATTTTCACGAAACTTCGCATATGCGAAGTTTCGCGAAAATATAAACCTCGCGAAAATTTCAAAATGAAGTTACAGTAACCAGTAATTCTGTGTCTCAGACTGTTTGATTAACATGTAGAAAGTCCCTGTCAATCAGAGCGTCATTCCACCATTTATGGTGCTTAACAGACTCATTACCAAAGCTTACTGTGGCGTACTCATTGCCTTCAATGTACGAGACTGAAGAATCAAATGAAATGGTTTGACGTCGCTTTCGTTAGTTTTCAAAAAATACTTTCATGAACACTACCAGAGTGTCAAGCAGTTGCGATCCAGATCAGGACCGACTTCTGTCGGTCCTGATCTGGTTTCAAACTGTTTGCAAAGGTTATCAGCAGACGACAAAAGTCGCCAATGACATATGAGCAGCAAGACACAGCATTAGTAAACAACTAAAATTAGATTCATTTGCTATAACATCGTGACTTATTGGTTTGTCCATTTACATGTATATTGCTAAACGAACGCCCCCACACCAGACAATGTACTTTATTGTCAAAACCTCCATATGGACAAAATCTCATTTATAATATTGAAAATCTACAAGAAAGTAATATGTATCTTAAGCTAATTTGGCTCACCAATACGTCCAGCATCCTAAAACCAACATAATGAGGTGTGGTACTTGATTGTATCGATTCCTGATCTTTGCATCCTTACTTACTTTGCCCAGATCAGCATGGTCATCATCAGCTCAGTTTGATCAAAGTCTTTGCTGCCCACATAACACTAAAGCGCAATATATTGGTTCTTTGAATGCCTCTTTTGGAGAAAATGGATAGTTTAGTCTGTCCATGTGAGAACGCTGTCATATGGTCATGTTTGACAGAAATTTCCTATAAGAGCTAACTATAAACTTACTTGAGTCAAGTTCGGAGAAAATTATTTCTTACATACCAATGCCTTAAGGATCGCGTGGTCCATATGTTAACTCTCTGTCGCCAAAATTTGTCCCAAATCGCTACGTGTACTTATGTAAGATACGCGTTTCTAATCCGAGGCAAGCTACGCGATGTCAGTTGTTCATACGACTCGTTGGCCTACGGAAAACGAATGTTACATTGTTTATCCGTTCTTTCTTTCATAGGAACATTTTCAATGCTGATATTACAACACCTAAAGTACACATGATATAAACTAAGCAATTGTTCTTCAAACATTCATTTTAGATTTTCAATAGAACACATAAAAGTTCCGGCTGTGCTGTATAATCCCCACGAGTCCCAACACACTATTCACATAAACATTGTATTATGCAATCTAAGGGAACACATTAACCTACATAAGGATAAGTTGGGACTCAGGGGGGTGGGGTATTGTTAAAAATATTTTTTTTCTGTTTTCCTATAGGTTTAATACCAAAAAATGACCATTTTAGCCCAAAAAGAAAGCCGTACATTCATTGAAATAGAAAATTAAACGCAATATCGTTAAATAGAGACTAACAGCCAACTTACATTATGAAGATGGAAGCATTTAACCAACTTTTTGTTATTTAAAATAATGGGCAGCCATACATTGTGGTTCCCATTACCACTGTCAGAGGTCTATTCATTACAAAATCTAGAAAGAAAGTGACAATTGAAACATAATACTCGGCGTGCATAGTTCTCCAGAAATGAGTGGACAATTAAAAACAATTTCCTCAAAATATAATATGCTGCGTGTGCTTAAAAGAACCCTCTCAATGAGACGGTCCTTTCCGGCATCAAAACGAATGTTAAAGCTGATTAATTAGAAAAAGATCGCACTTTTAAGCACAGAATTTTGTTTATCGGCATCTATAGGCTCGACTACGATATTTTAATTTTCTCTTTTTTCCATGCATCAGCTGAATTAAGAAGGAAATTGGAAACTATTCTTATAGAAACTGCCAGAATAATTACTCCTTGTGGATAGAACTAGAGTTCTTTTTAAGAAACTGATTTCTCAACTTGGATAGGTCTCGCAACAATTTTAAAAGGCGAAACAATTTTGTGTAAAAACACAGATGCACAATCTCGTAAACATGTCGCTTCTATCATATGACTTTTTGGTTACTGTAAAGGCGGCACCTCATGAATGTGTAATTAGGACTGGTCAACCTTAGACTTAGGTAAAGGTGAAAATGAGGCGTGGTTTTATTCAAAAGTAACTGTATTATCTTGCGCCATTGCCTCAGTTTAGATGCAAAACACATTATTTAGTCCTTAAAACGCAGGCAAAATAACTGAATCTGAAAATGTCTATTTAACGTAAGCATAGAGGCAAACATTGTGGATCCTACAGGAGCAGTGTGATCTGGATCCACACTTTTTGTCTATGAGGCTTTGAATATTTTAGTGGACGACAAAAACATACATTTGTGATTTGCGCTTTAAGGGTTAATAAATGTGAGTTCAGTGTGTATACGGTTAGGATTTTCATGAAATGCACGCACGTTTGCGCGGCCCAAACGACTTATTAATCCTTCACCAAATTATAAATAGAACCCGAGAGCAATGCATATGACTTCTAATAGAAGATCAATTTCTGTTGTTTGAGTTGATACTAAGGAGTGAGGAAAAGGTGTCTTGCACAAGAACAAGATTCGTATCACTAGTGAGTTCTCCTTCCTCCTTCCATGGTACATGGACCCTGCTTGCCTGATAACCATATTGCACTAGTGTTTTCTTTTCTCTGCTCTGCACCTATGAAAAAGATTCTATATAATAACAACTCTACTAAAAAGACTTGAAATGAATAACATTATTGCAAACACCTCGTCCACTTGGTTTTAATGATACTATTTACCTTGAAGGTCAGGTTTCTAGAGAATTTGATGCGATTTTTTTCTCTTTTTCGTAAATATAATATTAAAAAATCCCATTGTATACGTAGAAATGGTAATCTGAAACGCAAAATAGACATGTTCTATCATTTTCTGATTGAAGTACCACTTTAAAACAATCAGGCCATTAAATGACACTTTTACATTAAATTTTATGACAGAGCTCACCGACTTTATTATGCAGCGCTTCTTACAAATTGTTTTTGCAGCAATTCCTTCGCAACATGCTCTTTGCCATTATATTGAATCTAAAATAAACGATATTATACGTTTTTATCAAAATTTAATTTGCTAACAAAGAGATTGAGTTCACTAACTTACCTAGTATGCTTTAAGATATACCTGCTTTCTCTTCTATTCCTACCTATTTTGAGATTTTAACCCTGGGATAGAAGATCTTATTGTATACATGTTTTCTTACTCAGGCTGTCGCGTGAGGGTTGTACATTGGTTGTATAGGAACTCACACACATGATAGTCAAGTGACATCATTGATATGTTAAAGTGACGTCATCATATCATAGTAAGTAAGAAGGCAATAATCAGGAATCGATACAATCAAGTACCACACCTGACATAAAAAACTACATGGGACAGTGGCAAAACTAATGAAAACATCACATACAAGAGAGCCAAAAGGTTAGCCCTTACCCAGAAGGTGACCACAAGGCTGCAATGAGCCGACAAAAAAGCTTGATACACACGAAACATAAATAACAAAAATGATCCAAAAAGAAGCACCGCCTTGGAACGGCTAGTAAAAACTATTTTTACTAACATGTTGAAAGGTACCAACCTCACCCTTAGTTTCGGCGTGGATCATAACACATGGGAACGTGACAAAACACAAGAATACATAACACATAGGAGGGCCAAGAGGTAATCCCCTCTCCCAGCAGGCGACCACAAGATTGCAACATAACAAAGAAAATAACAAAAATGATCCACAAAATAAGCATCGCCTCTGAACGGTCAGCAAAAAAATCACATGTCGCATCTACTTTTAGGAGCCAATTCTAAACATAAAATTGGGTATTTAATGGTGTGCAAGAAAAGTAATCAATTGTTTGTGTGAGGATGGGATAGAAAAACCTGTCCCTTGTGATCACCGTTTGTTATCCCTCTGCAAACCTTGTGATGCCAAACGGTGATCCTCGGGACATATCTGTCTATCCTACCCTCACACTCATGATGTAACTTTATATTATCTGTTACATGTATAAGTACAATAAACATGTTCTTTGTACTAGTTTTAATTTTAACAAATTAGTAACGGAACTTGATATTGAAACTTCTCTTCCTGATTCTTGAGAATAAAATGCCTTTAAAGATTGCTATCAACCTGCCGTGCTGAGTTACCAGTGATTTGAAAAATATTACTGATTCATGAATTATATTATCTCTAAATGACTGAAATACAGCTTTCGATCGCCGAAAGATGTCGAGAAGAAATTGCTGGCGCATTACAACATTTTTTAATCGCTGGTCATGCAAGCGAGAGCATGTTGAATCTAATGTGTTGAATAATTTGAAACTAAATATTTTTGATATTATTAATCAAATAATTTCATTCCATTGCAACAAACTGGACCTTCTTCCGCCTCAACCTAAATTTACTTTAAAAAGGTGTCCGGAATTTTCATAATGTAGTAAGTTGCTTGAATTACCACATGCAGGTAAGTCTGCTACAGTCCTGTCAACCAAGAGTGACAGTGACGTCATGTTTTGCTTACAAAGTTACCAGGAGTTTATAATCGATAGATCACTTGTGTTTTAATCTTATCCTGAGGATATGATTAACACACAAGTGATCTATCGATTCGCGTTAGCTCAAGAGGAGTGTACCAGTTAATGTTTTACATAGAAATTGTTAACAAAATCTAACGTCACTGTCACTCTTGGTTGGCACGACTGTAACAATGGTGGATATTTGAAGGACGCACTACATCAACATCATAAAGCAAGAACTTGGCAGCGCTAAAACCTATGAATACGATTTGCTTGATGGGAGGTATGTTGTTGATAGGCATTGGCGTCATATGGCTGCTAAGTTGGATATAATTGTTGATAAGAATCAAGACAAACTTCTTTCATTATGCTGGTTGTATAAACTTATGAAATGGCCATATAAAATATGTTTTACATAAGAAATAGATTCGCGCTCGTAGTGATCTGTTGCTTAATATATCACTGGCTTGAGGTTGGTCGTTAAAGTGAATTAATCATGGGCGTGAAGCGCGAGTGATTTATCCACTTATGACTGACCAACAGATAGTGATATATTAAGCAATAAATCGCTGCAAGTGCGAATTTATTTTGATTCTTGCACACGAAAAGATTAAAAATATGAACGAATCATTCAGAGGCTATAATGGTTCGGTCATCTTGAAAAGAGTCTAAGAATTTCCCTTAACTCTTGTTTGGACTGAAATGCGTATTTTTACGTAATATTGAACGTCCATTAGTTGTTAAAAGGACGTTACGCCGTCTATTGTCAACGTTACAAGTGTGTATGTGATAGATGACGTCATGAAAATAAAACTGGCGACCAACCGACGTCATCCCAGACTATGTCCAGTCCGTGCAGTGATTTTTCAACCAATATATCACTGGATTTAACCATTGGCTATATAGGTGACCAGTGTTAGAATGCTAATTCAATTGAGTGTATTAATATTGAGGTGTCTGTACTTTTAACAAGAACCTCGGACAGTTTCCTATTCAATCTACCCATTTATTGAGAGCCTGTGGCTATGATAATGTACAATTGACAACTGTATTTTTGTGTTTTAGTTAAAGCCTGACATTTATTGCACCTAGCAAAATAAATATATTTGGAAAATATTGCATATTTAAGCCAGGGCCGTAGGGTTTAGTGGGTGGGGCTATTTCTTACGACCAATTCTTTTTTCGCAGAAAGCCATAGTTTTGTACGGTATCCGTCCAAATGCATGGGAATACAATGTTTGCAGCATAAAACTTGAAACGAAAGTGATGCATTTGCATAAAATTCACGTCTTAAATATTTCACTGTATTTTATAAATAAGTATGCTGTCCATGACTTTTGACTATTACCTGTAAACAGCCTACACATAGATTATAACTGTTATGTTTTAAGATGATTTTCTTAGAAACTTTTCACTGGCCATTTTTATGGGCAATTTTTCATTAAAAATAGTAAGTGAGTATGATCAGGAAATACCACAATCACAAACCGCAGACAACCCCGTGGCATCGCGAGGAAGAGCCGCTCAACCATCACGATACACCAGGAAGACAAATTAAGCAAAGCAACCAGCTCTCTCTTCCCCATCAAGATGAATGAAATACTAGAATGGACATAAAGTAACGTACAACAAAACATAGAACAATTACAGACTCCCACAATGAGAGTAACAATAAACAAAAAGTCAACAACAACAGAACCACCGCCTTAGAACGGACAGCAACCTAAGCCACCGGGGGTGGGGGGGGGGCTTAAATGCGTTTTACTGGTTCCAAATCTTTGCCCTAGATTCTGCTGTTGTTGAAGTACAAGAAATTTTCAGCTCGCATGGAGACCATCTAATTAATGCAATGTATCATCATGGAGAAACACTCTAATCAAATTAACACACCATGATGAAACAAAGAAAAGGGCTCATGACTCACAGATAGTCAGAGCTAAAGAAAACCTCAAGTTGAGCCAGGGTGGGTCCAGCTACAGATAAGCATCAGGCACCAACCCACCGATTAAACGATTAAAGCTTTACGCCAGAGCCGTCGTAGAGTCTGAGGCCTGACCCACCGTCGTGCAATTAAAGAGGAAACCATAGCTATAAACCGTGAGTGGGTTTAAAACTAGGCATGCAGACTGTTGCATGATATCCAAGTTATATCCAACCCTTATATAACGTTTTACTATCTTTTTGAATTGATCACTAAAATTAGGTTTTCCATCAATTCGTTTGAATTTATAAACTAAATCCCCATAAAATATAGGTTCTGATATGCCTTGTTGCAGAAGAGTTTTTAATCCAATGTTATATTTAACAATTAACGCTGAGTGTCTGTGGTAGAATTTAGAAAAAAATTATTTTCGAATTTTATGATATCTATAAACTTGTTTTAATAACTTAGCAGTTAAAAATAAGTTTCTGTTGTTGAAGTCATCAACATTAGAACACACTCTAGCAAAACGAATAAGCTGAGAAATATTTACACCATAGGAAGGAGAGCGAGGAACATCTCCATCAAGAAAGGGAAAATTTACTATTTCAAAATTAAAATCATCCCGTTTATCATAAATTTTAGAAGAATCTATTCCATTTGTTATTGACAAGTTCAAGTCCAAAAACGGAGCTTCAGTATCAGAAGAATTCGCCTTATTTAACTGAAGCTCAGTGGGATAAATCTGACCTACCATTTGTTCAAAATAAGGATTATCAATATTAAGTAAGTCATCTAAATATCTGGAGGCTGAGTTAAAAGCTTCAATAATATCGGTTTGATTATTGTCAGACAGAGACAACATAAAGTCTCTCTCATAACAAAACAAAAACAAATCTGCAACAAGAGAAGCACAATTAGTACCCATTGGAATACCTACAATTTGTCTATATAATATCGAGCCAAATCTTATAAATATATTGTCCAAAAGATAATGGAGCGCATCACACATTTTCTGACAGGACCACAATTTATATCGTTTAGGTTGTCTAGAAGTAAAAAAGGCATTTTTATCATTACTAGCCAAATAAAGTGAGCTCTCTCTGTTAATTTTTTTCAATGAAATCTGTTAGTTTTTCTTTGATTAAATTATGAGGCAATGTAGTATAGAGAGTAGAGACATCATATGTAGACAAACCAGATGCTAGAAAACCTCTAGACTTCAATTTATTAAGAACTTCACCTGAATTTTTAATAGACCAAAATATTTTTTTACAATTTCTTTCATAAACAGTTGTGCAATATTTAATGACGTGGTTTTTAATCGCATTGAGGCAAGAAGTCAAAAGAATAGACAACTCAGTAGTTGTACATGCACTAGAATTAGCAATAAAACGCGATTTATAGGGCCGTTTATGAAGTTTAGGTAACCAGTATAACGTAGGAAGCTTGCTATGGTCCTCATCAACAAACAACCCAAACTTAGCTGCCATATGGCATCGATGCACGAGGTCGTTTGCCTCATTGTGACTAAAAACGAAGACATTAATTATTAGGAAAAAAAATCTATATCTGTCTATCAGCAACCCAGATAAGGTTTTAATTAAAACCTAAATGATTTCCAGCAACTATTGTGTCTACCTATGATTTTTCGACTCTCTATACTACAGTTGCCTCATGCTCTAACCAAAGAAAACCTTACTGAATTATTTAAATTCACTTTTGATAGAGAGGGCTCTCTTTATTTGGTTTGTAATGAGACATGCATGATTTCACTTCTTAATAACCAAAAAAAATATTAATGATCATGTCAGAAAGTTTGTGACACTCTCCATTATTTTCATTAGACAAGACTTTCAACTGTATAGGCATATTATAGGTACTGATTGCTCTCCCCTCGTTGCAGATACTGTTCTGTTTTGTTATAAGATGGACATCATGTTGTCTCTTTCTGACAATTATAAGGCTGGTGCTATTGAAGCGTATCACCCTACTTCAAAATATCTAGATATCATATTTAATATTGATATCTTATTTTACGCAAATGGTAAATCAGATATAGCTCACAGAAGTTGAGTTAAATAAAGTACATTATTTTGATAATGAAGCCTCCCTTCTAGACTTGGACTTGTTTCGTTTCACCTAAAATTTTATATAAACGAGATGATTTTACGTTTGAAATAGTTAATTCCCAATTTCTGAATGGAGATGATCCTCATTCCCCTTCTTTATATATTTCGCAGCTTATTCGTTTTGCGAGAGTATGTTCTATTATTAGTGACTGTAACAATATAAAGCAATTTGGACTGCTGAGTTACACAAACAAGGCTATCTACTTTGTAAAGTGTTTTCTAAATTCTACCGTAGAAACTCAGAGTTGATCGTTAAGTAAATATTGGCTTGCAAACGTCTGCAGCATGGCATATCAATGCCAGTAGTTTAGGTTAATTTAGTTTATTGATTGATCAAGTTAAGGTTTAAAGTCCCAGTCAACAATATTTCAGTAATACCAGGACTCCTCCCAGAGACAGAGAGAGATTAAAGAAGAATAGGATAGACTTAAATGCCCTAATCACCACTCAAATTTGCCTCAAGTAAAACAAATTTCATCCTGCCAACAAGCCAAATATGACAGGGTCATCTTTCTGAAAGCTGCAGCAGAGAACACACCACCCTACCATCCACGTTTTAGCTTATAAATTTGAAAGAATCACTGGAAAGCCCTCTTTTCCTGATCCATTCAGGAAGCATCAATAATTGCAAAAGAGTTTACTGGGATAAAGCATGGATAATATGCGCCAGTCTGCATGGTTTCCCCCTTTATTTGCCTGACTGTTGGCAAGGCCTCAGATTTAATAACGACCAGTGTCATTGGTAGGCCAGTGTCTGATGCTTGTCTTTGTCTGGGCTGACCATGGCTCGACTAGAGGTTTGCCTTAACTCTGACTGACTACAAGTTAATAGCTATTTTCTTTGGTTCATCACAGTATGTTCATATGATTTGATTGTGTTCCTGTGATGATACATTGCATAAATTAGAACGCCTCCACGCGTGCTAGACATTTTGTTTGCGTTTTAACAACAACAGAATCTAGGGCAAAGATTAGGTGGTTTAATATATTAACATGATTCTACAAGGCGTGTTCCATGTTAAGTTATTAAATACATTTAATTATTTAGTAAACTGTGTAATATTGAGTTTTGCTGGTCTATCGACACAATCAGGCAAGGTCCTATCTTACGAGACAAGTTCCCATGCAAATAACTTAAATCAGGCAAACGTTATGGGCAACCCAACTCCAGATCCAATTTCAAATCAATTTCGTTTAATCTCGTCGTGTTGCTCTTTCTTCAGTCCTTCAACTTAAATTACATTTTGGATATAAATATTAAAATAACCTTTTCACATCGCAAATCAGCCAACGCAAATTGGAAAAGTCTCTGAGTCAAACATGTTATAGTTATACAATGGTTTATCTGCATGTACGTGGAGATAATCCACAAGCTTTAGCGAGTGCATTATATCACGTACATGTGGACGAACCACGGTTAAACTACCTTAGGCAACTTACCTCCTTGCATATTATGAGATGTGTCGTGCTAAAATTGGCAAGGGTGGTTTAAGGCTGACTAATCAACATCCAGCAAATAGCTCTGCGATTTTACACTAGTGTAAGCCAAATGTCTAGGGCATACACTATAAACAACAGGCATGCTTAGAAACTGAAATGCCGTTACAAGGGTGCGTGTTATATAGCCATTATATAAATGACATTTTAATGCAAATGCGGTGTACCTACCAATTGTCACTAGGATATCATGAGAGTCGCATTATGAAAATTCCTGAAATTTGAAATCCTAAAATCCAGAAGCTCAAATTTCTCTCGACAAGCAAAGAGTATCTCGATTTTGAAAAATGGTGCAACTACTGGGAATCGCTGCTCATTTGAGTATTTGATAAATATTTTCTCATTTTTGCCGGGTGTTGAACTTATGATGGTCATCCAATGAATAGCTGGAATTTCCTTATAATGTCAGAATTTGTACCATCTAAACATTACAAATGTAACCATAAGGTTATATAACAAATTCGGCATGCAACAACTAACCAAATATTTGATGGAAAGTGCGGTTGCTTGTTGCTTAGCAACAAAAAATGATATCAAAGCTGACCTGGCCTGATTTTCCTCAAGCAAAAATCTCATGCTAAAGAAATGTATTCTGCCATTTAGCTTTTATCATGTATCTGTACATAGTTTGTAATATACTTTCTTCTTGTTCATTTGTTTTCAATGTTATATATAAAACATGGTTATTACCATGTACAAGTTAGTCATGGTTGCCTAGCAACCACGCAAGTGTGGAAATCGGACTATTTGTATATTCTATAGGCTTCTATTGCTAGGCAACAAGGGATACATTTGATACGAGCGTTTGTAAAGATACTGTTTTAAAATATAGAATATAATTAATAGTTTAACAGTGATTTAAAACTTTTATACCAGCCAACGATAATTTAAGTGACTCCTACCCCCATTTCTGATGCCACAATTTTGCATTTTTGTCGCCTTTTTACGCTAAACAGACCTGTCAATTTGATAATTTATAAAGGTGTCAATGGGTTTTACAGAATAGTTACTTTATATCGTAGTTTATAAAATATATTCTGTTCGAACTGATCTGCACATGCCAGTAGCCATGGCACCCATATTAAGACATCCGGCCAGGTTAGCTCTAATACCATGTTTTGTTGCTAAGCAACAAGCGACACCACTTTCCATCAATCTTTTGGATATAGTATCGTTGCATGCGCAACAAGTTATGCCACCCAATGGTTACATTTGTGATGTTTAAATGGTACGAACTCAGAATGATAGAAACTAGAGAGAGGTACAGTGAACACATGGTCACAGGTTTTGGCCAAGCGTTGAAAAATTGACCAATGGAAAGCACAAGTAGAGCAAAGTTCCGTCACATCTAAAGATTGATGACACATTACGCTGTCTGGCATATCTAAAATGTATTCTAAATGGACGGAAATTCGTCTCTACATGAGATGGATTAGAAACTTTCGCGAGAGATCTCTATCGCAGTACATTTTTCAAACTCATCCCAGGCAGACAGTCTGTTAAGTTAATCTGATTTTGGCGTTGAGGTCCAGTCTTAGGATAACTCGGTTGCGTAACGCACTTACATGTACTATAAAAGTATTTATTACGAGGCTAACATGTCTTGATAATTTTACCCTGAGTTCCATAGGTCGATGAATTGCTTCAGAAGTTAAATTTGACCAGAAGAATCATGCACGGGCACACGCGCAAAATGTTAAACCAAACACAAGTGTTTTATTCCCACTGTGAGTTGATGGGGACATAGCAATGGGGTAAACATTTTCTATTTTCTTATGAACTAGGAAAATACAAAAAATAAACAGCACCAAATTAAAAATTAAATACAGAAAAAATAAGACAGTAATTTCTATTTACCTTACTGTATTGTTTTGCTGCTGTTTGATTGTGGGTATTTTTCGTGAGTGTTTACACCATCTGAGTCACGACAAGTGATTACCAACAATGTGGTACTTTGACGTGTGGACTCAGGCAAGGCTGCGCAGTCTCCTATTAAGCTTGGAAACTCCAAATGCTGTTCAGTCAGTAGCTAAACACTCATGAAATATTAAATCGATAAGCAAAGGCTTTGATCAGACTGCGCGTATGCGCAGGCTGATCTGAGGCTTTGCTGGTCGCACATACCACAGTGTTGGACATCTTATGTTGCGGCTCATATGGATTTTAAAGATGGTACGAACTAAAGGTGCTTCAAAAACAGTATTTGAGTATAAGACAATAATTAATATACATATACTTACAATTGATCTGAAAAAAATGTTTTTGCTTAAAATATATTGAGCCAGGTCCTTCTAAAGTTGAAAACAACTTGATACAATGTGCATAAACCAGTGTTGGTAATAATGCTATGTAGTACTATAGGGGTATAACGATGACCATTATAAAATAATTCATCATTCACACAAATTTCGAGATGGTGTTTACCAAAAACCACAAAATACATTAGAATGAGAATCTCTGCGTCTAAATCAATTGAGACTTTGAAGAACGAGCAACAACTCTCCTCTCCTCTCCACCCTCCACTAACATACATACCTATTATCAGCCATCTGTGAGAAGGTTCAGGTAAGGTAACTTTTCTGAGTTTACAGTTGTACGAGGGGAGTTCAATACGTAATGAAAACGCAATCATAAATCCATCCACAAACAAGTTAGGATTATTTTCTATATGCCAAACAAAAGATCAAACATTGGTCTTTTAAATGGTGCCTTAACTCTTTTTTTATCTTTCTAATTTATTTCGTTACAGGCTTTTAAAATAACACTCAAAAACACTGTATATATGTTCCTCTGGTTTTCAAAGAAACATTTTAACAAAGGTAGGAAGGTATTTTCTAAAACAAACCTCTAACGAACATGAATGGCATATCCAAGGTTTTCGGACTCAATTCCCTTTAGTTTGCTAAAACGCTACTGTCAACTTTTGACCATTTCCGATTTTTACGGTACCCCTCTTACGTTGACGTCATTTAAAGCAATTACAATTTATTGTATCGCAGTTTTGCATACGCACAGTGCATAGGCAGCAGACTAGTTGAACTGAAACCACTTTCTAGTGGTATCTCATCTGAGTGGTATGGCAGTTTCGTTTCTTATAATTTTATAATCCGAAATTGGCCAGCCAGTACGAGTAGGTGTAACAATGTCAAAAAATGCATACGGATGCAAACATCGATAATAGACGGATGGCTGAGAATGGGTTTGCTCCCCCCTAGGGCATTTTGCAGACATATCCTATCTTGTAGAGAATTGAAAGCCGAGTCTTTTAAGAGATGTTTGCACTCTGTGCTCTGGGGCGTTAGTCTGTAAGAGCCTGTAACATACGTTACTTAATCAAACTAAGAAAAAGTAAATTGAAAGTTTGGGCTACAAATTAAGGACATTAAAATATTTATTTTTAAAAATCATTCATATAGTCTGCATACTGGATATCTTAACTACGTATGACAGCCATTTGCACAAAATTGCGGCTTCCTAAGGTGCCATATGCGTTACATAAATCAGATAACCCATTAAAATTTGCAAGTGTGGCTAACATCATTTACATTAACAATCTCTCTGTGTGTTTTGCAAAATATTTTGAACCATGTTTGACTAGCTTATGCAATTGGCTAACAGAAAAATTAAAGTTTATTTCCCTTCCTTAAATATTTTTTTTCTGAAATAACCAATTAAACAACCCTACCCCTACCCAGTTTTAAGGTGAAATATTTGGTATTAAAACTAAAGTAAAAATAGTTAAAATATATTTGCAGCTGATGAATGTGTTTCATTGTTTGGGATTTATTTGCTTATATGAAAAGACTCATAAATCTGCAAGTTTGTTGCAAAATTTTTAATATCAGAGGTTGTAACATATGTTACCTGCTGTAATAAATGGGCAAGCTCATTGTCTTTACGTAAGATATGCATAAAAGCTTTTTAATCTCCTTGAGGGAATTTTGCAGACATATTCCTTCTTATAGTACAACTCAAGCTGCATCAAATAAGGGATGTTTGCACTCTCTATGTTGGGGCGTTAGTCTGAAACAGCGTGTTACATGCGTTACTACATCAAATAACGGAAATGTAGTTTGAAAGTTTGAGCTTAAATTGTGAAAAAAAAAACTCGCAGCTGTTGGATATCTTACATTGTTTAGGGATTTTAAACTGGCTCCTATAATAAAGATTTATAGATCTGCTAGTTGTCATCAAGTTTTAAAGATCAGAGAGCGTTACATATGTTAGCGTGAAAAAAAAATCATCAAACAGTATTTTGAAATCAAGCTGAGTAAGGGCCTGCTCCATCCAAATCCCCTTTGAAATTCTGCAGACAACATCTTACATCTTATATAACCATTCAAGGTGAATTTAATAAGAAATGTGGCACTCTGTAAGTTGGGCGTTAGCCTGTAACAGCTTGTTACATATGGTACTATATCAATTTGAGAATAAGAAATTTGAATGTATGAGCTACCAAAAGAAGACATTAAAATTATCTAATAAATTGACATTCTTATAGTCTTAATACTGGATGTCTTTACTACATATGGACGCTGTTTAACATTAATATGGCTAACTGTGGTGTTATGTTCGTTACATGAACCTAATTGTAATTTAAAAGCTATAATTGTGGCTATCGTCATGTAGTTAAACAACTACTATGACTTGGTTTCAAAATGTTTTATTAGATTTTACAAACATATACTCAATTGATGAATAGGAAAAATCAAGTTTGCTTTTCTATCTTAAATATATTGTCTTATAGGAGCTAATACACAGCCCTACTCCCAGTTTTACAGAGAAGCGAATTTTGTTATTACCGTTAAAGTAAAACACATGAAAGCGATTACTGCGCGTGGATATTTCTCATTTTCTTAGTCTGTCTTGCTCAAATATCTACAAGATGTCATTAAGTTAAAGATCAAGACACTTAATGTGTACTTATAAGTCTTTGGTGCCAAAACACTAGAAATTATATTCATTTCTGATTATCAAGCCCATGGACTGGTGTTGCAGATGTTATCAATGACCTTTTGGACACATTTCCTAATACTGTGCATATAATGCTAAATATAGAGCCACAAATAGAAAAGATAGTTTTACATTTTTACAAGAAAATACAATAAATGAAATGTTCCAAACTATTTCTCATCGATTTAACACTCATGTTAAACGTTTGTCGTTGTCTGCTTCTGTGGTAATCATTATTGTCACACGCCTCCTTGCAACTAGTAGAATCATCACACAGTATTTCAATCATTTACTGTTATTCAATTTTACTACCAGTCCACTCAAAATTGATGAGCCATTATCAACTTTCCAATTCTGTCATTTATGGCTTGGGACATTCGGAAACTGATATGAATTCCTAATAGTTGGCTCTTTGAGTATGTGTTTAAAGTGATACTCTTCAAGTAGGAGAAAGACTGAAGCTTTACAAGGAGGAAAACTATGCCATTAAGAGCAATGAGTACCTGGACTGATGTACCTTGATATTTCTGTGATAAAGAATCATATCTTAGCTGGTTAACTTTTATAAATGTAGCCTTTTCATACATGCAACCCACATATTTTCATCTAATTATGTCTCTGCACTTATTATCTTTCCCCAAGCATTCAAAACCTTATTTGAAGTCTTAGTACTTCTGAAGTGCTGAAACTGAGGTAACTCTTTCCCTTCAGATAAACGAACTAGATGTATCACAGCAGGTAAAGCAATGAAATGCAGGATGAACAGAGCGCAAATTAGGCCCTTTCAATTCAATGATTCACTAAGTTTCTAAGATAAGAGCGCTTATTAAAGGATGTAACATATATAACTTGTCATAATAAATGAGCAAGGGCATTGTCGTGAAATCCTTTTTGATTACACAGTCAGAGGCAAGTGTTTTCAATTTTGGTGTTTTCAATGGATCATGAAATGAGGCACCTTATCAACTTCTAAAAACTGAGAAATCATAGGTTTTACATTAATATAAGACATGCTTCATTGTACTGACATTAAAAAACAATCAACTGCAAACATAATTGATGGCAATGTCCAACTTCATATTCGTTCTCTTATACCAGATAACTTTCAAGGTGTAACAGAAATTGTTTCAGACGGTCTGCCAAAACCATTAAGAGTCAACATTGTAGCTCTAGAAAACTTATAAAGTTCTTTGGGCGCAGCAAAATACTATTGATCTAAGACCTGAGGACTAAAGCACCAAAAGACTGGATAGGTTCCATGGCAAATGGTGCAAAAAAGTAGCCTATCAAATTTCTGTTTGACCAATGTTTGTTTGTTTTGTTTGTTTGTTTGATTTGATTCTTTACGTCCCATCAACAATCTTTCAGTTAAACAGGGACGGGTCTTCCTGGGTTGAACCAGTACTAAGCTAGGATAAATGTGTTTTACTCAAGGACCACAACGCAGTGACGCCGGTGAGTCTCAAACCGCAGCCCCTCGGTCTCAAGTCAAGCACTCTACCACTGAGCCACTGCGCTCCTATTTGACCAATAGATTTTACAAAATCGGAGCAAAGTTATCATTTGACTAGCACGGATGCAGAGACAGCTGCAGTTAAATTGCTCTTGCCACTTCACAGGAAGAGATATATACCAGAGTCATACTCCATTGTATGCATATATGTGAAATGGCATTAAACCCATATTTAATCAGGTGTTTGATCCCATGACACTGACATGCTGTTTCTGCTTTTGAAGAATGCTATGGATTCAAGTTTGGCTGAGTCAAGTTGTTTGACGCTGGCACTGGCCACACATACAAAGAAAATTAAGTCTTTTGATGTTTAAAGAGGAGAATCACACGAAATGTTTATAAGTGATGTTTGTCACAATTACCAATTTTCAAAAGTAATCTTAATTAATGTAACACATATAACACCATGGGAAGCTGTATATTTGTTGAAAAATATTTTCTTATGTATCAAAGGCATTCAGCATGCAAACTATACTGACGGGCTTTAAAAACGCTACACTAGGATAGCAGCTTTAATGTATGTCTTAAAAAAGAATGAAAAGCAATCAATTTGATTGTATATTAAAGAGTGTGCATTTATGAGTTATTCATGAAAGATTTGTCCATTTCAACTTAATTTAAAGCATTTAAAATGTAAATTCTTTGAGATAGGGGTCAACTCTTTCATTTGACAAAATTTTATCAGTGAAATATCCCCTATTTCTTTAAATCAAGAAACACCAGAAGCATCAAATGTTTGTCATGAACTTTGTAAGTCATCGAGGAATGGCTTTCATTTTGAATGGCAAGTCTGTGATACGACAGCTCTGCTTTTTGACGTTAATCTGTGTGTACCCGTTCATTCGATGACTTAAAAAAACTCTGCTACTTAAGAAATGTTTCAGTGACGAAAAGTTGACTAAGCAATAACGTCGTCGAGTTTAGTTGTACAATTAAAACTTAAATGTTGACTGAAGAAGCCACTCCAAGATGACATCATCGAAGTAAAGAAATTTTACATTCAACTGTCTTTTGTAAGATATAGCAGGAAGTTAGTGTAGCGTTTTTAAAGCCCGTCAGTATACATAAATAATTCAAATAAATGGATAGTTTATGTCTTCTTTCTGTTTCTCAGACTTTCAATTCATTTATTCTTAAATTGATATGGTAACATACCTATCATACCATTACAGGCTAACCCCCTAGTTAATAGAGTGCAAACATCTCTTATTTGATGCAGCTTGAATTGTTCTTTAAGGTAGGTAATGTCTGCACAATTCCCAAAGGGGTGGAGAGGAACAGGGTTGTACTCAGTTTGCAGTCCTAATACAATGCCATGATTCTACTGGTTGTGATGAAATGGGTGATAATTTTGCAATAGAAGCAGACACAATGATAGACATTGTGAGGGTGACTTGAATAAAGATTGTTTTTAATAATTTTATTTAATAGGAATACTTATTAAATTGTGTCATTTAAATGAGAACTTTTATTTTCTATCTATATGTCTATATATTTTAATATTATAGGCATTAGGAAATATGTGATTAAAAAGGCTATATATAACATAGGTAACACAATTCCATGGGCTTGTTATCCGCAATGACTGTAATTACTAAGACTAAGGCACCAGAGGCTAGATTAATAGGAAAACATGTGAAAAACGGTATTTTTCTGAAATATCATCTCTTACTTCCAAGAAAATTTCCTAGCTCATTCATTATGCCATGTAACATACGTTACATACTTTAATAAGTGCTCTGATCTTGATGTCAAACTTGCAAATGTATGATTCTTTATTGCATTAGCAAGACAGTGTCAAAAATGTAAGATATCCACGAGCGTCAAATATTTTCATATATTTTTCTTCAATAATAGATACCAAAATTGGTACTTAAAATTGGGGGTAAGGTTGTTTAATAGCTCATATAAAACAATGTATTTGAGATAGAAAAGCAAACTTTGTTTTTTCTATTAGTCAAACAAGTATTTAGTAAACTGAAATTAAAAACACTTGTAAAAATGCACAAAACGTCTGTAAAATGAATGATGTTAGTCACGATTTCAAATTTCAAAGGGAAATTTAATCTATGTAACGCATATATCACCATTGAAGGCTGTAATTTTGTTTAAAATGCTGCTTTTATGTAGCTTAGGCATCCTGCTTGCAAACTACATAAGAAATTTGAATAATTAGATGGATTAATGTCTTCTTTCTGTAGCTCAAACTTTCATTTTGATTTTTTCCTTAGTTTGTTACAGTAACATATGTAACAGGCTGTCAGAGACTAACGCCCCGGAGCACAGATTGCAAACATCTCTTCAAAGATGCGGCTTGAAATTTTCTTCAAGATAGGATATGTCTGCAAAATTCTCTAGGGGTGGGGGAGCATGACCTTTTTAGCTCGAAGTCTATAAAACGGTGCTTTGTCTGATTCATTTTCAGTGTAAGCCAGATATGACATTCTTTTAAGTGATTTTCGTAATTCAAAATGACGTACTTAGTGAAACTTTATGAGTGAGAACAAATATAGAAATATTAGAAACAGGTGTATAACTTGCAAACGAACACCATATGAGCCGTGACATGTGATTTCCAACAATGTGGCATTTTGACATGTGTAGACTCAGACAAGCCTGTGCAGTCTCCTTTTTAAGCTTAGAGACTCCAAATGATATTCGGTCAGTAGCTAAACAGTCATAGAATATTCAAGTGATTAGCAAAGGCTCTGATCAGACTGCGCATTTGCGCAGGCTGGTCTGAGCCTTTGCTGATCGCATATACCACAATGTTGGAAATCTCATGTCGTGGCTCATATCGACAAGAAGAAATGCTACAAGCGATGTTCGTATACATTTTTGCTATGTAATCGTTCACGCAAAAACGACTTTGTGAACTGAATGCCAGAAAATGTGGCATCAAGGAGGATTTAAACCAAAATAGCAGCCTAATTTTTGATAGAATATGAAGCAATATCAAATATTTTTGCAGCATATAGATATTTACCGCGCGAAAAAAAGCTGAAAATAGACTTCGTTCACGTAGCTTTCTGTTTTTGAAAACACTGTTTCATTTCATACAGTAGTGTCTTGAATGCGGCTTGTGTAAATTAGGAAAGGAGCTAGACAGCTGCAATTTTACATATGCATAGTAGATTGTTTATGAAAGTAATTGTAATGCGTGCAAATATAAACCTTTTATATTTATTGTCCTGTTTTAATTACACATTGACCCCCCCCCAATTAATTCAATTTAAACATGTTAGATTAGATTTGTCTTCTTAAATACGGCAAAGCGTCAAGTCTGGTTGTTCACCAATAAAAAGAAAGATTTAGTCAAATTTGAGCTTAGGTTTTTATACAGGAAGTTGTAATTTATTGTCATAGTTAACATGAAGCTGCGCAGTAATTTTTTTCATTTATTTATGTTCCTTTTCATTTCTAAGCATCAGATGTAACACAATCATGTTCATAACTTTTTGAATGATTTGCACGTTTTCTGAAATGTATGCGATATTGATTTTGCATTGGGTTGTATGGATTCAATAAACTCTCAATTCCCAATTAACTGAAATTCAACGCTATATTTTGTGAAAATCAACAGAACAATTTTCAAGTAACACCCCTCATCTTATTGGTCTAACGTTGGAGTGTGGGCTTGTATGGACTTTTTATTATTACGACCTCTCATAAGGTCCTGGGACCTAAAAAAACATTTTTGACCAATCAGGAAGAATCATCTTGAAGAGGAAGAGAAAGCTGGTTGCTTTGCCATTATTGCCTTACAGATGTATTTTTACTATAAATGTTATGTGGCTCTTCCTCTCGGTACCGTGGGTTGGTCTGTAGTATGTGTTTGTAGTGTTTCCCGATCATACTCACTTACTTTTTGGTGATGAAGTAAGCCTTTTGAAAGATAAAAGAAAACAACCTGACAAATATTCGTACAGATCAGTTGACACATATATTCATCTGAATAGCTACTGAAACTTGTACCACCCTAACCAACTTAAGAACGAAATGCACTGTACCTCGTGATGTGCCAAGTATACACTGATATAGGTGGTATACAATAGTTATACCATGTTTGTCCACCTGTACGTAAGATAATCCACTCGCTAAAGCTCGTGGATTATCTCCACGTACAGGTGGACAACCTATGGTATAACTATTACTTAACTTGTCTATGGCTGGCCGCTCATCGGCTGTTTTTTTGTTAGTTTTTTGTTTGTGTGTATGTGCCTTCGCTTTTCTCGACGACCTCGCCAAACGTGTGATTGCACATTGCACGAGCTGTCATTGGCGTGCATGCAATGGTCATGAAGCTAGTTTATCTCATTTGTTTGATGTAATCTTTCGTATTTTCGAGAAAGATAAGACAACCTTCGGCAAAATCCCCAATGCATGAATGAATTAAGTACATAGCACTGTCAATTTATATGCGACAGAAAAAATGCATCAATCGTGATGCTTAACAGTGGTTTAAAAGATGGAATCGCCAATCGGATTACTTTGGACCTCGTCACATGACAACCTGTCTTATAGATGGTCGACCATGTCGTGCTCAAACCGGCCTGCTCAGCTACAAAGGCTAGCTAGAATCTTGCAATATCGTAAATGGCTAGCTGAGAGTCCATGATTTCCAGTGAACGAACAGCTAAGGCGCTGATCAGACTGCGCGGAAGCGCAGACTGATCTGCGCCTTTGTTGTTAATATGCAACAAAATCATATTTTCTCGCGTCGAAGCCCAATTACTGTACGTGTTTTATTAGCTTAATTGGATCTTTGTTATATCATTATTTTTAGACTTAGAAGTTCTCAGTGAACCAGTGTATTATTTGTGTAGGCGAGCAGCAAAAACTGAGATGAACCTGCCCGTTTGCACAGTCTCGACCAAGCCTTTACTGAGCAGAAAGACTACGTGTAGGCGTTGGTTATTCTTCGGACCAAACACTAAACATCGAACCATATATTGGATAACTAGACTAAACGCCTGTATACTACTGTCGTGCCAACCAAGAGTGACAGTGACGTAATATTTTGTTTACATTTGTCAAGTAAAACATTAACTTGTACACTCCACTTGAGCTAACGCGAATCGATAGAATACTTGTGTATCAATCCTATCCTGTGGATAGGATTAATGCACAAGTGATCTATCGATTATAACTCCCTGATAACTTTGTAAACAAAACATGACGTAACTGTCACTCTTGGCTGGCAGGACAGTAAATACCATTATCTTTAACCCTTTTCTAAAATGCACTCTAAGATAAGGTGACCCCGTGACAGGTGAATAGGTGTTGTTTCATTTGTTGTTTGATTGTGTTAACCATGTTAAGGTTTTATGTCCATTTAACACGGCTAAGATCATGTCGGACGCTGTCAGTTAACCCACAGTTTCTTGGCAAGTGCTGAACACACAAAAATAAACTGGTAACTGAAAAAATATTTGTTTGAATTATCCAAACTATCTAAAATATAGGCTCTAGTTGAGAATGAGAGACTGTGATCACGGTAGTCATAGAGGATCTTACATGAGTGCTTGCGTTTCATTAAATTTATTAAACAAGTTTGGGGAAAAGAGATAAAGTACGAGGTTTGTCGTGCATTTTGTCGCTTTTTCGCAACGTATTTTTGTAAATCGAAGTGTATATTTAAATATCCAAAAATCGTTAAAATGGCTATTGACAGTCAACTGTAAATAGCCAATTTAACGTTTAATGGCTATTTACAGTTGACTGTATATAGCAATTTTAACGTTTTTTGGCTAATGACAGTCAGTTTTCTTTTTGTTTATGATACAGGGAAAGTTTATACGTTACATATGCTTAATCGTCTATTTATGAAGCTGAAATGATGAGACTATTTCACACAGATATCTTTGCTTATTTTTCCACTTTTGCTGAAGCATATTTCTTATAAACGCAGAAAA
Organism: Loripinus fragilis; assembly: GCA_964019695.1. Classification (NCBI taxonomy): domain Eukaryota; kingdom Metazoa; phylum Mollusca; class Bivalvia; order Lucinida; family Lucinidae; genus Loripinus; species Loripinus fragilis. Next base: position 62,170,655 of record OZ026528.1, on the reverse strand, counting down.
ATGACATGCAATGTATTTTTGTTCATGCGATATATGCGATACATATGCACATAATTATGAGTAGAGAATATATTGCATTATCTTTTCACTATTTATTATAAATCATTACGTTTGCTTTTACATGTAAGTATGGTTCATAAATGAGCCTTACCCACATCAGTTAAGGTCTTGAGTCCGAATTAAATAATGTTAAAGGCAGAAGCCAGTATATGCATCAGGACGGGTATGTGAGATATGCGTGCACGTTTGGTTGAAAAATGTACATTAAAAATACCAAATACTCTTACTCCCCACCACAGCCAGCTCACTCTCATTCATATACAAATGTAAGTTATGTGACCAAACTTATTTGTCAGTGTCTTTGACTGCACGCCTAACGATAGCAAGTTCTAATCTAAGGCAGTTCCCAAATCGTTTCTCGACGTTGAGAAGTGTATTTAACCTCGGCTATACAACGTCGGCCAGACAACATAAGCTCTGTAGAGCTATTATTGTAACATAATAACATATACTTACCAGCCTTACGCGACCCCTTTTATGCGAGCTTCAGACAAGGAGCTCCTAGTACCATTTTTACACATTTGATATGGTGCGGACAGGGTTTGAGCCCACAATCTCTCGCCTCGGAGGTAGAAAAAGAACTTAACGCTCGCCAAACCAAGAAATCAGTTAATTGCAAAGTTAACCCAGAGCATTTAGATAGAACTCGTTTTTCAAGTGCGGAGTAAGAAGAATTTCTGTGTGGCCTGTCTTTGCTGGTGATTTTTATACTTGAAAACGTTTCTCACATACGTTTTTGTTTTCAAAATATCGTGCCAGACGGGATTGATTGTGTAGATTTTATTTTCTTGTCCTTTGGGATCATGGGTTTCATTGTTGAACTTTGAAACCATTAGAGGGTCACTGATAAAGTCTAAATGGCAGAAACTAGCTAGGCTGGCCCAGGAAATATGCATACTCTAGTTTCAGTTCTTTGGTGCAGTCTTTGCTTCCAAAGGATACCATTTTAGTAAGAACATAATTGAAACCATTTGGCACTTATAATACTTGACTTTTAGACATCTCGTCTGGTTCTAAAGTGTACTCAATTATTCTTCAAATTCAGCTGTCTGATTTTGTTCTGTTCTGCCTGTGGATGTTGTGGAACGTTAAATCATTCAAGTCTGCAAAATTATGTGTATGTGTTCGAGGGCTCCGCCGCATACGTCAGCATGTGTGTTTGTTGAAAACTATGAACAATATTAAGATAAGTACCTAAATCTTAGTTACAATTTGCACAATGCGCAGACTGGTAAGCGCATTTGTTATTTCATTAAAATCAGTTTTTCTCATGGCGTGGCTAATATACCCCAATTAGCAAGTGTGTGCCTGTTTTATAAAAAAAAACTTTCAATACACTTATGTCACTTGACTGCATTGACACTTATAATCCGTCCGGGTATCAAGTTTTCGACCCAATTCAAATTAAGTTATATCAGGCCTCCCCTAAGTCATTGCCTTATTTGGTGCCCGCTAGAATCGCCTAGATTCGAGGATCTAAGTGAATTATTCAAAAAAGTTCTTCTTTGATGCTAGGTTTACACTATGTCCCCGGCGACCACGGCAGCGTGAAACGTAGCTCGCCGTGGTGTTTTGGTCATTTTTTTCTTCCTGTTCAAGTTCTGCGAAGTCTTGTTACGTTCTGTCACGGTCTGTCAAGGTATCCGTGGCGGACCGTAGGATGTTGAATCTCGGAGAGTCGACGGCGCACCACGGTAAGGCCCAAGGTCTGCCACGGATGTGTGTACGTTCCCTCCCGGTCTGCCACGGTCAGCTGGGACCTCTCACGTTGTGTCACGTTCCAATCCAGTTCTGCCACGTCTATCAGGTTCTGCCAAGGTCTACTACGGCAGAACGCGGACGACGATGGTGTTTGAGTCCGTCTGTAACCACGGTATGAAAGAGAGGGCCCCAATATGCATTCTGAACCTTCGATCAGATCAAATCGTGGATTTCAATGACGAAACCGATTTTGTATTTGGATGTTTGCTGGGTGCATATATCCAGTCTTAGCAACAGTCTTTGTAAACAATAAAGTGACTCCTTGACAGATAAGTACTTTGACAAACATTAAAGACCCTGATGAAATGCCACATAATGTTATATTTTATAAAGGTCTACACTGTCAGCTACGACAAAAATAAATACTACTTTAAACTACGACCACTCGATATATACAATGGAACCTTCCAGGAGTATTGTATCAAACCAGAAGGAAAATATATACTTAAAGGGCTAATGTGCAACCGAACACACACACACACGCTCGCGCGCGCGCGCTATTACTATTTCAAGGGCTTCTAGTGTCTAGTAAGTTTGTGTTTAACGTTCCACCAACAGCTAAGGCCATATTGAGACATAGCCACCGCTTTGGGCCTCATCCGATAGGCTAGAGGAGCCAGGGTTTGAGCTCGGGATATCTGGGTACATCACTACACCACAGCGGCTCCTACAAGCGCTACTCCGTAGCAGAAAAATTTACTAACTGTTCAGTTGCGGTGAATCGATCTGCAGCTTGACCAGACTTGGTGATGACTTTCTTCAGTTGGGTGCACGACAATTCGTAGAAAGACGCTTCGTCGAATACGACAATTAATCTACAAAGACAATTGGTCTACTACGACAGTTTGTCGAATGCGACACTTAATCTACTCCTTTTTTTTACCTTCGACATTTGGTCGAAAAACATTAAAGCATAATTATAGTTAACCTTACCTTACGTGTTCATTGCGATATTTATTGGTAGTGAATAAGGACGAAAAAAAAAAACAGAAATTTTCCGAAGTAGCCGTGGTGCTAGAAAGTTAAGTTTTCAGGGATATTCATATTGTAAAGACAGCCTCGATCCAAAACCGGTAAATGTTACTGGAAATGATAAGGGCCACATTATAACATCGACTAATGACTGCTGATTTCAAAATAAAGTTGTTTCCCTTCCGCTTTTTTCTTCATAAATGTTTGATATTTTCTACCAGTTTTAGACAAATATAAAACATATTTCGGCGAAATATAAGTTTAGACCAACTGTCCATTTCGACCAAACGTTACATTCGACCAGTTGTCTTATTCGACCAAATGTCATATTCGACAAAATGTCTTTCGGCGAATCGTCGTGAATCCTTCAGTTTGCCGAGTTTCGTGCGTATGCTTTCATACCAAGGCTTTAGCTCGTTCAGCGTACGGTTCATTTGCATGGCCTGCTCCGCCCACAGTCTGTCTTTAGCCGCTGTGCCTTTTTAGCCAGCAAGCCTCTTAGAGTAGAGCATAGGATTCTGCTGGAGGAAGTCAATCACAAGTTCCTTCTCCTCCCTTGTAAGGTTTGTGACATTCTTGGTGTCACCCTCCCAGTGATTTTGTTACCTGTGCATCCTGCATCTTTTGCGCATAACTTTTTATTTCAGCGAGTCCCTGCGAGTCCCGGGATGCAATAGTATTGCAGACTTGTCATTAAAAATAGTGGTTTGGACTCATAAGTTTGCAGTTGGGACTCATTGATATTGGAAACAGCGAGTCCCAGGACTCATAAGCCCCAATTGTAAATGAATCACTGCCCTCCTCCTACCACTAGACGTGTCTTCATCAGCTTCCAAGGTAGCAGATTCAGCTTCAAGTTGAGGGGTTGGGTCAGGAGCAGCAACATGCTTCCTCGTCGAGCGGCGGTAATTGGGAGGGGATTTGCAGGCTGTTGCTCATCCTCTGCAGCTTGTAACTGTGCTAGGTGAGACACGTGTACCTTCCTGTGTTTTGTGTAGGGAGTGCAGTGGTTCAGTGGTAGAGTGCTTGACTCGAGACCGAGAGGCTGCGTGTTCGAGCCTCACCGGCGACACTGCGTTGTGGTCCTTGAGCAAGACACATTTATCCTAGCTTAGTACTAGTTCAACCCAGGAAGACCCGTCCCTGTTTAACTGAAAGGTTGTTGATGGGACGTAAAGAATCAATTCAAACAAACGGACCTTGTGCACCGTGTCCGACCGTAGTAGAACGGCATGTAAATCGTAATACGCCGTGAAGCATCGTAGCCAAACTTGAAGAAACGGCTACTGTTCACCTTAGCTCGCCGTGACGACCGTGGGACAACGTGGCAAACCGTGACGAAACGTGCAGCTGTCGTAGAACAGACGTAGCCAAACGGGCATTTAAACGTGGCAGACCGTAACAGAACTTGACAGATCGTGAGGTGCCGGGGAATACTCTTGCTTCCCGTCGAGTTACGGACATACTCCAAGTTGTGTTAAGGTCTGTTACGTCCTGTCACGTTCTGTTGCGTTCTCCCCGTTCTTCTGCGGCACATAAAGTAGGTCAATCCCGCCGTGGCTGCCGTGGCAAATTTTTTGACAGTTTAAAAATTTGTCCCGGTGACCACGGCGACCACGGCGAGCTGCGTTTGTCGTTCCCGTTCCCTCAAGTTGCCTCACGGTCACCCCGTTTTGTCCACGGTGGCCTGAAAAGTGACTGCCGTGGCCGCCGGGGACATAGTGTAAACGTAGCATGAGACCGCCATCGATTTTTTTTCTTTTGTTCTTTTCATTTATCAATTCTTTTTTTCGGCATAAAATACATTTAATTGGAATTTATATTGTTAAGGTCTACACCCTCGGAAAAAGCACAATGTATAAAACCTTCCTTTTATATTGCACACGTTTCACATTTTGCACATTCTTTGAGGTTGAAAGAGCTCTTTAATTTGGAGATAAATTGATATTGTACCTTTTATACTTTTAGTAAGATTTGTACCATTTATACTTTTATTAAGATTGCATTGATGATATAATTATGTCTAATGAAACGTGAATATTAAAGCGTCTGTCAAGACCTGCTTTGATACATAGGTCTAGTGTTGTTGTTGTTGTTGTTTTTAATGGGTGGGATGGTGGTGATAATAAAATAATTTATTAGTGAAATATGTATAGATCGAACCTATTATCTTATTTTCCTATCTTCACTTATAAAACCCAGTCTACTCCAAATAAACTGGATTAGTGTACTTCATTGGAACGGATTTGCGGGGGCAATAAAACACCTAAACACCTGTGGCGCTGGACGCGTGCCAGATCAAGAGGTGTGACGACTTTATTCTGGAGACAGGGCTTTAGTTTTGGCTAATTAATTACTTTTCGTCCGCATTAGTGACTTTCAGTTTACAGCGAAAATAGAGATATTTTCTTTTGGCAAAAAGTGGCACGAGCAGAATACGCATGCGGTGTCTGTCTTAACACTTTCGGCATTATATTATTTTCAATGCCGTATCGTTGATGGCATAACGACTTGCTAAAAAGAAGACCAAGAAGACTCTGACCAGATTGAGCATGTGCTCACATTGAACAGGATCATCGGTATTAGACTACGAAACCCTTCACGGCGGGACTTTCAATATTTCGTCCCCCCTCAAAACACACACACACACACACACACACACACTTGAGATCATGATTTTATTGCATGTTACTGCACTTACTTCTGTGTATATGCTTAAGGGCTTTTTACTGCCAATACTTCACGTTTTCTATAATGAAATCGGTAACTCTGATTTTTTAAACTTTCTGTGTCTGAAACAGTTTGAATCCATACCAGACCAAAAACTGTTGGACTGATGGGGATTCAAACTGTTTGCATAGGTTATCAAAGATACACATGCAGGTAAACGTTAATCAACTCTAGATGCTGACATACTTGCTAATTAAAAAACATATGGGTGTTTTTCATACTTTCCCATAACCACTGAATGAGTTACAGGTGTTTATATAAGGTTAAAGATTGAAAATAATATTGAACGATCATAATGTGGACTGGGTTTCCTGCCACAAGTGTGCGTTTTCTGCAACAAAATTACAATGTTCAAAATGATCTTATCTAGGATATCCAGTACATGCATTGATTTAAACCTCTTTAAAAGTGTACAGCATTCTCATTTAAGTTCTTTTAAGACTCAATCAATGGAAATGAACATAGATAACTAAATAAGTTTAGCATAGATGTTACTCACCCCCACCTCATCTCCCACTAGAATTAACTGAATTTGTATCAAAATATTTCATTATGATAATGTGAAAGAGAAAACAATGCCACTAATCGATGCAACGAGAGCATATATAGTACAAAATATTTAAGGTCTGTCATGAGAGCATAATGAAACTATCTGTTCTTGATCTGCATCTGGATGAGATACAGGTAGATTGTGTGGAAAGCCGCCGTGGTCCACATAAGCTGAGTACTTCTGAAAATATAGTTTGTAATGAACAAAACAGAATGACCGAAGAAAATATTGAAAATGCAAGTAAAAAGGATAAAAATTCTAGAAAACAAAAAAAGGTTAATACATGTACATGTAAGTGCAAATGGAAGGTTTAAGCAGAACCTTGTGTATTTAAGTGGTTACTTAAACTCCAACTATAGTATTACCTGGCAAAAACATTTCAATGACGCTATTCTAATGATTACGCACAGCATAGATAATACGAAATAATGACGATAAAGTATTCAATGGTATTCAATGCGTTGAAGTAATTGTGACTGTGCCATCGAGGCGACTGTCTCACGTCTGATGTATCTGAAATGTGTTGCAAGTAACCATTCTTAAACAAAACATATGCTTGAGATACTCAAATGAACCGTCTCAACGAAATGTTTCTTTGTTTAGGCACCGTTGGTGACATTGTACATTTTTGGTTCTACATTTAATTGGAATCACTTTAAGTTACTAGCTGGTAAATTTCTCCAAGGAGTCCTCTCACGAATGTTAATTCTTTTCAGTGAGAAGACGAACAAAATGAAATGGCCTCATCCATTTATTACAGTTATATACTTTGCAATCTTGTTGGGATAACTGGGGAATACACGCTACAAGTAAGAAGTCTGATTTCTAAAAACATGACCAGGAAATACCACAATCAACACGCGGGACCATGAGAAAGAGACACAGAGCACAGCTAGTCACCCCACAATCAAAGTACAGCAACTAGTTACTTTGATTTGATTATAAGGCAATGTTGTATCGAGATCTTATGGATAAAATGTGATCGCAAGCTTATGGTGTCAACGTTGCAATCCAACACTTATCTTGAAAAAATTAAGAACTTAAATTGCCTTTCACAATACTCACAAGTTTTGAAATTGTTTGCCTTATTATATGAACCATTATCTACTTGTGTGTGTGAACGGCGATGGATACGGAGAGTCTGCGCGGATGCAAATGATTGCGTGTTTCATTGCATTACGCATGCGAAAAGTACCTCAAACTCACGTGCATAAGTTACATACCTTATACTTACACAGATCTACGACTCGAACATCCATCTATAATGTTCAAAAATGTTCATCAAACATTCGAATATTAAGTCAACATCATTGAAAAATTCAGATTAATCTGTAAATAGCCAAAAAACATCAAAATCGCTTTTGACAGTTGACTGTAAATAGCCAATTTACTGTTTTATTTGGCCAATGGCAGTTGACTGTAAATAGCCACTTTAACGTTTTATGGCTATTGACAGTCAACTGTAAATAGCCATTGTAACGTTTATTGGCTATTGAAAGTCAACTGTAAATAGCCATTCTAAGGTTTTTATGCTTTCGCCAGCCAACTGTAAATAGAAGCTTACTAAAGTAAATTCAAACAAAATTTGAGCATTCCAATCCAATACAATCTCGCTACTTTGAAATGCTCAGTATTTCGAACCAAGCGGAGTTTGTCATTAAATGATAAATACGAGGATGGGATCAAAAGGAATGCCACTGGCTAATTTTCACCGCAACTGTTGGCGGATGCAAATGATTGGGTGTTTCTTTGCATTTCGCATGCGACAAGTACCCCAAACTCACGTGAATGGCTTACATGCATTATACCTACACAAATCTACGACTTGAACATCCATCTATATTTAAAATGTTTAGCAAATATTCGAATATTAAGTCAACATCAATGAAAAAAATCTGATTATATCTGTAAATAGTCAAAAACATCAAAACCGCTATTGACAGTTGACTGTTTCTAGCCAAGGATCATTGACATTTGCTATGGGTAAATGCCTATGGTTTTCAGTAAAAATAAAAGTTTGTCAATCGCCCCTTTCTTCACCCTGAAGCTACCCTTACCTGAGTACTTTATGGCTGTGAAATCCGTTTTCGATATTAAATGCTTCAAAGATGTAAAATTTTTGGGAAGAACAATCAGTTTTACATTAAAATATAAAGAAATCCGAAAACATTTTTAAAATATCATTCCCCCCCCCCCCCCCCCCCGTGTGCCAGCAAAAGCTTTTGCATGTTTATGTGTTACCATATTTTACACATTGTATGGAAGTGGCTTGCTGGCACAAGGGGGGATGATGTTCAGCAGCCCAAAAAACCCAGGGCCTAAGCCCATTAGATGCCTTTACTAACAAATAAGAAATAAATGACAGTAATGAAGTTCTCTAGAACCAACCTCCTAAATTGCTTTGTATTCTGTGCCAGTTTAATATAAAGTACTTAAAGATTAAAATTATAATTAACAAGGTTTTATGCACTATTATTAAATGACACATTCTTTTGCAAACGTCCTGTACTATTCTATTTGCATGCTAGGGAATTGTTCATGTTTTTATTTTCGTCTGCTGACTTTCAACAAAATTAAGTTTTTAAAAATAAACCACCTAGGACCACCATCGGAGTATCAAACTGTTTGGATCCAGATCAAGACCGACATTCTGTTTGTCTTCATCTGAGTTCAAACTGTTTGCAAAAGGCTATTGGCAGACGACAAAATTATCCACTGGCATGCAAAGAGTTATAGCAGGTAAATACTTTAGTGTTCAATATATCGTCTCATATAGTGATATATATGTATATGTATACCATAAATATTCGGACACTTTAAATACATGTAACATGCTATGCCCTTTAAACAAAGCAAAAGTAATATTCAAAGGATCTAGTTAGAATCAGGTTTACTTTCCAAGCTAAATGGAACAATTTCATTCCTTCAAAAATATTTATTTCTTTTGTTGAGCTTTCAGTTTTGTATTATTTAAGGTACATGTAGTCAAAAATGTACAGGTAAATTCTAAATCATCTCCCCAAAATCATTTTATTACAAAACATATTTTGCTTTTAAAACAATTTCATCAATTATCGTGATTCGTTGATACTCTGCATATGGTATGTTCGATAGATATCACCATGCCTACCAAATAAATCAAGAAAACGTGCAGAAATCACTTTTTAAAGCACTTTTTATTTTCATGAAATTTCAGACCCCCTCCCCTTTCTACCAGCCATAACTTTCGAGTGCATAGGATTTTTGAAAATATTTTGCTAGCTGGCTCTTGCCATAAGATTGACCGATTGCACTGATACTACATGCACCACACTAGAAGCTCAAAAGCAGCGTTCTGGGAATCATGAAAATAGGCGTATAAGGCCCAAACCGTCAATGATCCTTTAACGTTTTTGGCTATTGAAAGTCAACTGTAAATATCCACTTTAACGTTTTTGGCTATTGACAGTCAACTGTAAATAGACGCTTCCTCAAAAATCAATGTTCGCTTACATTTATCGCCTGTCTCATGTACCGTATGTACGGTCCTTGTGTGTTACGTAATTAATGTTAGTGTCCGTTTTATCCGTTGGCAAGTTTTGATCATGTTCAAAATTTTCAAACAGAAACTACAAATAAAGGTTAATATACGTCTGCTCTATTCGGTTTGTCAGTTCCTTAATGTTTTGTAATGTACTCGCAGGTTATGAGCCCTGTGCATGTATGTCGTCCGTTTAATATCTGGTGATCTTGGCCACTGGACTACTACCAACTTTTGATAAAACATCATGTAAGCGAACAATAAATATCCTGATCAGACACCGCATTATAAGGTGTATGATATGGGTCTGCACTGTTTGGTGATGTCCCATAAAGGACGCTAGGATTATATGACATTAGGATCTAGCTGTGGCATTGTCCCTAACAACTAAGTCACAGAACTCTAGCAAGGGTCGTATGCAAGGCATTTAGATTTTCCCACAGATTTTTGAACATCAAAAACTTAGGTGTACGTAAGAAATTGTCAATGAGGAATGTCTAACTATTTTATATGGTTGAAATCAATTGGAACTGCCTCGGCCAAATACATGGAATTCCTTGTTGATCAGACCTCGCATGTACATCAAGGATCTACTTTGATAACGTGACGCTGATGTTACATAACGTGACGCTGACGTCACAGAAACCATGCCAACACAATAACAAGTATGAATGCAGCAAAACAAGCGGTTATAAATGAAGGTTATGTTTTTTTCAATAAATCATAGCAATATTTTATTGAAAAATCATAACTTCATTTATTCTGTTGATAAAACGTTTCGGGTAATCAAAATAATGGATTCTAATAAGACTGGACTCAGATGATACAGTTCTATTTTTCCTTACGCCAGTTCCGGCTAATTAAATGGAGCTTCTTCATACATAGTACTACGCCTTACATACACACGAGGCTTGATTCTAGAATTTAGCAGAAGTTTTCCGATTTGGTCGAGATATGATCTGAACAGGTACACGTGTTTTGACAGTGCAAGTCCTAGGTGTCTATGAGCGTCAATCTGCGTCAGGATGGTATTGTTCATGAATAGTGATGGGTCGTGGGGATGGTCTGCACCGTATAGCATTGTACACCGGATATAGCGATTGCCAAAGCGAGGAAATCCTCACATGTTGATGTACAAGGTCGGTGTTTCTTCTATTATTTTTCATATTTTATAAGATTCGGCTTGAAGGATATAGTTTTGACATCGTTAAGACATTGGTGTTTATCGGTGGCTATGTGAAATAGCCAGGAATAATCGGCCAGCACTACAATTGACAAAATGACACGCCCAATCACTTGTATTTTACACGACTTTTGCCTCGTCTCCCTGAAATATGTTTATGTTATCAGATGTGTCGCTAAGAAAGATCAATATTCGCTTTCATATGGCTTCTACATTGTCATAAGTACTTGTCAACAACTTTTTACTTCCCGATTCCATTTGGGTCCATCAATATTTAGGAGGAAAAACCCCTCCTGCTATACGGTCTATAGCAGTCTGTTGACACATCAGTGTGCGTAATATAGCAAAATAAGTGTACGCACTATAGCTAAGAGACTAATGCTAACTTTTCGCGATGTAAATTTGAATTACGTCTAAAATTTAATCTGCATATATTTGCATACCAGAAAAGAATATTCTCATGTTACTGGTCACTTAATTTTCATTGTTTTATTCAGAATACATGGAAATCGGGAGACAAAATGCTTAACCTAGATGATTGCAACTGTTCTGCAATTTATCTGCAGTGTTGAGCATTTACAATTTTAGTGTTGCATTCCGTTAACATTTAATCTGCTCTTGGATTGATTTAGCTGCCCAAACTATTCTCACCCTGAAACAAGTTTAGAGTTTCTTAAAACAGCCAAAAGAAAACGCTGCTGTGATTAAGAATAAAAGCAAGGACCAATAATAATAAATTTAGGCCTTGACGCAAAATAAACCTGTCTTTGGTGTTTTCGACAAAGCAAGTACAAATCACGAATTCTATTGCTCAGCAACTGGACTCACCCCCTTTGGAAAAAAGTTGGACGCCCCACCCCCCTTGGATAACATATGTTGGACCCCCTTGGAATTTCGGAAAGTGAAAGAAGTCACTGGACCCTCCCCCACACACATACATGTTAGATAATTAAAAAAAACCTAGAACTTGCCTTTGCCTCACCAGTCTATCCGATGAGACTTAAAGCCGTGGTTCTGTCTTTGTATGATCTTAACAGTCGTTGGGTCGTTAAACAAAAATACAGCAATTGTCAGTGGACCTGGACCCCTTTGCTTGATCCGCGTGTGTTGTGCAATTATGCGAGTTTTGGGTCTGTCTGTTCTTATATCCTAGACCTTTCTGTATATAGTGGCGAAACTGGGTCTTCGCTCATTGTGTACACAAAGTTTGAGAGGGTTAGTCTAAATGACAGACAGACGGACGGACAGACAGACATACAGACAGACAGATGCCTTGCTGACATATACACAAGCTTGCATATTCCTAAGTTGTTTGACAATCTAATAAGCATTAAAATTTGAGCCGCAATTTGAGATTTCCAACAATGTGATATGTGCGACCAGCAAAGCCTCAGACCAGCCTGCACATACGTGCAGTCTGATCAGAACCTTAGCTGGTCGCTTGAATATTCTTTGACTCGTAAGCTACTGACTGAGCATCATTTGGAGTTTCTAAACTTGTTAAAATGACAAATTGTTGGAAATCCCATGTCCTGTGCGCAGAATTATTCATTTAATCTAGAGTGCTGTTTTTAATTTTCGGACATAGCACGCAGTTTATTTTAACCTACTCGTGTATCTAAAGTCCAATGTTATTGGTCAGACAATTGTCACAACATTGGTAACTAATTGACACACTTTGTCAGTGCCGACCCAAGGAGGGGAGGGGGGCATGGGGAGCATAGACATGGCTGTGAGTGTTGCCTGGGCTTATAAATGATGGGATTTTAAATCTCCTATAGTCTGGTCGCGGAGGATAAAACACTTTTGTGCCCCCTCCGAGTCCCAAACCAAACTCAGAAATTTGGGGAGAGTGGGTGGAGGGCACTTATCTCTTATCCCAAGGCTGTGGGGCTGGAGTGTGTGCAACCCCCCACCCCCATCTTCCATTCCGTTTTTGCTTCCATTGCAAATCCCTTGTAGTCTAGTAGTCGTAAAGCTAATATGTTATAGCTGTGCCCCCTACCCTCCCCTGACCAGACTCAGAGAAATTAAAAAGAGAGCCCTAGGATGCTGGCGTGCTGGGCCTATGCTATTTGGTTGGGGGTAAAAGAAAAAGTACAAAATACAGGGGAACATATGCCCAATTTTTTTTGTTAGGTGTGGGTTTGATTTTTTTTCTAGAATTTTGTTTTCAAATTTTAAGCCCCCATCCCTCTCCCCTCACATGGGCTCTGCTGTTTTTCTGAACATTGGGCTGACTCAAACTTGCATTGCACTTGATGTACCCCCTCCCCCCACATGTGAACCTTACAAAAGCACCAATAGGACGACAAGAAAATGCAAAACTAATAGTTAGGAACAAGGGGTTTGAGTGTACAACCTTGCTTAACACTGAGGTTATAGAATAGGGAAAAATGGGTTTCTAAATGGCTTGAAATGCATTTAATTAAAGGGGGTGCAATACCCCCTCTCATACTCTTCCAATGTTGCTTCTTGCGCGGTCGGTTCAAGCCTTTGGCTTTCAGTGCCCCCCCCCCCTCTTCGTAAACAACCCCTCTGGGTCCAGCCCTTTTTGTACATATATTTCGTTGTATTTAGTATAAGGCAATGTGTTGTGTATGATTCAAAATTTGATTAACATTTACAGCTGCAATACAGTAAAGGTAACATAGAAGACATCATGATGACTTATACCATTAGTAGGCGGTGCTCTGTGCTACATTTGACAGATAGTAATTTGTCTTTGTATATTGAGCTCTTAAAATTATAGCACTAGACAAGATTTTCACAATGATTTTGTCTGGCTATCGACCGTACACTACGGACAGGAGTCTTTGCTATAAAACGTACACTTCCCTCCTATAGACCGTACACTAAACGATTGAAAAAATGAAGATTCAATCGTCAAACGCAGCTTCAAAAGTACGTTTACGGTAATTTTAGTGGGTTCCTATGATTTTCTGGGGTATTTGCCATGGTTCTTTGTGTATTTCGTATTTATGATGTACTTAGACAACCTTTAAAACACGTATTTTCGTGGCAAACAATAGAAAATTATCAGTGATTAGCGGAACATTTCTGTTATTCGTAGCTGCTATAGATTTTTGCGGACCATTTGTTGTAGTAAGGAATATACATCAATGTATCAGCAACGTCAGGAAAATGTGTCTGCAATGATATTTTACATAATCAATGAGAAAAGGGGATAAAAGCTCACCTCGTACATCAACGTGTGAGGATTTCCTCACTTCGACAATCGCTATATCCGGTGTACCATGCTATACGGTGGTCAGATGAACTAGAGAGTATCTTTGTTCATTTGTTTCCTGCATTAAAACTTAAATCATCCAACTTGCGACTGTCCATAATCTAAATGCGTTCAAATCTCTGTTAAGTTGGTAAACCGGTCCAGCTGGATAATCAACAATATTATGTACTAACTTGTATCATCTGCGAATAGCCTAATTGAACAACTCTAAGTTGGTGATGATGGTTTTTCAGTTTTTAATGACGACCCAGGGTGGCCCCGCAGGTCCTCACAAAGTCAGCATCCAAGCTGGACCCAAATGTTTTACTCCATTGCACGAGCCGCTGGTGTGCACTTTAATCACTGTGTGAGTCCGCCCGTCTGTCCGTGGTCAGATAGTGTGAATGCTCATACATCTCGAACCACACACATAGATTCAGATTAGAAAATTTTATGAACGTAAAATTGTAATTATTTTCTTACCCATCAGTTAAAACATGTGTTTTGGGTGCTCAAAAGAACCGTCTCATTGAGACGGTTCTTTTGAGTACCCACAACATATGTTTCGGATGAGAAATAAAGAAAATAGTTTTCCAATACGCACTCTTATCTGGAGCCTTGACACAGTATATTCTAATCAAGTTTTGCATACATATACATGTCAATATTGTTTAACCACTGGCATGTGTAACAGTCTTTTTGGTAGACGAGAGTTCTAAAAGGTGCATAGTCTGTAACTTTGATCTTTTAATTTTAGAAATAATGTTTCTATTTTTCAAGAACACAGTTAAAAAACTAAAATTCAGGTATTCATTTTACCAATTTCGTAAATCTTAACACATTATCAGTATCAAAACAACAACATTTATACTTAAAATTAACTGCCTATAATTATTGAAGGGACGCAAATAATTACCAACGAGGGAAAAACACTTGTTTTTATAAGATAATTCACTTTTCCATGCAGTTTTCAGCCATAGTGAACAGATTTATTGTGAAAACATAACTTAATTGTACTTTTAAAAATGATTTAAAAAGAAAAGAAAATTTTTCGAAAATGTTCATAGTTGCAGATTTAGTCTCATTAAACATCAGTCCAGACGGTTGTGGTCAGTTAGTGTTTATAATTTCCTCGCCCAGTAATTTTCTATAGTAAAAATACACTGACCCCACCACAAGTTACCTGGAAACTATGAAGTATCTGTCCGTAGTGGGGCATGCCTCTCAGTTTCAGTCTCTAGATCAACACTGCACAATATCCAAAGTTTATTGGAGACACATTAATAGCCAATTAGATTTTAGGTGAAGTCTCTGTGAAAATAGGACACTTTTAAAGCTCGTTATAACCAGCAGCTGAGAGCTACAGCCGGGTTTCCCTTCATCTGGATCAGCTCTTAAACCAGAACACCACCAGTCTGTTGGATGAGACCTTAAATGTGGCCCCGTCTTCTGAGACGTTTTAAACCAGAACCACTGCCAGTCTAGCCTTCGGTACTCACAGACATAAACCAACCCGGCCAGTACTGGTTACAGCCAAGGAACAACCACAAAAGTTGCAGTCATTGTACAGACATTTTTGTTTGCTAATCATAGCTTTAGGCATAAATTCAACGACCCGCAAAGGGTGAGTTCATCTGTCTGTCCGTTACCAATAAATGAAGATGCTCATAACTCTTGAACCACATGGTATACAATGTATTTTGATCAAATTTTGCATACGTATGTATGGCAGCATTGTCTAATCACTGACATACATTACAGCCATTTTTTGATGGACGAGGCTTTGCTGAGCATCAGTCCGGCTGATCATCGTTAGTTAGTAAAAATGCCCATAAAATGAACCGCATGATATCTTTGGATCAAATTGCATACTTATTTATTTTAAAATTGTCCAGCCATCTCTTATGCAAAACAGTGACGAAGCTGCTGGGAGAAATTAAAACGTAGAATTCTATCGAAAATCACAAAATATATTTTGAATTGAAAAATATAAATTTTCAATAAAAACAATATGAGCCAGTGCGTGAGATTTCCAACAATGTGGTATGTGCGACCAGCAAAGCCTCAGATCAGCCTGCGCATACGCGCAGTCTGATCAATGCCTTTGCTAGTCGCTTGAGTATTATATGAGTGTTAAGCTACTGACTGAACACCATTTGGAGTTTCTAAGCTTAAAAGAAGGCTGCGGAGACTCGTCTGAGTCTACACTTGTCAAAATGTCAAATTGTTGGAAATCTCATGCCGCGTCTCATATTTAAAAGACTTGGTATCGAACTTTTGCATGACCCGCAGGTTTGCACTATAATCACTGAGTCAGTCCGTCTGTCCGCCCCTTTTGCTTTACACACATTCCTCCTGGCAACGGATACTGATTAATCTACGTTCACCAAGGGTCGTGCACGTTAGAGTCAGTTGAAGTAATAGTTATACCATGGGTTTTGTTTGTTTGATTTGATTCTTTACGTCCCATCAACAATCTTTCAGTTATATAGGGACGAGTCTTCCTGGGTTGAACCAGTACTAAGCTAGGATAAATGTGTCTTGCCCAAGGACCACAACGCAGTGACGCTGGTGAGGCTCGAACCCGCGGCCCTTCGGTCTCGAGTCAAGCACTCTACCACTGAGCCACTGCGCTCCCTTATACCATGGGTTGTCCGCCTGTACGTGGAGATAATCCACGAGCTTTAGCTCGTGGATTATCTTACGTACAGGTGGACAAACATGGTATAACTATTTTATACCACCTACATTAGTGTAGACCTTGCACATCATGAGATATTTCGTGCTAAAGCTGGTAAGGGTAGTATAATCTCTGTTATTCTTGCATTGTTTCATTCTTGTACGTCATCTCTTTATTGACATTTCTCTAACTAATGGAATGCTTTCTGGACATCAATCTTTTTATTCCAGTTTTGTTACTCTTGTCAATCAGTATAATTACATGTTTACTGTTATGTTGCATCATCTTACACATCAAGTCTGACACGCGAACTCTTGTTTAGTATAAACGCGCAAAACATGGGTCTCCCATGCGCGGGTCCAGCAGATGGGGTCCAATTCTGACATTTGTTTAAGTTGACGAGGGGAGAGAGGATCCAAATACCACTAAAAGTGGGCTATTATCGGTCCGCCAGCAAAACGGCGTCTTGTTTGTGGGTAGATAATAACCCAACATTGAATGCTGGCTTGGTAGCTTTTTGATTTTCCAGGGGTTTCCGAACCAGTATTCTTAAGGAACCCAATAGCTTAGTGCTTTTTCAGGGGGTGCGGTGCTGGACCACCTGTCCTCCACTCTGGTCTGGATACGCGCTTAGTCTCTGGAAAAGCGCATGGGCATTGACGATGAGCTGTATATGTTTAAATTTTATAGCTGTAAAACTCATGAAATGTACTAAAAATGAAATCTGTGAAAATTACAACAGCAAGAACACAATTAAAGTTGTTCTGTAACCGGCTCTCTCTTCCTCAGCGAGATGATTGGTAAAACTAGAAAGGACAATAATTACAAAACATTACAAAACAAAGACCAAACACAAAATCTACACAAACCATGGGAGAAGCACTAACAACAGATTAACAACAACATAAACACTGTGTCAGAACCGACAGCAGCCGAAGCCATCGGGGGCTTAAATATATTTTACTGGTCAAACTTTCGCCCTAATTCTACAGTTGTTCAGATATATCTTTTTTCGTGTATTATCTTTAAATTGCGAATATCAAATAAGCAGTTGGTGTGTCTGAAAGAATATAAGGGATATTTGGTCATGCACATTAGCTGTTTTGAAAACTTCTCTCGGTTGAAAAATGCTCATTCCGAACGGGGATATAGTGCTTATGCACATTTCAGGTGCTGGCTGCAGCAAATCAATTCGCGCCAATTAAATTGCCCGAATTTGGCAAAATAATTAGGAATCAGACGAGAGGATGCGTTTTTCGTCAGATTTATATTGACCCACCATAAACCGCAATCACATTGCTGCAACACTGTTATGGGCATATAGCGTTTAAAGCTGCATAGTCTGTAATTTTTGATCTTCTAATTTTAAAAATAATGTTTTAATTTTTCAAGAACACAGTAAAAATATTCAAATTCAGGTAAACATTTTACCATTTTCGTAAATCTTAACAAGGTATCTCTATCAAAACATTTGCATTTATGTTAAAATTCAACGGTCTAGAATTATTGGAGGGACGCAAATAATTACCAACAAGAGAAAAACACACCTATTTGATGAGATACTTCACTTTTCCATGCAGTTTTCAGCTGTACTGAACATTTTTATTGTGAAAACATAGCTTAATTCCACTTTTACAAATGATTTAAAAAGAAAAGAAATTTTTTCGAAAAATGTTCATAGTTACAGAGTATGCAGCTTTAAAGGTTGTTTGTACGTTCAGTGTATTTTACATAATGACTGGTGTTTTTCTCAATCTTTTATGAAGACAAACTGGTAATTTATATTCTTGTTCGCCATCGAGTCTCTGGCCAATCCTAAATAACACACAGCACAAGGAAACGGACCTCCATGCACTATCAAAGCCTAATTCAACATGTTATATATAGCGTTCTATCTATAATCTCCATTTTCTGCATATCTATCACTAAAATGGCTTGCGTATGATACTGGTGTAACAACGAAGGTCCAGAACAGCTTGCGCACAAGCGCAAGCTGATCTGGACCTTCGATGTCCACATGATTTCTCACGATGCGGCTAACGTATGTATAACAAATGTATAAGCAAATCCTTCCATCACGCAATTTGTGAATGTACACGCAGTAATGACATTTTCCTGGATATTTGTAATGTAATCGAGTGAATTGCTCTCATATACAGTAAAAAGCTAATATTTCGAATTACCATAGTTCAAAATACCCACTATTTCGAGTAAAATTTGAGATATATTGAATTCAGAGAATAAGTCATGTTTATGAAACAATTAATTTATTTCCATCACAGTTTCCTAACAAATAGGAAATAATGAAACTTAATATTTTTTTTGTAGGTATTTAACATTTAATGACAAACTCCGCTTAGTTCGAAATACTGAGCATTTCGAATAAGCGAGATTGTATTGAACTGGAATGTTCCAATTTCTTCTAAATTTACTTTAGTAAGCGTCTATTTACAGTTGACTGTCAATAGCCAAAAAAACGTTAAAATGGCTATTTACAGTTGACTTTCAATAGCAAAAAAAACAACTCAACTGTCATTAGCCAAAAAAAGTTAAATTGGCTATTTACAGTCAACTCTCAATAGCGATTTTGATGTTTTTGGCTATTTACAGATTAATCAGATTTTTTCGATGATGTTGACTTAATATTCGAATATTTGATGAACATTTTTAAATATAGATGGATGTTCGAGTCGTAGATCTGTGTAAGGATAATGTATGTAAGTTATGCACGTGAGTTTGAGGTACTTGTCGTATGCGAAATACAAAGAAACACGCAATCATTTGCATCCGCGCAGACTCTCCGTATCCATAGCTGTTCGCACACACAATAAGATAATGATTCATATAAAAAGGTAAACATTTTCAAAACGTGTGAGTCATTGTGAAAGGCAATTTAAGTTCGTATTTTTTTTCAAGATAAGTGGTGGATTCCAACGTTGAAACCATAAGCTTGTGACCACATTTTATCCCCTACATGTAGATCTTTATACAACATTGCCTTATAATCAAACCAAAGTAACTAGTTGCTTTACTTTGATTGTGGTTTGACTGGCTGTGCTCTGGGTCTCTTTCTCATGGTGCCGTGTGTTGATATGCAAATTATGATTGTGTTATTTCTTGGTCATATTTTTTGAAATCAGACTTCTGATTATAATCACTTACTATTCTTACTTGTAGCGTGTATTCTCCAGTTATCCCAACAAAGATTTCAAAGTACGTAACCATAATAAAGGGATGAGACCTTTTCATTTCTATTTCAGTTTGATCGTCTTCTCACCGAAACGAATCAACATTAGTGAGAGGCCTCCTTGGATATATTAACCAGCGATGCCGATTTAATTTAGAATCTACACTGTACAATGCCACATACTGTGCCTAAACAAAAAAAAACTTCTCGTTGAGACGGTTCATTTGAGTATCTCAAGCGTATGTTTTATTTCGGAATGATTACTTGTAGCACATTTCAGATACATCAGACGTGAGACCGTCGCCTCGATGGCACAGTCACAATTACTTCAACGCAAAGAATACTGTAAATTCGGAAATTTTCGCGAGGGTTTTATTTTCGCGAAACTTCGCATATGCGAAGGTTTGCGAAAATAAAACCGTCGTGAAATGTCGAGATCACTGTCGTTGACTGATATAGGTAAATCATGTCTTTGTCGCGAATTTTAACGTCGAAAATATGTCTTTTAACGCCATTCGCGAAAATAAAATTCTCGCGAAAATTTCCAAATTTAACAGTACCATTGATTCGTTTATCGTCATTTTAACGTATCATCTCTGCTGTGCGTAATCATTAGAATCGCATCATTGAAATTTTTTTCGCCGGCTTATAAGATAGTTCGAGTTTAAGTAACCACTGCAATACGCAAGGTTCTGCTTTAACCTTCCATTTGCACTTACTTGTACATGTATTAACTTTTTTTTTTGCTTCCTAGATTTTTTCCCCTTTTACTTGCATTTTCAATATTTTCTTCGGCCATTCTGTTTTGTTCATTACAAACTATATTTTCAGGAGTACTCAGTAGGCCACAATCTGGTACAGTTATTATACAATTGATGGCTGAGTTGGATGTTTCTAATATCTAAATACGGGAACAACAATACCAAAACCGTCTAGAAAGCAAAGCAATGTGCTATTTTTTTCGACTAAAAATCACATGTCACAATTCACATATTTTAAAAATATATAACCGACAGTAGTTTAAAATGCCTTGCGTTGGTATATTTGTCAAGCACACTTTATGCTCTTTGTATTGAAACCAAAATAAATTTTGTAAACCAGAACTCTTATAAATCTTGCCATGGGGCAGAGTAAGTTTAGCTATGACCTGACGTTCTGGCAATTTAATTAAAAACAGTAAAAATACCTTGAGAGTAAATCAATCAATTTTGTGATGGCAAACGCGATACCATGAGAAGTTCTTATGTCATCGACAAAATGGAGGGGTTAAGTTACCCCACCCACTTCTAGAAAAGTAGGGGTAGTGTTATAAGGAATAATTTTCTTGAATACAAAACTAAACAAGCCACAATTTTTGCGCGACGAAATGATTTTAAGCATTGTTTGCTACAAATAAAGCAAAACATATACTCAATAAGCATTTTTCGTGCTCCTGTTAGTGTAGTGACACAATTTTTAGTAAAAGTATAAAGAAAAATCGAAAAAAGTCCCATTTTAGAAAGTTTACCATTTCTCTATTAGTCAACATTTCCGAATGTAAAGGTGGTAGTCGTGCAAGCAGTGATCGCATAATGTATTAATAATCTAATAAAAAATAAGTTGGCACCAAATCGTTAATTTGTCAAATAAAGATCGCAAATAAGGTGCCCAATTTTCCTTCGCTTATTTCCAAGTATTTTGCTTAAAATTTCCGCCAGTATATAAACCCCTACTTTTTTGAACACGCACTGCACGTGCACCCAAAGTCCTTTTTCGATAAAAATTTAACACTCAAGTAGCCGTTTCCAAATATGTATTATTTAATAGCATTTTATCAACGCGTTGTGGAGTTATGATGCCATGCTAAGAACTTTCCAAATGACCCTCAACTGTTAATAGCCATTAAACGTTGTATTGTCTATTTACAGTTGACTGTCAATAGCCATTTTAACAATTTTTGGCTAATTACAGTTGAATGTGGTACATGGCAATCGGTAGAGTAATTGCAAGTTTATTTTGGAAGTACATGTATATTACCAAACAGGGGCGTGTCTGGCCTAAATTCAAATTACGCACCAACGGAAATAGAAGTTATGCTAATTTGCAAACGGTTACAAAAAAGTAACATCTGAAAACACCGTAGACCCAGATGAGAAATGGTTCTGGGCTGTTTGCGACGATAAACGCACTCTGGGTAATGGTTGATTTGAATTAAATAGATAGAATTCCCAGCCCTGTCCCATACTTTCGTGGAGATTGATCATGGAATAATTTCTACGGTCATTCTCCTCCCTTCCGCTGATTCATTCAAGAAGGGCTGTGGTCAGTTGCAAGTGAATGCATGTGCACGAAGTACTGGTTAACCGCTTGTTCAAGCTTGCCCAGGATAAAAAGTATGGGTAGGTGAACTGACCGTCCCAACATGATCATATCTGTTTATTGGATCATAAAGCAACAAACCAAAACAAAAGAGAATAAAATCATTATAAACAAAAGAGAATAAAATCATTATAATTTAGCCGTAGCGTGAGATTTCCAACAATTTGACATTTTGACAAGTGTAGACTCAGATGAGCCTGTGCTGCCTCCTGTTAAGCTTTGAAAATCCAAATGGTGTTCAGTCAGTAGCTTATCAATCATAAAATACTCAAGCGCCTAGCAAAGGCTCTGATCGGACTGTGCGTATGCGCAGGCTGATCTGAGGCCTTGCTGGTCGCACATACCACATTGGTGGAAATCTCATGCACTGGCTCTAATTTATATAATTTTGGACCTCATTCACTTTGCGTTAATAGATGAAAACCCCCATAAGGTTCTTTGAGAAATGACCTGACTAAATTGGTGTTTGAGAGCTTCTGTAGGCGTTTTATACACGCCGTATCATCAAGAAAATGATGAGTTGGAAGTATCTCAATTGTGCAGTTAAAACGTGTTGTTTTGATACGGTAGTTATGTCCCTGTTAAATATTAGAACAAGTGCGGATCCAGAGGTCCAGACCCCCCTGGAAAATCACAAAAATATAGGGTTTCTTAGCAATACTGGTCCGGATCCCCTGAAAATCACATAGTTAGCCAAGCTAGCATTCAATGTTGGGCAATCATCGGCCCGCCAGCGAAACGCCATTTAAATGGCGTTTCGCTGGCGGGCCGATGATGGCACATTTATAGTGGTATTAGGATCCTCTATCCCCTAAACAACTAAAAAAAAGTTATCAAATTTGGACCCCCTCTGACAAAACTTTCTGGATCCGCGCATGTAGAAATTAAAAAGATGCTTAGGACTGTACATGTAGTTCCGAAATCTAGATAATACATTTAACACAATTTATTTTTGTTAATGTTAAGAGTCAATTTGTTCTTATTACGACTCATTTCATTTTTAATAGTTTTCTTTTCTGTTGATATGTATATTATATAGAAATAATTGGGCATAGAAATCAGTTTCTACTTTAATCATACTATATTACGTATTACCCTAGTTAACTTATTAAGTTATCTTTAATCAGATCATGCTATCGAACTTGAAGGATACGTTTAGTGCAAAAAGTTGGTAATTTGTCAACACATAAAGCGTTACATTTACATGTACATGTACCTTATTGTCCGCTAGTAACGAATTTTTGTCGTCTGATGGTAAACTTTCCAAATAGTTTGGTGCAAAAAGTTGGTAAGGGGCTTTTGCATGGTATGGGAAATTAACATGGGAGTCTGCACACGCTTGGAATTTGATAGTATTATGTTTATCACTTGTCTCGGGTATGACTTTTCTATTTATGGTGCATTTGAGTTTTTATGCAATTGCATTGCTAATTTATGACGTCATGTATGATATCACTACAATACCTTAGGGTAACCAGTTATAATCATTTCTAAAGTAATTGACATATCATGTAACGGGCGCAAAAATGTTTTATTAAATAACTATATCATTGATAAGTTCGTTGATACTATACATGGCTTTTTATGTATTAGGATAGCGGGTGGGCATTCATTTTATGAGATGGTACCCCAATTTTCAACTGTACATTTTGAAATCAGTCAAATTTGGAATTATAATTTTTACACGTTGCAGTCTTTGTCAAGATACCATTTCAACATATAAACTATCCATATACGTTAATAATATGTAGACCAAATTTCATGAAATTCAAGGACATATACGTAACATATTTTTTTCAACTTGATGTAAACACATGGCCCTAATTCATCGAAATGTAAAAAAATACCTAAAATGACCTATACCCATAAGAGTTAGGTAATGACAAAGTTACCGGTTTTGGATTTTCATGAACTTTAGCTCAGATCAGCAGGATATATATGCCATGTTTTTGTGATTATATGATATCTTGACAACGACTAGAATATATCTTTCTTTGGAATTGAATGTTGAATGTTTTGTAAATTTTTGAAAAAAAAAAATATTGAAATTTTATAATCACTCCTTTAAAAAACGTTAATCATAAGTTATCCAAATGGTTTCTTGGTATTAATATAATGCCTATGGTATTTTGGATACAATCTAGATGACAATCATATAAATAAACAAAGCTATAGATTTAGGACATGTAAGCTTAGAGACAGGTACCACCTCAAAGGTGGAGTACGTCAGGGTTGCTTCCGAGGCCTTATTCTTAACTTTCTAATTCGATAAATACGTTTTCATAGTTTGTATATACATGTAATGAGTCATCAATATGCCAAGTTTAAAGAAAATCCATGTGTGGGCACACAGATGTAATAACCCCTTTGTCAACGAACAAAGCGTTACATGTACAATGTACCTTATTGTCCGCTAGTAACAACTTTTTGTCACCTGATAATAAAATTTGCAAACAGTTTGGACCAAGCTCATGACCGACGAAACTGTTTGACGCTTGAAATATATGTATCTTTTTGTTTTCATCAGCAAATCATGAAAAAAGAGTTAACGATTCTGTCCAACTTGAAGTGGTCAAAATAGTGCAAACTTGGTTCGTTTGTTTCTGCTCCCATTTTGTGTAGGGGCTGCGTGATGGATCCCTGTTTTGCACTTAGGGTCCTTTTCTGTCTTTTAAAGAGGCTAATTCTGCAACTATGAACATTTTTCGAAAAAATCCATTTTCTTTTTAAATCATTTGTAAAAGTAGAATTAAGTTATATTTCATAATAAATCTGTTCACGTTAGCTGAAAACTGCATGGAAAAGTGAATTATCTTATAAAAATAGGTGTTTTCTCTTGTTGGTAATTATCTGCGTCCCTCCAATAATTAAAGACAGTAAATATTTAGCATAAATGCTGTTGTTTGATACTGACAATTTGTTAAGATTTACGAAATTGGTCAAATATACACCTGAACTTTACGTTTTATGCTGTGTTCTTGAAAAATAGAAACATTATTTCTAAAATCAAAAGTTACAGACTATGCAGCTTTAAATCAGCATGCTTAGGAAGAGACAGCTAGTTGCTTTTCGTTTTTTTGTGTTCTCTCTGTCGTGTGGGCGAGTTTTTTTCTTGCACACTTGATAAGGATATCTGAGATTTTACCCTGGGATATAAAATTTTATCTAACCCATGCTACATTTATATAACCCATGCTGTCACGTGAGGGCTACATATGTTGGTTGTATTGGAACTCACGCACATGGTCGTCAAAGGACGCCATTGTTATGTTTAAGTGACGTCATCATGTGAAATTGCATCTTAGCATATTCAGGGACTTCTGGAAGCTTATTTTAAAATAGAAAAAAACAGTGGTGAGCAAGAAAAAGAATCCATTATTCTTGTGAGGGTGGAATATAAAAGTGCGTCCCTAGGGTTCACCGTTTCTCATCACTCGGCAAGCCTCGTGATGCCAAGCGTTGATCCTCAGGACGCATTTTTTCTATCCTACCCTCACACTCATGATATATTCTTGTATGCTTGCACACCAGATAAGGATATCTGAGATCTTACCCTGGGATAGAATTTTTCTCCCGCCTTTGCCCATGTAAGATTAAACAAATGATTTTTTTTTCCAAAAAAGGGTATAAAACAATATATTGCGCCAGGTCCCAAGCAAGGTTAAGCGTCACTTACTGACGTCATTGAAATTTAATGACGTCACCAAACGACAAAGTCGGTAACGTGACGCTAAAAGCAGAGGGGGCATAGCATGTTTTTTTTTGCATTTTACAACTTAACTAATACTCCAATCGTATTTTCAAGTCAATAACAAGGTGCAAACTGTCATAACCGATAAAAGCTTCCGTTAGCTCAGAATTAATGTAAATCCAATGAGTAAAAAGTTGCAATTTTCACGTTTTATGGACGGTTCATGTTCTGAAAAAAAACGTTTCGAAAAGTGGGAGAAAAACAATTCATCATGAGCCTGTCCTTGTAGGATAGAGAAATCTCACTCTCTGGGTCGGAATTTTACCAGTGACTCAGCAAGCCTCGATAAAATTTCGGACTCCTTGCATGAGATATCTCTATCCTACATGGACACTCATGGTGGATAAAATTCCGACCCCTTGCATGAGATATCTCTATCCTACATGGACACTCATGGTGGATCGTTATAATTTTTCCAAGGATATCTTCTTACCCAGGCTTTCACGTGAGGGCTACATGCATTGGTTGTTTGTTTAATCTGATTCTTTACGTCCCATCAACAATCTTTCACTTATAAAGGGACGGGCATACATTAGTTGTATTGGAATTCACGCACATGGTCGTCAAGTGACGTAATTGTTATGTTTAAGTGACGTCATCATGTGGAATTGCATTTTAGCGTATTTAGGGACTTCTGAAAGCTTATTCTAAAATTAAAAAAAAAAAAACAGTGGTGAGCAAGAAAAATCATCCATCATTCATGTGAGGGTAGGATAGAAAAATCCGTCCCTCGGGATCACCGTTTGTCATCACTCGGCAAGCCTCGTGATGCCAACGGCTATCCTCGGGACGGAATTTTCTACCCTACCCTCACACTCATGATGGATACTGATATTCCTCTTCTTGGAGTTGACATTGGCTGTTCTGTGATTGTTGCATTTGCTGGTCATACTCACATGTTTTTTGAAAGTGTCCAATTCACTGAGAGGTTGCATGTAACACTCTCATTACTCGTATATTTTGTGATGACTGCTGTCTGCATTTGAATCTATGTATTTTGGATGCCTCTACTCCTAGAAAACTAAAAGTCTGAATTGCCAGGATTTCTTGGTCCACATCAGAATTAAGGGTGAGGTTGGCGCCTTGAAACTGGTTTAAGCCCTCCAGTGAAATATTTTACTGACCGTTCCAAGGCGGTTCTTCTTTTGTCGATCTTTTATGGGTTTTTTGTCTTGTGTTTGCTATGCCTTTATGCGCGTCTGTTCATATGTGCCTTGTGGTCAACTGCTGGGAAAGGGCTGACCTCTTGGCTCTCGTTTGTGGTGTCTGACTGTTAGTTTGTCACTTTCCCATTGGTATCCTGGGTCAGGTGTGGTACTTGATTGTATCGATTCCTGATCTTTGCACCCTTACTTACTTTGTTTGTGGTGTCTAACTTTTAGTGTGTCACTTTTCCATTGGTATCCTGGGTCAGGTATGGTACTTGATTGTATCGATTCCTGATCTTTGCACCCTTACTTACTTTACAACTGTACAAGCACCAGTTCAGCTAAATGATTGTTTTTGAAATCATTTGATCATAGACCTGGCATGTAAATATACACAATTTGACATACAGTGACAGGTATTTTAACATTGCTTGGCAGCTTGGTTTGTTGCAAAGAGGCAAAGGGCATGGACATGATACTTGATAAGCATAAGTTTCAAACTTTTACCTTATTTTTTACAGTACTATATGTTGTTGATACACATTCGAAGGCGATTCCAACATATACCGACAACATATGTTCAAAGGATTATCGATTTTTGTTTCTATTGTTTTAATGAAATAAGCATGTTGCAATGAGAACTTGTTCATGTAGTTTGATATAATAAATATTGCAAAATCGAAATGGTCTATAGCTATGTTTCCCCCTTATTGCACGACGGTGGGTCAGGCATCAAACTTATTGACGACCATGACGCAAAGCTTTAATAAATGGGCTAGTGCCTGATGCTTGTCTTTAGCTGGACCCACTTCGGCTCGACTTGATGTTTTCTTTAGATTTTACTATCTGTGAGTCGTGAGCCTTTTTGATTCATTAAAGAGTGTTAATTTGATTAGATTGTTTTTCTATGGTGATACATCGCATAAGTGCAAGATAAACCATTTTTTAGTGTTTAACACCAACACAATCTAGGGCGAAGGTTTTGTACCAGCGACATGCATTTAAGCCCCTGGTAGCCCATTAAAATGCATTTAAGCCTCCCAGTGGCTTAGGCTGGTGTCCGTTCTAAGGCGGTGGTGGCTCTGTTGTTGTAGATTCATTGTTCATTGCCGCGGCACCATGAGGAAGACCCACATAACACTAACATTGCAGTCACAAGACATCCGGAAGACAATTGAAGTAAAACATCCAACTCTTCTTTCCCCGTCAAGAAAATTGAAAATTAGAAAGGACACTAAGTACTGCATAACAAAGCAAGGACCAAAAAACAAAATCGCCACAAACGATGGGAGCATCAATAATCAATGAATCAACAACAACAGAACCACCACAGTCTTAGAACGGACAGCAGCGTGAGCCACACTGGGGATTGGATGGAGCTTACATGCATTTGACTGGTGCTTGTAAAACAAGGACACAAATTACTAATAAGAACAAAGGACCAAATACAGAATGCCTACAAACTATGGAAACAACAATAAAAAAGTAAATCAACAACAACAGAACCACCGCCTTAGAACCGACAGCAGCCTACGCCATTTGGGGGGGGGGGGGGGGGCTTAAACGCATTTTACTGGTTCCAAATCTTTGCCGTATATTATGATGTAAAAACCAAATATTTGGTCCTAACTATTGCAAAGTATCATAACAGAAAACCTGACTAATCAAATAGTACACTATGACGAAACCAAGAAAAGGTCTCATGACTTACAGAGAGGATCTTACATGAGTGCTCATTTTTTATTGAATTTATTAAACGCGTTGGGGGAAAGAGATAAAATGCGAGGCTTGCCTTGTATTTTATCTCTTTTTCGCAACGAGTTTAATTAATTCAATAATATAAGAGCACGAATGTTATATTCTATTTATCACATGACACCTGACATTATAACTAATTAAAAATAGTATTATTGGCATGAAAACGTCAAGATTTTGCCATCTTTTACGCAACGTTATAATGGACGTCATAACGTTTCCCGTAAATCTATAAACCACTAGTGGTTTATCGATTTTATTGCATGGCGTTATTTCACTCCCAGACGCGACGTCTTGTGATAAAGAGAGTTAAAACTAAAGAAATATTCGAGTTGAGCAACGGTTGTCCCTACCAAGGACAAAGAATGACTCTATTGTAAAGATCTGTATGACATGGACGCCGGTCAAAAGTCAATTTCGCATGGTATGGGCTATCAGTATTGCTTGGTTATAGCGATGACACTTTGACATGAGCAGCTTAGGAGGTTGTTTATCTTCGCAAGAAGACGATATTGTTGGTCTGCTAATATATATTTGACATTTGTGATCGTTTGATATCGCTGGTACAAAGAGGCTTAATATTAACGACCTTTCCTGAGAGGAAAAATGGATAAAATGTTTAATTGTGAGACCACTACAAAATTGTTGAAATTAGTAAAATTGAGTAATAGGCCACTCGATGGATATGGTTTACCTCCCCCCAGGGGAATTTTGTAGACCCTATTTTTCTTGAAGCCCAAGGTCTTGCAAGTATTTTGCAACATGTTAGCCCTCTGGCAATGGCAGCGTTACAGCCTTTTACATACGTTACCCTACAAAACATTTGATAATTAAAATTATTTTTAAGACTTCAAAAAATGCAAAAGATAAGGTAATATTTCCAAATTGATTATATTTTCTAAGTAAGCTATTACTTGGCCACAGATATTGACATTTGAAAACAAATATAGTCACCCCCGATTTTACAGCCCAGATTGCATACATTACTCTCGGAATACCATTAAACATTCAAGATATGGGTCTCCAACACGACGTGTTTGTATTGATTTTCATGCTGGCACAGTTCCATCTACGTCTTTTTACTCTGGCTCATTTGCTGAGGAAGTAACTCAAAACATAACTACCATAAGCCCTCTTTTCTTTTCTAGAGACATCAAATATAGTAAACATAATACTCATGAAAAGTTTGTAACATACAGTGCACTGTGCGAGTAATAACTTAAAAGATCAAAGAAAACCCATCAGGTAGAAGTTATAGAGCAAATCTTTGTATATCATCCAAGTGTTTAAAGAATTTTCCTATACAGCTTATTAATCCTCTATCAGAGTCATCTTGCAAGGATTTTACATATGCTAGTACTCTGGTAATGACACCATTACCTTGTAACAGCCAATTATATATATATATTACCCATCATCATCTTTGATAATTTTAGTAAATGACATGACTTCTGAAAAGTGCAAACCATAAGGTAGGATTTTCAAATTGGCTTTATCATCCAAGTAAGCTATTTTTGCATCACAGATATGGACCTTAGAAAGCAAATATGCACCCCAAAGTGTTACGTATCTGACTTTTTTATTATTCCTATAAAAATAATTTATGAAACTAATATAGCTTGATATTTTTTAAATGTGAATGTGTTTACTAACTCATTTTGTATTAAAGAATGTTTATGTACCTTTTGGAAACTGCAAATATTATGTTTCTATCTTTAATAAGGTTTGAGTTGTTGAGTTTTGAATATGGTAGCCCCAAATCACACAAAATGTGAAACATAATTCTGTGGCTCTTTTGTTAGGGTACAATCTAGTTTTCTATCACCCAGAGGTACTCGATTCCCTTTCCATTTATTTTCCACACATTTTGTCTATATCTGGAAAGCCTCACTTGTTTTCATGGGAAAGATTTATAGTTCAATCTGTGTATGTACATCTTAAGGACAGAAAAGCAGGGTGGAGGTAAGCTCATGTTCATGCCATTTGAAATAGTCAGTATATGTGTATGGCTTTGGTATTTTTTTTCAGTAACATGACATACTGCAGCTTATTCACAATTACATAGAGAGCACATCTTAGGGCTTCATGTCACTGATGAGTGCCTAGAACAATTCTTTATTTGTTTTCCTACCCTGCTTAGAATGTTTATGAACTAGTGGGGGAGGGGTTCACTATCAGTTTGATAGGAATAACCTTTCTGTGGTACTAACACATCGGCTCATTGGTAGTGTCACAATCTGTTAAACAGTGTATAACTGTAGATATCTTCCCCAATATTAAGGCCCATGTTGTTGACATTCAGAAGGTGCACCTTTTGTTGCATACACCATTGATGAACAAAACACCCAGGTTATCCTCTGCGAGAACATTTGTAAGATTTTATAGACTGTTGCTTATACATTTTATATATGTATCAGTGACAAAACCAACATGCCCTGCCTTTAGTGCCTGGTTGAATACGGGTGTCATCAGGTCCTTGAAAGTGACAGGAAAAGCTATTATGCTTTGTAGTTACGGCATTAACGCAGCACTACATGGCCAATCTAATGTTGGTTCAATGTGTGATTGCAAAGTAAGTAAGGGTGCAAAGCCATGCCGAAGTTCTGACTTGTCAATTATGGTGGAAATACTATCAGGAGTTGACAGTGACCATGGTACAGGTCCCAGAAGGAACGGCAGTGTCAACTCAAGGTCAACATTATGTCCAATAGAAAGGCCATACTGACCAAAGACGCTCCTTTAAGCTCTCATCTGGCTGTTTACGTTTTGTAAATTGGACAATTTCTTCTTGCTTGACCTTGCAAGCCTCAAAATTTTATTAGCTTGTAGCAATTTATGGGGTTGTGAAAGACAGATTTTTTTAACTAAAACTGAGTCAATGAAGTCTGCAACAGCCTTCCTGTCAATGTCATCAGCCTCAATAAGATCCTTAGCTATCCCAGCAAAGCAGGAACACCGAAAGACAAAAAGTACAGTTCATTGTCTTCAAAACTAGAACTAAAAGGATTGGTGAAGCCTGAAACTGCCCCTAGAACTTGTTTTACTTTGCATCTGAGCAGATTAAATATTTCATTTCAGTGTATTGAAGAGTTGTTTCAATATATTGAGCACTGATGTGATGAGTAATACACCATTCCATCTGTAGTAGGAAGCCTAGTTCTAGTTGCTGAAACCTATAATACCTCTTTATTGTTTGCCTGATAATTATGCCAATAGCATTTCTCAAGCAGAGAACTAATGGTTGTGACACACTAAACCCATTTTGTACGAGAAGTTCTTTGCATCTGGGATGTGTATCAGACAAATTTATGAGTGTAAACAGTTGTACAGGTACATGTACCTATTGTGCGTTGTTGGTGTGATCAATGGGAACAAGGCATACAGATAGAGCTGACATGCAATTCAGAGTTGTTTTCCTTGTAGCCATACACAGTGTCAACACCATCTGAATTATATCCATATGCCTTGCCCAGAACTGAGCTTTTTTCACAGTGACTGCCTGTTAGAACTTCCGATTTGAATACATGGTATCTACTGTCTATGTGAGCAAACAGCAAAGGTTGATATATCACATTATATTATTAGTTTAAGTCACCATAAATAAATAAGGAATTTAAATTTATTTCAGCCTCATAAATTTTCTAAATTCTCTGACAGACTTTATACATGTATAGTCAACAACTGATATACATATACTCAGAATAATCATTTGGTAACACACATAAAAGTTAAAGCTCAAGGCATTAATTAAATGGATACTTAGAATAGGTAAACCTTGTTAAAAGAAGTACATAAACCTGTGCCAGCATGCAAATAAGTATAAACATGGCCTGTTAGAGACTTTAAATTGAATGTAAAATGCAATTTTTAAGGTAACATACATAACATGGGCCTGAAAAATAGTGTAATCGACCATAATAGAGAACTTTAAATCATTTAAATAGCAGCCTTATAGATTAACTATATTCTGTGACAGATGTAATATGCGTATAGTCAATAAATACCACACTGATATTCGGAAATACGGCAGGAAACACTAAGTAACGTATACAACGGTAATAACTCAAGGCATTTATAAAATTAAAACTAAAAATATGTAATTTTGTTATAAAAAGTTCATAAACCTGTGTCAGCATGCAAATATGTACGAACATGTCATGGTTGAGACATTATCAGGGACGTTTAATGTTATTTTGGGGGGTAACGTATATAACGTGTTGTTACACGTTAACGCTGCCACTCTCAGAGGGCTTATATCTTTTATTTTGTGTCTTATATAATGTAGTTTTAGAAAATCATAGTGTACAAAATTCTCCCTGGGGGGGGGGGGTCTATAGCCAGCTCAAGGTCATAAGGACTTGTTAGGCAAATAACGTCGTGTCTGGGTGTTATAATACATGTACCGTGAATGTAAACATTAAAGCCTTGATATCACTGTTATTGCATAAAAATGTAAAATCCATGTAGCAGCCTATTAACAGCCATACTTTAACTGGAAAAATCCCATGTATTGACCAGGCAATTCACGCGCTGTTGATGCATGGCGTTTTACGTATACGCATTCTTGGGCCTTCACATAAAGTTACGTCATCAACAGTAACGTGCATAGAACTAAATACAAATTAGTGACTAAGCTATCCAGTGGGACTTTATATACATGTATATTTTTGTCTGAGCCTATAGCTACTCACTTACTTTGCATATGCGAGCTGTGGATAATCTAGTTTGACTGTACAGACAGATACCAGAGTTTAGAAATTTTGACCTGTGACTCCTAAAAATACTAAGAGTATAACTCCATGTTTATTGTATCAGTTTGCATGCGCGGATCCAGAAAGTTTTGTCAGAGGGGGTCCAATTTGATAACTGTTTTTTAGTTCTTTTAGTTGATTTAGTTGTTGAGGAGATAGAGGATCCAAATATCACCATGAATTGGCCATCATCGGCCCGCCAGCGAAACGCCATTTGAATGGCGTTTCGCTGGTGGGCCGAAGAAGGCCCAATATTGGATGCTGGCTTGGTATATTTGTGATTGTTCAGGGGATCCGGACTAGTATTGCTAAGAAACTCAATATTTTTGTGATTTTTCAGGAGGGGGGTCCGGACCCCCTGTCCCCCCCCCCTCTTGATCCGCCCATGAGTTTGTATCGATGAATCAAACAGAATGAAACGGTTAAAGGGCACGGTGGTTGGCAAGTCCCCAGGGCATTCAATGATGGCTCTGAACTAAGACCCCCAGCCGACTGTTGGTATATTATGCTTGAAATATATAGAAAATCTTACATGAGTGCTCATGTTTTATTGAATTTATTAAACGAGTTGGGGAAAAGTGATAAAATGCGAGGCTTGCCGAGCATTTTTTTACTTTAGCGCAACAAATTTAATAAATTCAATAATACAGGAGCACGAATGTTAGATTCTATTTATCACATGACATTAAAATTTACTAAAAATCGCATTTTTGGCGTGATAACGTCAATATTTTGCCATCTTCTACGCAACGTTATAATGGACGTCATAACGTTTCCCGAAAATCTGTATTCCACTTGTGGTTTATCGATTTTATTACATAGCGTTATATCACTCCGAAACACGACGTCATGTGATAAACAGGTATAGCAAACGTGGCTTAACTAGTAGTAATTCAGCGTTAAGGGCCATTTTCTTTTTTTCGCCACATGTTGTTACAAAAATTCTGATTTGATTGTTACCCTGTGATGAAACATTGCAAATGAAGTCTTCACGCAAGCTGAACAATTTCAAATCTGTATTCAAACAGCTGTAGAATCTAGGGCGATGATTTCACAAGCCTCCTCACCCCTCGGTGGCTTTGGCTACTGTACATTCTAAGGTGTTGGTTTTGCTGTTGTTGATTTGTTTGGTTTTGTGTTTGGTCCGTGTTTGGGAATGCAGTGCTAATTGTCCTTTTTAGTTTTACAAACTTCTTGCTAAGGAAGAGAGAGCTGGCAGCTTTACTTTATTTATACCACCCTAACCACCTTCAGCACGAAATACCCCGTGATATGCAAGGTATACACTGGTGTTGGTGGTATAAAATAGGTCGCACAGACGGACAAGGCATGGCATAACTATTACTTGTTTGCTTGCTGTTGGTGTTCTTGGTCCGGAATTACAATGCCTCCTTAAAGTTAAGGAAGACTTAAGTTAAGTATTGAAATTTTCAACACGTTACATTAAATTGCCTGTATCGATGCAGTACTTTTTGTCAAAGATATTATTGTGATCTACAGTAAAAATGAAATTATTTTGATTTTAATCAGTTTGAAACGTTATTTTTCGCATCTTGAAAAATCAATACTTAACTTAAGTCTTCCTTAACTTTAAGGAGGCATTGTAATTCCGGGCCCTTGTCTCTTCATCGCGGTATCGTGACATGTCCTGGTCATATTCGCTGTTTAACGTATATGTGGGTGGGTTATGCGTTAATTTATGTGTTTGGACTGTTTTATTACATTGCTATTCTAAGAATCTACCATGCGTGTGAGGGTGGGATAAAAGAAGGTCAAAGTGAATGAGGTCCAAATTTGTATAATGATTTTATTCTGTCTATTATTTTTAAAATTCTAGCACAACTTTAACACAAAAAGTAAGCGAATAATATTATGACTAGGGTATGCCACAATTACAGACAACAGGCCAACCCACGGCGCAGTGAGGAAAATACAGTGCACAAACAGAATAACATAAATAACATAAAGCAATCAGCTCTCTCTTCCTCAGCAAGATGATTGCTAGACAAGAAAGGACATCAATAACCACACCACAAAACAAGGATCCCACAACAAAACACCTACACGCGACGGGAGCAACAAGAAATGAGCCGCGACATGTGATTTTTTAGGTATGTGTACTCTCTGGCGAGCCTATGTAGCCTCCTTTTAAGCTTAGAAACTTCAAATGCTGTTCGATCAGTAGCTTAATAGTCAAAAATATTTAACGACTAGCAAAGGCTCTGACCAGTCTGCGCGTATGCGCAGGCAGGTCTGAGCCTTTGCTGGTCACACATACCACATTGTTGGAAATCTCATGTCAAGGCTAAAATAATGAATAAACAACAACACAATCACCAACTAATAACGGACAACTAAATAAATATCAACATAATCACCGTCTTAGAACGGACGGCAAAGCTGTTGAAAGATAAGCAAACCTACGTACTAACGGAAGAACGAAAAGGCGGAATTTTACTAGAAAGTCTATAAAAGAGTGTTTGACCAAAGTACAAATCTATTTGAAATTAATATGGTATCAAATGATCTGGACAAAATATGGCTAGAAAGTGGTATTTGGATTGATGCATATGGTTGCCGAAAGACCGAACCTCCTGTCTTTCTGAGTTGATATGAGCCTGTACTAAGCATACGATAAAGTGTATTGATCACGGACACAACAGAGTACCTCTAGTGAATCCCGAACTTGCGACCTTTCTATCCCTAGTTTAACACTCTATCACTGGGCCACTGTGCTCCTCGAGAGGGCCATTCATGGATAATACCAGTAAAAACCAATCCTTTGGTGAAATTCCAACCATCGTTTAGGAAAATACTATGATGAAACAAAGAAAATGGCTCTTAACTTGACAGACATTCAGAGCAAATGAAAACAGGATCAGAGTCACGGAAACCAATACCTTTCTTGTATGAAAGAATGCAATATTCAATTTTCAAACAATTTCAACAACTACAGTAGCTGCAGATATCTGAGTTACATGTATAATAATATACTTTAAACCAAAAGTAACTTAACAGTGCATTTAATGGAAATGGAAATAAATTGTTTGTCATTGTTCTTCATTTAATAATCAGGAGTGCGTAACGAAAATTTAATTTTCTTATTACTCAACCAAAACATATGTTCTGGGTACTCAAAAGAACCGTCTCAATGAGACGGTTCTTTTGAGCATCCTAAACATATGTTAAAATTGATGGGTAAGAAAATATTTACAATTTTACGCTGAAAATTTGTGTTTATCTAAACCTGTGAAACTGTTATGTTGGGAATATTTACCAGACGGTCTTGTCCCATACTCGCAGCAAAGATCTAAATGAATCAATGCTATCAAAAGTCAAAGCTAAAGCTTTTAGAGGGGACTAAAGTTTACTATTGTTTAAATTCTAAGGGAGACAATTTCATGAAGCAACTTTAAGATGCTGTCAGAAACTGATCAAGCTTCAAAGACAAAATGCCTTGCAGTTTTATGGCCAATCGATGGCCCTAACAAAACGTGTGTATAATCGCCAAGTTACCTTAGCCGTTGTGAGAAAAGCTGATATTTTTGTTTTAAAGAAAGGACAGGTAACCTGAAAAAAGAATTAATTGAGTAAAGTAAGAAAGAGTGCAAAGATCAGGAATCGATACA
Source organism: Loripinus fragilis (assembly GCA_964019695.1). NCBI lineage: Eukaryota > Metazoa > Mollusca > Bivalvia > Lucinida > Lucinidae > Loripinus > Loripinus fragilis. Next base: position 62,133,391 of record OZ026528.1, on the reverse strand, counting down.
TTCAAGCACCACACCTGACCCAGGATACCAATGGGAAAGTGACAACTTCACAATTAGACATAACAAACGAGAGCCAAGAGGTCGGCTCTTTCCCAGCAGGTGACCACAAGGCATCAATAAACAGATGAGCACAAAAGCATAACAAAAACAAGACAGAAATAATAACATAAGTGATCCACAAAAGAAGCACCACCTTGGAACGGTCAGAAAATATTTTACTGAAGGGCTTAAACCGGTTTCACCGCGCGCCAACCTCACCCTTAGTCAATTTTCATGAATTGTATAAGGGCAAGTGCTGGAAACTCATTGCAACATTCAATTTATTTTAATATATCAGTTTTGATTTTAAATAATGAAAGTTGTAAAGTAACTATTGTATAAATTCCACGTACTTTCTAAAGGATGGTAAAAAATTAAGATATAAGACATCAAAATAATAGCTTTATTAAACGAGGGTAGCTCAGCTTGTTAGGCCGAGCGTTGTTGAGGCCCTAATGACATACATACACTCAATTAAAATGACAAATAGACAGATACGCCCAACAGACTATATAGTTATAAACACAGAGGGCATGATACAAAATGATTGGTGTAAACGTTAAAGAAATTAAAATGATCATTTTGAATAGCAAATGTCCTGATAAGCAAAGTTACTGAGCGTAAAAGTTGTGATTATTTTCTTGCCCATCAATTTAAACATGTGTTCTGTGTGCTAAAAAGAACCGTCGCATTGAGACGGTTCTTTTAAGCACCCATAACATATGTTTTTGCTGAACAAATAAGGAACTAATTTTGAAATACGCACTCTTATCTGGATGCCTGGATATTGGTGATGCTTGAAAGAAGATATACATGCAATTTTAGCGCCAAATACGGAATGACATTTAGTTGCACTGTGATTGTTTTATATACTACAGTAAAACCTGTGTAAAACGGCCATACAAAACAAAGATCTTAATGACAAATGACAGCTTAATGAAGGTAGAAAGTATTGCAGAATGCTCCCCTTGGAGCATTCTGCAATACTTTCGACCTGCATTAAGTGATAATTGGGTTGAAAACCAATTTTCGGTTTTTTGAGAGTGGCCGTTTTACACTACTAAAAGCATCTACTTTTCTGCAAAAATTTCAAAAAAATGCATTAATACTTTTGGAACCATCTGATTATCTCCCCTTAAATTTTCACAGATATACAAATAAAGGAAGAATACACAACCTCGTTTGCTAATCATCTGATTACGTTCACTTGGCCCCTCGAAATGCCCATTGCTTGAGTTCTGAGACGTAAATAACCCACTTGTACTAAACAAAAGGTTAAAGTCGCTTCCGTAAGCATATGGCAACGAATTGGTTGTTTTACACGTCTTTGCTTTTTAATCCGTACAAATGTAATCATATGACAACTTATGAGTTGTTTTACACGTCTTTGCTTTTTAATACGTAATTATACGACAGCGAATTAGTTGTTTTACACGTCATTGCTTTTTAATCCGTAATCTTATGACAGTGAAGTAGTTGTTTAGCACGGCTTTGCTTTTTAATCCGTAATTTTACGACAGCGAATTAGTTGTTTTACACGTCTTTGCTTTTTAATCCGTGATCATACGACAGCGAAATTGGTTGTTTTTTACGTCTTGACATTTTAATCCATAATTATATAATACCGAATTAGCTGTTTTACATGTCTTGGCTTTTTAATCCGTATTCATATGACAACGAATAAGTTGTTTTACACGTCTTGGCTTTTTAATCCATACTCATATGACAATGAATGGGTTGTTTTTTACGTCTTGGCTTTTTTATCGATAATTATATAATACCGAATTAGCTGTTCTACACGTCTTGGCTTTTTAATCCGTAATCATATGACAACGAATGGGTTGTTTTTTACGTCTTGGCTTTTTAATCGATAATTATATAATACCGAATTAGCTGTTTTACATGTCTTGGCTTTTTAATCCGTAATCAAATGACAACGAATTAGTTGTTTTACACGTACTGACTTTTTAATCCATAATCATATGACAACGAATGAGTTGTTTTACACGTCTTGGCTTTTTAATCGATAATTATATGACAACGAATAAGTTGTTTTAAACGTCTGGCTTTTTAATCCATAATTATATGACAACGAATAAGTTGTTTTACACGTCTTTGCCTTTTAATCCATGATCCTATGACAACAAATGAGTCGTTTTGCACGTCTTGGCATTTTAATACATAATAGTATGACAACGAATGAGTTGCAAAACCCTCTTTGCTTTTCAATCTGTAATTATATGACAACGAATTAGTTGTTTCACACCACTTTCCCTTTTAATCCATACTCCATATGAAATTCAATTTTCTGCTGATACTATACTGGGAAAACTTGGACGCATTTTCACGAAGGAAATAATACGAATACATGTAATAACCAAACAATATTTCAGTAATCAACGTCGATGTAACACAATTTATCACATGACGTCACGTCTGGGAGTGGTATAGCGGCATTTGTTTTATGCTTTGCAGTGAAATCAATGCATATCAAAACCAAATAAAAGTGAAATCAATCACTAGTGATTAATAGTGACTGATATCAGTCTGTATTTTCACTGTAGCGTTTTTGGATTATCTCTGACTTTTCCATTCACTAAATGCATTTACTTCAAAACTTCAAACGCCCAAAATTTTCTTATTTGTGAACGAAAACACCAAGTGTGGGTGTGCATATTCTTAGTTTGAACGTGTCAAATATTTTGGTACCAAAATGATATGGCAAAATCTTAGTGTTTGACGCCAAACGCGATTTCTATATGGCTAAATCTTAGTGTTTTGACGCCAAAACGCAATTTCGAAGTAATTTTAGTGTCATTTGAAATATAGAATCTTTCATTCATGTCACTGTAATATCGAATTTATAAACATGTGAAAAAGCGATAAAATGATCGGCATAGCCTTGCAATTTATACCTTGTCTTTTCCCCAACTCGTGATTCGGGAGCAACCATTGACGCAAGATAGAAATACGATACCAAATACTGATTGGTAAAAACCATCGTCTGGGTCTAGGGCATTTCCATGTCCAACTGGCACATTCTATGTAGAGACTTTACATAGTGTATCTTACATGTATGTAAATTGGTGCTCATATCTTTAGAATTTATTTAATGAGTTGGTAAAAAGTGATAAAATGCGAAGCTTAGTGAACATTGTATCAACGAGTTTAATAATACAGGAGTAAGACTGTTAGATACTATTCATCATTCATGTGTGACACTAAATCAAATATACATGTACTTTCAAATCGGTCTTGGGCGTGAAAACGTCCAATTTTTGCCATATATATGCGCTGTTGTTATGACAGTAAATTCATAATCTTACTAAAAGCTGTTTTTATCGATTTGAAGGCATGGTATTTTATACCACCCACGAAATATCTCGTGATGTGCAATGTCTATACTGATGTAGGTGGTATGACATAGTTATACGATGATTGTTCACCTGTACGTTAGATAATCTACTCGCTAAAGCTTGTGGATTTATCTCCACGTACAGACGGACAACCCATGGTGTAAATATATTATATATCTCTCCCAGACGCAACGTCATGTGATAAATTTATTTTTGTAAACATGTATGCACTAAAATCTTAGTTCACTTACATATTTCACAATCTGATCAAAGCTATATAGAGTGTCAGAAATGTCCATTGCTCGAGTTTTGAGGTGTAATCACAAGCTGTGTTGACGTAGAACACAAACTTTGACAGCGAATATAGTTCTTGTACACATCTTTTCGTTTAATGCGGACGCCACAAATGGATCTCAATGTTCGGCGGAAGTAAGCGCCGGTGATGCTGTACAGAAAGAAGTTGACGCAGTAATTCATAAAGAAAATAGTACGGGTGATGGTCAACACGCCGTTCCAGTAATCAATGTCACTGGACAAGCCGTCCGTGTTGAGATACTGGTGGTGCAAGAAATTACGACACCAGACACTGAAGAATGGAAGGTTCAACGCCACAAAGTTTTTTGTAAACATGTATGCATTAAATCCTCAGTTCACTTACGTATTTCACAGTCTGGTAAGCAGCACAAACAATGCTATACAGTGGCGGATCCAGAGGGGGTTCAGGGGGTTCGAACGAATCCCTGTCTCTTGTTTTTAAATCTCCTATGAAAATGAAATAATTTGGTCTCAGTGAGACCAAATTATTTCCTTTTCATGGGATATTTAAGAAAAATGAGTGAAAATCATCAAAGCGAACCTATACACATTTATACATATGACTCCCCTTTCCAGAAATACTGGATCCGCCACTGCTATACATAGTATCAGAAATGTCCATTGCACGAGTTTTGAGGTGTAATCACAAGCTGTGTTGACGTAGAACACAAACTTTGACAACGAATATAGTTCTTGTACACATCTTTTCGTTTAATGCGGACACCACAAATGGATCTCAATGTTCGGCGGAAGTAAGCGCCCGTGTTGCTGTACAGAGAGAAGTTGACGCAGTAATTCATAAAGAAAATAGTCCGGGTAATGGTCAACACACCGTTCCAGTAATCAATGTCACAGGATAAGCCGTCTGTGTTGAGATACTGGTGATGCAAGAAATTACGACACCATACACTGAAGAAAGGAAGATTTAACGCCACAAAGTTTTTTTTTATAAACATGTATGCATTAAATCCTCAGTTCACTAAAATATTTCACAGTCTAGTAAGCGCCATAAACAATGCTATACAGCGGCGGATCCAAAGGGGGTTCAGGGGGTTCGCTCGAATCACCGTGCCTTTTTTTTTTAATCTCCTATGAAAATGAAATTATTTTGTCTCAGTGAGACCAAATTATATCATTCTCATGGGATATATAAGAAAAATGAGAGAAAATCATCAAAGCGAACCCACACACCTTTATACTCATGAATCCCCTTTCCAGAAATCCTGGATCCGCCACTGTTATACAAAGTGTCAGAAATGTCCATTGCACGAGTTTTGAGGTGTAATCACAAGCTGTGTTGACGTAGAACACAAACTTTGACAACGGATATAGTTCTTGTACACATCTTTTCGTTTAATGCGGACGCCACAAATGGATCTCAATGTTCGGCGGAAGTAAGCGCCGGTGATGCTGTACAGAAAGAAGTTGACGCAGTAATTCATAAAGAAAATAGTACGGGTGATGGTCAACACGCCGTTCCAGTAATCAATGTCACTGGACAAGCCGTCCGTGTTGAGATACTTGTGGTGCAAGAAATTACGACACCAGACACTGAAGAATGGAAGGTTCAACGCCACAAAGTTTTTTGTAAACATGTATGCATTAAATCCTCAGTTCACTTACGTATTTCACAGTCTGGTAAGCAGCACAAACAATGCTATACAGTGGCGGATCCAGAGGGGGTTCAGGGGGTTCGAACGAATCCCTGTCTCTTGTTTTTAAATGTCCTATGAAAATGAAATAATTTGGTCTCAGTGAGACCAAATTATTTCCTTTTCATGGGATATTTAAGAAAAATGAGTGAAAATCATCAAAGCGAACCTATACACATTTATACATATGACTCCCCTTTCCAGAAATACTGGATCCGCCACTGCTATACATAGTATCAGAAATGTCCATTGCACGAGTTTTGAGGTGTAATCACAAGCTGTGTTGACGTAGAACACAAACTTTGACAACGAATATAGTTCTTGTACACATCTTTTCGTTTAATGCGAACACCACAAATGGATCTCAATGTTCGGCGGAAGTAAGCGCCAGTGATGCTGTACAGAAAGAAGTTGACGCAGTAATTCATAAAGAAAATAGTCCGGGTAATGGTCAACACACCGTTCCAGTAATCAATGTCACAGGATAAGCCGTCTGTGTTGAGATACTGGTGATGCAAGAAATTACGACACCATACACTGAAGAAAGGAAGATTTAACGCCACAAAGTTTTTTTTTTTATAAACATGTATGCATTAAATCCTCAGTTCACTAAAATATTTCACAGTCTAGTAAGCGCCATAAACAATGCTATACAGCGGCGGATCCAAAGGGGGTTCAGGGGGTTCGCTCGAATCACCGTGCCTTTTTTTTAATCTCCTATGAAAATGAAATCATTTTGTCTCAGTGAGACCAAATTATATCATTCTCATGGGATATATAAGAAAAATGAGAGAAAATCATCAAAGCGAACCCACACACCTTTATACACATGAATCCCCTTTCCAGAAATCCTGGATCCGCCACTGTTATACAGAGTGTCAGAAATGTCCATTGCTCGAGTTTTGAGGTGTAATCACAAGCTGTGTTGACGTAGAACACAAACTTTGACAACGGATATAGTTCTTGTACATATCTTTTCGTTTAATGCGGACACCACAAATGGATCTCAATGTTCGGCGGAAGTAAGCGCCGGTGATGCTGTACAGAAAGAAGTTGACGCAGTAATTCATAAAGAAAATAGCCCGGGTAATGGTCAACACGCCGTTCCAGTAATCAATGTCACTAGACAAGCCATCCGTGTTGAGATACTGGTGGTGCATGAAGTTACGACACCAGACGCTGAAGAAAGGAAGATTGAACGCCGCAAAGGTTTTGTAAACATGTAAGCATTAAATCCTCAGTTTACTTACATGTACATTTTTCACAATCTGGTAAGCGCCATAAACAATGATATACAGTGGCGGATCCAGATGGAGTTCAGGGGGTTCGCTCGAACCCCCTCCCCATCCCCCGTTTTTAAATCTCCTATGAAAATGAAATAATTTGGTCTCAGTGAGACCAAATTATTTCCTTTTTATTGGGATATTTAAGAAAAATGAGAGAAAGTCATCAAAGCGAACCCACACACATTTATACATATGAATCCCCTTTCCAGAAATCCTGGATCCGTCACTGCTATACAGAGTGTCAGAAATGTCCATTGCACGAGTTTTGAGGTGTAATCACAAGCTGAGTTGACGTAGAACACAAACTTTGACAACGAATATAGTTCTTGTACACATCTTTACGTTTAATCCGGACACCACAAATGGATCTCAATGTTCGGCGGAAGTAAGCGCCGGTGATGCTGTACAGAAAGAAGTTGACGCAGTAATTCATAAAGAAAATAGTCCGGGTAATGGTCAACACGCCGTTCCAGTAATCAATGTCACTGGACAAGCCGTCCGTGTTGAGATACTGGTGATGCAGGAAATTACGACACCAGACACTGAAGAAAGGAAGGTTGAACGCCACAAAGAAAAATGAGATTGCAAGAAGAATGAGTGTGAATTCCAGTCGTATCGGAGATTCCCGATTATTCAAATCATTGTGACGGTAATTCCGGAGAAACAAGGTCCTCACTATCAAGAGATTCAGGAATGTGATGATAAGGAATGGTATGAACGTAATAAGAACGGCGAAAACGCTGTCAAGAACAAACGAGATGTTTTTGTGGTCCTGCGAGCTTGCGCATGCCGTTCTACCTCTGATGGTTGTCGATTCACTTAGAAATGGCTTGTAAAGAACCAGTACACAGGAGATTAACAGGAGGGAAAATATGAAACGTTTAGCGCCTCGTTTGAAACTTTTCAAAGGATGACACACGGCGATGTATCTTTCAACAGTGAACACAACAATAAGCCAGCTTGACATCATCCTTGACACGTAAGATAAAAATAGCAGGCATTGACAGATGCCATTGCTGTCAATAAACGCAACTCTGGATCCCGGCGCGATATGCACCAAACCTCGACGTAGCCATTCAACAAAAACATAGAATACCAGCGTGCATATGTCTGACGTTGATAACGCTGCTAGATAGGTGCTGGCTGATAGTTTCCTCATTGCCTTTGACGTAAACACCGCCAGTGAGACGCCGTTCCCTACCAGTCCAACTATGAATATCACAGGCGTGAAATAGGCGAAAAAGTTCTTCCCAGCTTGAAGCATGTCATCCGTTTCGCTCCGGGTACCATGTTGGAATAAGTCGGCGAAATTTGACGTCGTGTTGGTGCAGTTGAGAAGAAAGTTAAAGCCTGATGCGAACGGAAACTTGTTCTCCATTTTGTTGCAGCCCTTTGGAACAGCTGAGAAGTTGAACTGAAACAAAAAAGACAAAATACAGTAAAATTTCGAAATTTAGAACTTTCATTTTTTGAAATACTTGCAAATTCGAAAATAAATTTTGGAAACACTGGATTCAGAGAATATGACCTATTCATAAACTTTTTGAAAAACTGAGTGTAGTAACATATGTTTTGGGTGAGTAAAAGAAACGTCTCATTAAGACGTTTCTTTTACGCGCCCAAAACTTACGTTTGATTGAAAAAACTGCTAATAATCATTTTTTTTGGGGGGGGGGGTTATGTATATTTATGTCCTCCCCTATAATCGAACTACTGATAATTCGAAATAAAACCTCAAGTCCCGAGGTCTTCCAATTTTACGTGATTGGACTGTAAAAACTTTGAATGTGTACACATAGGTCTAGAAGGGGCATTTAGAACTTGCAGGTGTTTTCAAATGCCCCTATCATTTATATAGATCCTATGTGTAACCACAAATGTTAGACAATTTGTCCACTGATTTATCTTTTGTTCTGCTGTGTCAGTCAAAAGGGTCATCACACATTCGACCGAACGTGTCCATCGTGTGTAAAATATGGCATGCCAAACTTCTAGCAAGGCACCAACGCAGAGTAAATCACGATCTTTGCCTCAATTCCATGTGTCTTGGGCGGCTGCTGACACCCCTTCACTACGCAAAAAGTGATTCAGCAAATATGCATGAAGCATGTGGTCTGAAAGTTACTCAACAAATATAGATATCCTTTGACGGTTACATGACATTTTCCGAATTTTCAATAACTGTCTCAAAAAATTATTTTAATCCAAACTGGAAGAAAGTACTAAGTTTGTTTACCGTTTTACGACTTCCAATGCCGAACCGGAAGTGGATTCAACTGTTTTCGTTATTGAACCTTTGTTAAGAATCGGATCGTTCGGTAGGCGTTTAAGGTTTAAATCAAACCACGCTCTGTTTTGAGTCAAAGTGAACTCGTCCTTATTACGTACATGCACTTGTGTTCTTAAGGTAAAGGTACTGCTTACAACTTGACCGATTTGAAAAGCTATGCGTTTGTTATTTTGAGCACCAGCGACACTTTCGATATAGACAGATTAGATAAGATGCCTCTCTTTTCCTGTAGCACAGCGGGGATCCTGCAAATTGTGTCCTATTATCCTGGTAATTTCGTCTGACCAAAAGGAAACCCTATATTAACTTAGCTGCATCAATTTGTAGCCTTTTACGCGGATCTACCGCACACAGTACGACTTCCGATATTGAAATGCAATCTAAACCGGGCATAAATGCTGATAAATAGTCTCGTTTCCGATGTGAGCCTCGTTTTGGAAGCGGGTCAGATGGTCGAACGAGAGATTTTTTCCTCTTGATGTTTTTAAAAGACAAGTATTAGTTTTTCAAAAAAGCTGGCGGTCGTTTAGCCCTATCATTGTATGTATTCTTGCCCACTGCATGCTTCCATTTTGAACTTCTAGAGCTGGTACATGTAGATTTATTCTAAACTCTGATTATTAACATCTGAACTGTGATTTGTTACCATTTAACACATGCTTCCAGTGAGGATGTTGCTTGATCTTTTGAAAGCACCCGGCTTATGCATGGTATGTTATGGTAATGTATCTAGCATGCAACACATTTATGGAAAATCATTTGACAACACTAGACAGCACATTTTTTAAAAACTGATGCCAGAAAATCAAGGCCACAGTGGTCGCTTAACTGTATATGTATAGACACCGTGACCCCAAGATGTGTTAACAAACCAAATTTGGGATTCCCAGAATTTATGCTCGTGACACGATTTTTCTAGATCTGATGGCAGTGGTAAAGGTACATGACGCTCCATGACCCTAAATGCATTAAGACACGAATTTTGGCATTCCTACCTAAAATAATATAGGAGATATACTCCGGACATGATATGAACACTCAAACACTTAGGACACTAAGGACAGGCAGTTTGATTACTATATGCCTCCCTTTGGGGGCATAAAACATGTTTGTCATGACCGTCATAAGACAGTGCCTGAGTTCATTGTAATTGTATGTGATCAGATGTGGTTGGTTTACTGATGTGAAGTTTGCTCGCTCTCTTTGCCAATCAAGGACGTTTCGACTTTGGGACGTTTTATTTTCGCCAGCTTTTTTGAAAAGCTAATACTTATTGCGTTATATAAGTGGCAGGGCAAATTGACGCCTTCTTTGTGAAAATTAAACTCGCAAACGAGCTTGCCTCGCGCTATTGGTAGCCCTACAGATTTCACGGACAGTATATTTCGCGCTGTAGGTCAACCCACGATATTTGGTACCCCACTCGTTGTTCGGCAGTGAATAAAATATAGCCTGTGCACGGCATAAAGGTTTGGTCAAAACCTGAATTTGATGTATTTTTTGATTGAAGTTTATATAAGCGGCCGGCCATGGCCGACCGCAATAATTACTCACAGAATAGCAAACTGCATTTATTATGGAGGTGATAAAATAATGTACAATTATTGACAGTATTGGAACTTCTTGCCGGAAAAGCCAAACAAGATATGAGTCACAATCTGTGAAAACCAGCCGTCAAAATTTAGTTAATTACACATACTTTATCTACTAGGTATTAAGAAGTTTTCCTGCAAAATTAATGAATTTATCTCCATTATTCATGGAAATATGGTCTTTTGAAACAATGCACTATCTAAACTTTAACACGCAACGTCAAAAACGTCATGACGTTACTTATGACGTCAAAGTTGACTTCCTCATTTGCGGGTTTGTCGGGTGCATGAAAAACATGCTATTTCTTGCCAACATACTTTTTTATTATCCTTAGCATGTGTACAATGGTATTTGCAGAAAAGTTGACACTGGTTCATTTTTGCCTAAAGTTGGCATGATCTGAAAACGACTGACCCTACTTTAAAAAGTATGTCAGTTGCTAAGGTAAAACTGTTGCCATGGAAACATATGGCATGACAACGAAGAAGTTAAATCAGAAATAATTGCCAGTTTTATTATACTATCCACCTGAATAGGGTTTAAGGTTAATATATAAACATGTCAAATTTCTCATTTTTTTGTGTTTTTCAATAGTTTTTACATAAAAAGTCCTAAATGTCATTAAGATAGGTTTTCACAGATCGTGGTTCATATTATTTACGAAAAAAAATCCAACTCCTGACCGGGTATCCGCTAAATTTGTGTTTTTTTATTTCTTCAAAATTGCCTTGTCACTGATTCAGAAAAACCTGTGTAAAATGACCACTCTCAAAAATTGCTTTTCAAGATTCATTCTCGCTTAATGCAGGTCAAAAGTATTGCAGAATGGAGCTACCATTTGTCATTAAACTCTTTGTTTTGTCCATTTTTGAGTGGTCGTTTTACTCAGGGTTTACCATATTCCGGAAGTTTGTGGATCGTGTACACTTCCATACATTTGTGGAGCGGAAGAACAGTTTACCATTGCTTTTCAGAACGAGTCGAATCTATTTCCAAAAATATAATACACTTGAATACTTTGTAGTAGTTCTATTTTATTTGGTACAATTCCGAGAAATGTACACAATATGAAACCTTGGTAAAATGCACATGCCTCGAGGTTATAAAAAACTGTTTCATGCTCAACTCAATTAAGCATGATAATTTATACTGCTCATAAATGTTAAAATGCCAACAATTGTTGGCATTTTAATAATTATAAGCAGGATAAATACCATATCTTAGAATTCTAGAGCAAGGAAAAAAACTTATTTTTCAGCATTTTAGTTTTTCTGGGTTAAAAATTCATGCTCAGTTCAGTTGAGCATGAAAAAATTTCTATGTCCTTGGGGCCAGGTAGATTTCCTGCGCTTATATTTCTTTAAAGACGTACGCAGATGAGGTGACTGCGTAACAATATACAGTAATGCGTGCTCAGATCTAATAAATGACAGTTTTTACCGGTCAAATTTCCTCATAAAAGCGGATTCTCAGCTAAATGTAGAATTTCACTTAAAGTAGGATATAAAAAAACATGGATCATAATATTTCAATAAATGTCAGCTGACTGAAAATGAGTTTATGGGTTACTTTGGGTTTTATTGCCAATGCTACTTAATGTATTGTAGTTGTATAATCTACAAGTAGAGCGGTACATGAGATTTCAAACAATGTGGTATGTGCGACCAGCAAAGGCTCAGATCAGCCTGCGCATACGCTCAGTCTGATCAGAGCCTTTGCTAGTCGCTTGAATATTCTATGACTCTTAGGCTACTGGCCGAACGTCATTTGGAGTTTCTAAGCTTAAAAGGAGGCCTCAGAGGCTCTTCTGAGTCTATTCATGTCAAAATGCCACATTGTTGGAAATCACATGTCACTGCTAAAATGGTCAAAGAAATATCTGGATACTAAAGGAGACAATAACATTGAAAGCAAGCGAATCTGAATTGCAAGCTCTTATTAATACATGCGATCTGCCGTAGACCCGATAAAATCGCAGAAAAATAATTAGAAAGTTGCACAATCTTTCTCAATGGAGGACAGCCGTTTTAAAAATGTGTGACGTCACACATCCAGAATTATATATGCATAAATTGAAAACATAGTTACCTACTATTCAATTTAAATTTTGCATTTTTTAAGATTCTTCTACTTTGAAAAGAAAGCTGACAATGGCATGATAGTTTGAAATTAAATTGGAGATTTTATTGGCTTATCAAAATTTACCTGAATATGAATTAATATTTCAACTAGAAACCTCGATAAACTTATTAGAAGTGAGATTTTTTTATTTTAGGATTGCTGTAACTTTATTATTTTACATCTGATTTGGTCAGGTTTGTGGCAGATCGCAAAGTGTTAAGCTGCATTTTAGAGTCTATCGGTGTTCCTGGCTTGTTAACACGAACTGTTGGTGTGCCTCAAGAAGACTTGCACACATCACATTATAGATAGAATTTATCTATCTATCATGTCTACATGTATCTATACTGAAGGACTTTAGAAACGCACCACCTGCTAAAATGCTAAATTATTGTCAAAATGTAATATATTAATTATGTGAAAAATGAAATTGACAAGTCCCTTCACTTAGCTTGCATTCAATATGAAAATCGAAACGCTGTGTGTTATGGTTGCCGTGACGTCGTGATTATTCTTAGACATCCTAAATTTAAAAAGTCACAGGGTATCAATGCCTTCCATAAGTAGGGCAAAAATGTTTTCGAACCGATGTTTGTTCTCGAAAATGCAAGGAAAAACATAATCAATTCATGAAGTTTTAGGCCTCTGGTTAAGTCCATTTCGTCTAGGTGACGTCATTATTTTTGTTACGTAATTGGCTGTTTATATCCTAAGCAACAGGAATAATCAAAAAGTTTTAGTGCCACAAGATACTCCGCAACCCGTTGCGTAGAAGACAAAAGTATCGCGAAATGCACGAGCGTCATCCGCCAGTATTGCTGTTAGAAAATTAAGACTGACGTTAGCAAAGAAACGCTGCGACTGGGAGTGTAATTAATCGATTATTTCCGATTATTTTCGAAAATTTTCTTGTTTTTTCCGTTGGTTAAGACATCTGGCTACCAGCTCAAAGTTTTTGCTTTTAAATTAAATTAATCTCACAGTTGTCAGACGACAATAGTTGAAAAACACTAAAGTCATTATTGCGTCAGAATGAGCTGCTTGAACAAATTGAAACTATGGCAAATGATGGTCCATTGTGTAAGCGGAAAAAAGTAATAAAAATATCCTCAAATCAACCATATTGAAAAGAAAGTGAAAATATAATTGGTGCGTTTCTTAAGTCCTTCAGTATATCATCAAAATATTGTTATACTTGGGAGTTTATATGTCTTCATAATCTGGTCCGTCCGGACTGTCAAGTTCCGGAAGAAACGAAATTTCCATAAAGATTAAGCTGGTGCTAGGTGACAGGAGAGCTGGCCCCAAGGTTATAAAAAAAAATTCATGTTCAACTCAAATGATCACGAAATTTCAACTGCAATACTAAAATTCGAACTTTGTCAATCGTTAACTAAAACGTTCCAAAGGACATCATTTTGGTATAATGGTATTTTCGAGAATCCCTGGTAATGGGCGACTTTTCTGGCAACGCATAGTACGGTGCCAATTTTTAGGTTCAGACTGATATTCTATACTGTGTAATTTTCTTGAAAGTATTTTCACTCATTTTACTAATTCATTATTGTTTTCAAAGTAGCGTTACTTGATCCATTTCTCACACAAAATCTTATGACAGTGTTAGGACCCTCCATTAGAGATTTCTCTGGAGGCGAATTTGATATGCGGTCAAAACATTTGCCAGCCTTGGCTTTAACTATTCAGCTGTTCACCGCAGCGACTTAATGTCGTCTGCTGTGTGTCGTCTGTTGTGTGTCGTCTGCTGGGTGTCGTCTGCTCTGTGTCGTCTGTTGTGTATATGATACTGTTCAGTATTTCTTGAATAAAAATCCCTACTACCGAAATATGAGTAATGCCCCATTCTCGCGAGACCTGACGATACCTCATCTAGATCTCTCGCATTATGGGAGCTACACGGTGTATCCCGTTCAATTCTCGGGGCTCTTATAGTGGCACAATTTATAGTTAAAGCACAGAGAAAATTTCTCAATTAGTCACATTTACCGGATGTGAAGCCCTAATTCATGCAAACGGTGATCGCATACTTTATTTTAATAAAAACGGCGGAGGAATGGCGGTTCAATCCCAGTGTGCTCTGCGCGAAAGGTGACAGGTCAGTGCGTGCGAGAGCGCTTCCTGTCTGCGACAATGGTACATTGTATAATACTACAAAACGTTGCACACCGTGTACCGGTAATAGCCTAATGCCATATAATTTCCTTGTTTAACCAATTTAAGCCTGGCTCCCATTTTATGGGACATCGGTAAACAGTGCAGATCCAGATCAGACGCTGCAAAACGCAATGTCTGATCAATGTCTCCACGGTTTGCTTACAGAATATTTATGAAAATTATCAAACTTGAATACCTCATAAACTCTAAAAACGGAAATGTACTGGTAGACTTGATAAGGATGGAGAATTCAATTAGGCAAAATGTGTCAAGGGATTGTCCTATCCTTATGATCATGTAATACATGTAATGAGGTCAAAGTAAGAAGCCACAAAAATGAAAATGGAATAATCTTATTAGGAGTCAGGGATCTGATAATTGTCGCTTACATTGTATAAGATCAGTGAATGCTCAGGCGAGCTTGTTAATCGACGTCGGCTCACCAGAGTCTTCGCTGCTACTGGAAGTGAATAAAGGTTCGAACTTAAATCCAGACGTCTTGGCCTATTTTGATACCGCTGACACAGCTCATTTTAACAATGTATTTTGCCTATACGACACGTACCATAAACGCATTAGTTGGCCCATGATTTTACTAATGCTTCTATGATAGGTTATTATGGTTATTTGCATGAGAAAACCTTGCTTCGGTGGTTCCTAACAGCAAAGGCTCTAACCAGACTGCTCAGCTGCAGTGACCAGCTAGAGTATTTGAATTTTGGCGTAGCAAGTTCAGCTAAGAGTGCCACTCTTTAGCCAGTGTAATACTAGCCAGACTCCGCAGATACGCATGATGGTTTGCACAATTTTGTTCGCATTGTCTTTTTTTCTCTCGCGACTAGATCTTTATGTGGGAGGTGACGGCTCTTAACAGAACGAAGATGGAAATAGAGCAGAGCAGCCATATTATGCTAAAAGCATGTAGATTATATTGATACTGCTGACCACCCCCGCACCCACCATTTCGAATGATGGATGGAGGGATGAACGGACGGACTCTCTTACATTTGGATTCTTGTTGGGTTCTTACAGTGTTAGGAAAAGTAGCCAAGAAAGCGTAAGTACCCAACAAATCCCAGATAATTTCTTACGGAATAAACCTCATTTTGAGTTAATTAGCTCCCTTAATATGCAAATTAGGTTTATTCCGTAAATAATTTTTAAAAACTATAAATTTGAAGATAATTTCGGAAATTTAAAGTACCCAACAAGGGTCCATTCGTGAGTACGGACGGACGGACAATTTTTACGGAATAAACCTCATTTTGAGTTAATTAGCTCCCTTTATATGCAAATGAGGTTAATTCCGTAAATGATATTTAAAAACTAATTTGAAGACAATTTCGGAAATTTGAAGTTCTCAACAAGGATCCATTCATGAGTACAGACAGACAGACAGGCAGGCAGGCATAGATAGATAGATAGATAGATAGATAGATAGATAGATAGATAGATAGATAGATAGATAGGTAGGTAGGTAGGTAGGTAGGTAGGTAGGTAGGTAGGTAGGTAGGTAGGTAGGTAGGTAGGTAGGTAGGTAGGTAGGTAGGTAGGTAGATCAGAGCGTCCGAATATTTGCTTTCTGTTTGAAATAATGTGCCCCAATCCAATTTACTCAGCTGTAGGGACTAGCTTAGGAAGATATTGTTAGGTGGCTCTACATCACGCGAAAGCCTGTTTACGGTGTTAACCATTAGGTAAGGCTCAAATCTGCCTGCACAACTACATGGACTGGTTATGATTTTGAAAAGTTGTATGTACCATCGTGTAGCTCTTATACGTTCTAGGCATCGAACATCAAAGGCACAGATCAGACTGCGTGGACGCGCAGTCTGATCTGCGCCTTTCATGTTCGGAAATTGCAACAATACGTGATCTACTGGTGTGCCTCAATAATTCCCTGCGGACTAGCAGACCCCAAAGGTCGGCTATTTTGTAACAGTTATTCACGTCGAAACAAGATTTGCTAATTTAGACAATTTATTGCAGACTGTTGTATCTTAGCGTTCTAAATTTGATTTGTGTTTGAGCCGCAAGCTAAACTGGACAATGTACTACACGCTACTCCCACAGCCATGGACGAAATGGGCCTCGACGCGAGAATACCTGTCTTCGGGGGTTTGCGAACAACACAGGCGTAGACCAGCCTGCGCTTCCGCGCAGACTGATCAGCGCCTTTGTTATTCGCTCTTGGGAAAGCCTAATATCTAAACTTGCTACAAGCGAAATTTCAATTTTCTAGCTAGTCTCTGAAGCTGAGGAGACTGGTTTCAATCTCACTTTGTCGGAAACCCTGAAGATAGGTTTTCTTTCGACGAGGCCCAAGTTATTATGGCAATAAGATAATCGGGCAAAAAACAAGGTTTCCTAGAAAGTGGCCAGGTTGTATATCAATATCAAATTGAAGGGAATGATGAGTAGATCAACTTGGACGAAATGATTATAGCATCATTTACGGGCAAATATCAATTTTTACAAGATCGTGACAATGCTGTACATGTAGACCGGCCAAAAAAATTAAGACCCATGTCAGTTTTTTCCATAGGCATAATGTTAAATTCCTGAAGTTTATTGTTTATTATACAAATATCTAAAACAATTGAAAACTCTTATCAAATCAAGTTTGACAACAAAAGCTTACATGTACGGTAGGTGTAATTACGCAGATTCAATTGACAATAAAGATGGTCTTTTGATATGTGCTTAATTTCCCAACCTGCATTGTTTGCTAAGCCAAATCGATCTTCAGAGAAAGAATTTCTTTTTTGGGGGTGCCGGAAATTATCCCCTGTAACCCCTCAATATGTACAATGGACCACCCTGACTTACAATGTAACTATATCAAACGTTAAGGAAAATGACATTGGTCTTGAAAAGGTAGAAAATGGCGATGATGTTAAGAATTTCTCACCGAAAAGCAACGTGGTTCGTTTTGAGTTCCAACATCATGGTTTGGATTAGAAATAGGACAAAAGTTACGCTCTCTCATCTTGAGGGTGACCGTTTGAGATATAGCGCATATTCCAAAGCCATTATTTTTTGTCTCTTACAGGAGCGGACCCAGGATTTCTAGAAAGGGGGTTCATATGTTTAAGGGTGGGGGTCGCTTTGCTGATTTGATCTCATTTTTCTTGAATATCCCATGAAAATGAAAAAAATGTTGGTCTCACTGAGACCAAATTATTTCATTTTCATAGAATATTTTAAAAAAGGGGGCGGGGAGGGGGGTTCGAGCGAACCCCCCTAAACCCCCTCTTGATCCACCACTGTCTTAACGTTGCTCAATAAAGGTGCTTTAAAGGCTTAGTTCCGCTTCTTTTTAAAGCTGCATCTATGTCATTTGATAGAGCAATTTCATTTACGATGATGTAATTTAATCTTCAGAGAAAGTTGACCAGGCAAATTAGAAAATATCCAGAATGACAAATTTAGAAGCAAGGAGGCGTACAGGATAAATTGACAGTTAAACATGGCACGATTAATCCATTAATGCCCTGATCTCTTTTATAAAAGTCACTTCCGCAGTCTGGGTCGAAGAGTATTTAAAGGACTATATTTTGGTTTATGAGGGGTATAAGGGACGAATTACACCACGTCTAAGTTTAGTTTAATATCTCACCGGACTAAGGCGACTCCCTGTATCTAGTCAGCAAGGCCCCCAAGATACATATCTATATTTTATCAGAAAATACATGCACCCGTCAACGGACCTCTTTATTACCCTATGACAGGGTTCAAAATACCCTTATTTTGACAATCCTTTGATCTGCCTAGCATAGTGCCTAGGGAGAGTACTAGTAAAAACAAATTCGTGAGTGGTAAATGTACCACATTAAGGGTCTAACATTCATAGAGGATCTTACATGAGTGCTCATCTTGTTGCAGATATAGAGAATCTTACATGATCGCTCCTCTTGTTGCAGATATAGAGAATCTTACATGAGTACTCCCCTTGTTGTAGATATAGTGTGCTCCTCTTGTTGCAGATATAGAGGATCTTACATGGGTGATCCTTTTGTTGCAGATATAGAGGATCTTACATGAGTGCTCATGTTTTATTGAATTTCTTAAACGAGTTGGGGAAAAGCGATAAAATGCGAGGCTTGCTGAGCATTTTGTCGCTTTTTCGCAGCGAGTTTGATCGATTGGATAATACAGGAGCAAAAATGTTGGATTCTGTTTATCATATGACATTAAAATTACTTAAAAATAAATCGCATTTGGGTATGAAAACGTCATTATTTTGCCATCTTTTACGCAACGTTATAATGAACGTCATTACGTTACGCTACTTAAGAAATAGATAAGCTCCAGCAGTGAATTGTTGAGTAATAATTCACTGTTTGGAGGTCAGTTGTAAAGAAGATCAAGTCACGAGCGCGCAGCGCGAGTGATTTATCTTCGTACAACTGACTGACAAACAGTGAATTATTACTCAACAATTCACGCTCTGGAGCTGATCTATTTCGATTCTAACACACAATAAACGACGAAAACACATTCGAAGTCTTCAGCTTCTTCCAACTTTCCGCCATTGCACTGAAGAACTCCCGCCAATACTTAGACTACGTCGCATACGTTTACATGTAATTGTAACGTCTATCAAGCGTAAAAACGACGTTACGCCGTCTAACGCCATGAATGACGTCATTTCTCAGTGACGTCAGCTATCACACACTTTAGCTGTGAATTATTGTCCGATATATCACAGTCTGTTACCGTTAGCTCTATAGGCGAGGTGTGTTAGAATTGTCTGTAAACCACTAGTGGTGTATCGATTTTATTGCATGACGTTATATCACTTCCAGAGGCGACGTCATGTGATTAACGTCTTAAAATGCCTAGATGGACTACATTGTATCAACCCAGGCAGCATACAAACTCGGGTCACTAGGCCCGCCAGTGAAACACCGTTCGAATGGCGGGCCGATGGTGGTACATTTTATGCTTCCGGGAAAGGCATATCTGATCTATGATCTCAGTATATGTTTAGGCATTGAACAGTTAACCTGTCACATTCCTAATATAATAATCCTACCCGCCTGCCTGCCTATCTTCTATCTATATATCTATTCTGACGATTTTCAGACTCAATAACTAGGCCCCGCCTACTTTTTATAAGCCTGGGTTCCAGTCTGATCATTTTTATTCTTTTTCATTTTTCCGTTTCTTGGTCAAAACGGACTATCGATACCTTTGATGTGGTATCTTTGTATTCTCTTATTTTTTAGAATATTAGCATATGAAAAAAAATATTGCCACAATATTGACGTCTGGATCCAGGCTAACTGTTTATGAGTCTGGTCACGGAACAAAACATGCAATCTATGTTTCTAATGCACTTGCAAATGATTGGATAAAGACATAAACTTGCGACAGTATACATGTATCATAATGAAAGACCCAGGCTTGTGGTTTTTAATTTTAAACAGGCCTTTGGTTAAGAGTGCGTAACAGAAAAAAATATAATTTTCTTATTTGTCAATCGAAAAATATGTTGTGGGTACTCAAAAGAACCGTCTCAATGAGACGGTTCTTTTGAGCACCCAAAAATATTCTTAAAATTATGGGAAAGAAAGAAAATATTTACAATTTTACGCTAAAAAAATGTTTATCTAAACCTATGGGTTTAGCTTTGCTCAGCTGGACCTATGCCTTCATTTTAGATTAGTGTGTTTTCTTCACATTTGCATCCTGATATAGATTAAAGACGCCATTAAGTGCGTTCATTCCAATAGACTTCTTTCCAAAGAGAAAGATTAGCAACATTTGTGAAATATATAAAGCAATTTATTTGCATATGCACTTTCAATTAGTCGATGCAAAGTTTAATGCAGGTTCAATTAATATTGTCTGTTTCAAAATTGCTCGATACATCAAAATCATTTTATCCCGTTTCCAAGGCAATTCAATCTTGAAGTATGAAAAGAAACCGCATGTCAGTAAAAGGTATCAGTCCAATCGCTAGAAATTCACATAAAAACTGTCCGTAAACAATTAAACCCTTGTCATTTAAAAAAACACACACTGTAGATCCAGATCAGCTGGCTTTTAACAAAGCCATCAGGTCAGGATCCTGGAATTGAAAATACACGCTTAGAACTGCAATGTTTCCGGTCATCATGATAATAAAAGAGAGAGGGGCCGTAGTACATAAAACAAAATGAAAAGGGGTAATATGTGGATTAGTATATATTATAATTTATTGACTCACTCTTGAAATATGTTCTTAAAAAGGTTATCCTTTGGAAGCAAAGAATGCACCGAAGAACTGAAACTAGAGTGTGCAAGTTTTCTGGGCCAGACTAGCTAGTTTCGGTCATTAAGGCCTCATTAGTGACCCTCTAATAATTTCAAAGTTCCCAGATGAAACCCATGATCCCAAAGGACAAGAAAATAAAATCCAAACTATAGTGAAGGGCAGGGAGACGTTCTACCGCCGCCTCACAGTGTTGAAAGCATTATTATATAATATATACGCCATCCTCATTAAACAAAGTGTATCTAAATTACCACTGCACAGCTGATTGTCACAGTATACACAGTTCAAAATATTTAAAGGAACACGAAATGTTTTGCCATTACATTGTACTTGCATATAAGTGAATACACTGTACATAGTTTGACCAATACCAAAAGAGTGTCTTGACCCACTGACATGGGCGAATCCAGAAGGGGGACAGGGGGTCCGGACCCCCCCCCCCCGCCCCCCTTGAAAAATAATAAAATATAGGGTTTCTTAGCAATACTGGTCCGGATCCCCTGAAAAATCACAAAGCTACCAAGCCAGCATTCAATTTTGGGCTATTATTGGCACGTCAGTGGCGGCCGTTGATTGCCCGCTAATAGTAGTATTTGGATCCTTCCTCTCCTCATCCAGCTAAAATAAAAAAAAAAAGGTTGGACCCCCTCTGATAAAATTTTCTGGATCCGCGCATGACTGAGGATAGTGAATATTGATAAGTCTGGAAATCTCTGGCATATTTAATGTAAAAGTGACATTTTTGCTGAAAATTCAATTTTTTCTCAGAAACATTTTAAGAGGATTTTTAAAACAAGTTTCAGCTTTACCGAATAATAAATCAAATACATATAGCTGGCCTCTATAACTGAGCGGACCTACTTGAGTATAACCTGGTCGTCATTCACGAATGGTCTTTGTCAAATATATTTATATATTCATTAGAAATTAAAAAACTGTTTATTTTGTTATTCGTCTCCTAGAAAATATAGTAGCTAAATTTGCTACGTGAAACAACTCATTTTTTTAGCTGGCCTTCGTAACTTGTCAGACAATTTTGATTATAATCCCAAAGCAGGTTTTCATGCAACAAGGCCAATTGTTTGCCTGGAAAGGACAAATTGCAGTAGTTTGTTGTAGGCGCGACTCAACCTTTCTTATATTAATAAAGAAATCTGTCCAATTTCCATATAGATACTTTATGGAATAATAGTCTGTACGATCGCTGCAAAATTATTTTCTAAATTGTTAGGTCTGTAAGCGACAAAAGATGTAGCCGCTTCCAGACATTACAAATTAGAAAAAACTGCATAAGATTTTGCAACTCAAATTGCAAGTTAGGAAATAAAGTCTCAGTACGATAGCTGCAAGATTAATTTCTAAAAGTACACTGTCGTAAGTCATAATTTCGATACTGGCTTCAATAGACGTAAGTATTTCTATTTTACTGATGGTTTCGTGCAAGAAATCGAAACATATGGAGGCAAAGAAAATACAGTTTTCAAAATAGTTTCCCCTTTTCAATATACACCATATCATAAATAAAATGTGACTTTGGTGTATTATAAATTTTGAACTGTCCGTGCGTCCGTCCGAGCCGTATTCGTGTCTGGAGCATATCTCCTATATTATTTAAGATAGGAATCCCAAATTCGATGTGTGGATACATCTTTTCGTCCTGGAGTGTCGCGTACTATTTTCAGGTTGCATTGACCTCTGGCCTCAATTCTAGAAAAATCGTGTCCGGAGCATATCTCCAACTGTCGCATTTTCGCATTCCTTTTTGCGAATTGATTTCCATTATTTGAGGTAGGGATCCCAAATTTGGTGTGTGGATACACCTTGGGGTCGCGGAGTGTCGCGCACTGCCTTCGGGTCACTGTGACCTTGACTTTAAATGCTGGTCTCAATTCTAGAAAATCGTGATCTGCAAAACTGCTTGTATAATGTATGTAATTACATGTTGTCGCTGGTGTAACAAGTGACGTTTCTGGCGTGACTGTTTGGTATATGTCAATCCGACCAGACGATCTAGACTGGGACTGAAATTAATCAATTTGGATACGCCACTTTCACAGACCAACCTATGACACCAAGGATGAGATTCACTATGACACAGACAGGCAATTACAGTCACCCAAAGAAGCTGAGCGTAGTCAGCGTAGTCAGTTGGTAGAGCGTTAGACTGGGGTTCGAGTTTCACCGCCTACGGAATGACTGAGTTAGACACATAATTTATCTGCTGCCTAGTACTGGTTCAATGCAGGAAGACCCGTCCTGACATGACTGAAAATGTGTTGACTTGGGCGTCAAGAATCAAACCATGTATGTATGTCTGTCTGTCTGTCTATCAATCTGTCTCTGCAAAGACGTCCTAACATGAAATTATTTATAGAACTACATCACCAAATCAGGACTTAACGCTTTGTACACTAGTTACTCCTAAATGTGGCATTTCATCAGGTTCTACACTGTTTTCCTTGACAAAAACAAACTTCAATGATAGAAATACATTTTTATGTGGAAATTCTAACCTGTTATCCCCTCAGTATATACAATGCACTATCCCAAGTTTATTGCATTAAAACAACAGGAAGAATCCATTAGGGCATAAAGGTTTAGAACGTTTTCTTATGGTTTGGTTGAAAATGTGAAAAGAATATCCCAATTTCGTACATGGAATACTGCAATTAAAGTGTAGAAAACTCATTTGTTTAAAAGACAGATCTATTTGCACCGCATTTTGTATTTAATCAAGTCTTTATTCAATCCCACGCTAGTTCCTTTCATGCACACACAGAATTACACGATACAAAGCAGCATTCTAGCGTAAATAGCTATGCGCATGGTTGTTTGAAGCCATTGAAGGAGTGAAATTCAGATTTTTAGCTTGCGCTGGATGATGGAAAACTTTAGGTTTTTAAATGACTGTGGAGTCCAAAGTCCTAATGGTTTTCATAACCAAGTGCAGGCTAAAACTCTGAATTTCAATTCTAAAATTTACCATTTACATTGTCAATTAAATAGTCAATGCATTCTTACACCCACACCCATTTGTTACCCTTATAAAGTAATGTATTGTATCGCTAACGGGAGTATTGGAATGGCCAGTCAGCATAACGCCACAGCGTCCAGACGATATGTGAATGACGTCATGCAAACGGCGACAACTATAAAATTGGCTGACACGAAGGTTTGGTCTCGTGATTTGCTTTGAGATATGCAAACAGTTGAAATGATGTGTTTTATCTAAAGCAACTTCAACTAAAATGTAAATATTGTCAAGTTAACAAGCCCATTGTTCACATTATGAGGTTCACGTGCTCCATGAACTTGAGTTATGCCTCATCAATACTTAAAAGAAGCCCTTATTTGTTTGAGTGACGTTACACTAGACAAAGAACGCTTGTGAGTGACGTCACACTAGAGTGCGTTTTGACCAAGAATACATGTGCACAGACTGCAATATAACTCTGGACCTATGCTCACTATATAAATAAGGAGGCTAAGCGTATTGTTCATCATTTGGACATAAAAAAACAGATTGCAACGTAGGTACATCAGTTTACTTTATAGTTGACAAATGTATTGTGTTTCACTGAACGAAAACAGGTTGCAAACAAACTGTAAAAAAAACTTAGGTACATGTACCACAACTCACTTTATAATTTAAATACAAATTGTGTTTCACTGAACAAACAAGCAAATTCAGAGAATTTATGTCCCCCGCCATTATTGTTTATTATTTAAATGAGAAAAAATGACAAAACACTTAAAAATGACTAAGTTCAAATTACACAAGGTACCCACTATCCATTCACTTTGACAGTAAAAATGCCAGAAAAATGGCTAAGTTCGACTAGCGGAAAAAGTGATAAAAAGTAATCTGAGGATTATATCCAAACCACATGCATATCTTCAGACCATGTCCAAAACAACTGTGAAGTTGCGCACACAAGGTACCCACTATCTTTTCACTTTGATAGTAAAAACACTTAAAAATGACTAAGTTCAAATTGCAAAAAAAGTGACAAAAAATAATCTCAGGATAATATCCAAACCACATGCATATCTTCAGATCATGACAAAAACATCTGTAAAGTTTCAAAAGAATCGGCATAAAACTGTAGGAGGAGTTGCGCACACAAGGTACCCAGTATCCATTAACTTTGACAGTAAAAACGCCAGAAAAATGCCTAAGTTAAAATAGCAGAAAAAGTGATCTTCAGATCATGACAAAAACATCTGTAAAGTTTCAAAAGAATCGGCATAAAACTGTAGGAGGAGTTGCGCACACAAGGTACCCAGTATCCATTAACTTTGACAGTAAAAACGCCAGAAAAATGCCTAAGTTAAAATAGCAGAAAAAGTGATAAAAAATAATTTGAGGATTATATCCAAACCACATGCATATCTTCAGACCATGTCCAAAACACCTGTGAAGTTTCAAAAGAATCAATATAAAACTGTAGGAGGAGATGCGCACACAAGGTACCCACTATCCATTCACTTTGATAGTAAAAATGTCAGAAAAATGGCTAAGTTCAACTGGCGGAAAAAGTGTTAAAAAATAATCTGAGGAATATATCCAAACCACATGCATATCTTCAGACCATGTACAAAACACCTGTGAAGTTTCAAAAGAATCGATATAAAACTGTAGGAGGAGTTGCGCACACAAGGTACCCACTATCTTTTCACTTTGATAGTAAAAACGCCTAAAAATGACTAAGTTCAAATTGCGAAAAAAGTGACAAAAAATAATCTCAGGATAATATACAAACCACATGCATATCTTCAGACCATGACTAAAACATCTGTAAAGTTTCGAAAGAATCGGCATAAAACTGTAGGAGGAGTTGGGCACACAAGGTACCTACTATATTAGGGGGACGGA
Source organism: Loripinus fragilis (assembly GCA_964019695.1). Taxonomy (NCBI): domain Eukaryota; kingdom Metazoa; phylum Mollusca; class Bivalvia; order Lucinida; family Lucinidae; genus Loripinus; species Loripinus fragilis. The sequence continues at coordinate 62,107,429 of OZ026528.1, read as the reverse complement.
AGGACGGAAGGACGGAAGGACGGACGGAAGGACGGAAGGACGGAATGCCGAAAACTATGTCCCTCCGCTTTTCTTCGAAAAGGCGGGGGACAAAAAACAAAGCAGGTTGCAAACAACTGAGACAGAACTTAGGTACATGTACCACAGCTCACTTTATAATTCAAGTATGAATTGTGTTTCACTGAACAAAAATAGGTTGCAAAAAATGTAATTGAAATTTGGAATATGTGCCACAGCGGCACTTTATTATTTATATAAGAATTGTGTTTCACTGAACAAAAACAAAAACAGGTTGCAAATTACTGTTACGGAACCTAGGTACATGTTCCACAGCGCACTTCATAATTCAACTATGTATTGTGTTTCACTGAACAAACCAGGTTGCAAAAACTGTAACAGAACTTAGGTATGTGTACCACAGCTCACTTTATAATGTAAATAAGAATTGTGTTTCACTGAATAAAACAAAAACAGGTTGCAAAAACTGTAACAGAACTTAGGTACATGTACCTGAGCGCAGTTTATAATTTAAATACGTACTATGTGTTACTAGGACAAAAAAGCAGGTCGCAAATTACTGTAACGGAACCTAGCTACCATACTTCACTATATAATTGACATACGTTATGTGTTTAACTTGAACAGAAACAAAAAAGGGGGCAAAAACTGTAAGAGTACTTCGGTACAACAATAGCAGTTCACTGCATAATTAACATATGTATTGTGCTCCACTTGAACAACAACAGGTTGCAATAATTGCAACAGAACCTAGGTACAACAATGCACTATATAATTAACATACGTATTGTGTTCAACTTGAGCAAAATAAAAAAAAAACAGGTTGTAAAAACTGTAACAGAACTCTGGAAATACAGCTCACTATATAATTGACATGCGTATTGTTTTCCACTTAGACATAAACAAAACAGGTTGCAAAAGCTGTAATAGAACCTAGATACCACAGCACATACGTATTATGTTCTACTTGAGCATAAACAAAACAGGCTGCAAAACTGTAACAAAACCTACTGCCAGCCAAGAGTGGCCTCATGTTTTGTTTACAAAGTTATCATGGACTTATAATCGATATATCACTTGTGTATTAATCCTATCCGCAGGATAGGATATATCCCAGTGATATATCTATTCGCGTTAGCTCAAGCGGAGTGTACAATGTATTGATTTACTGAACAATAGTAAACAAAATATTACGTCACTGTCACTCTTGGTTGGCTCGCCAGTAGGTACCACAGCTCAAACATTTGTAATACAATTGACAAATATACCATGTTCAAATAGCACAAAAAAAACTATAAAAACCGTCATGTTGCAAAGGCTGTTACAGAAACCTGGTTCCACAGTTCACAATATAACTGACAAACGAATTGTATTCAACTTGAACAAAAACAGAAACCTAGAATTACAGTTGATTACATCATTGACATATTGCGCAGCTCCAATCACGGGATGACCTGTCACAAATTAGCAATTATACGGTCTTTAACTGTCAAAGATGCTGAAGTCAGAACAATTACTTTCTAATTGTTTCTTTTATGAGGCGTTTTATAAATTGTGTCAATTCATACCGATTTTGAACATGTAACAAAGGCCAAACAGCCAATGCTCTAGCGTAACTGCGCATACATATGCGCAGTCTCGCAAGAGCCTTAACTGCACATACAAATCAAGTGTGGTATTAGATGAAGGTTCTGACAAAAAGAAGCTTCACTAAATGGCTACGCAATTGCGTGTTCGTTTTGAGTATACTTTAAGCATATACTGTACGATAAGGAACCTTATCACGAGACCTTGTCCAATGTATGATTTTGTTTGATGAAATCCACTTACAGCCATCTCCGCGACATATTGGCGTTAGAAGCTTAATATGGATTGTCATAAAATACAATATGAGCCAGTGCATGAGATTTCCTACAATGTGTATGTGCGACCAGCAAAGTCTCAGATCAGCCTGCGCATACGCGCAGTCTGATCAGAGCCTTTACTTGTCGCGTGAATATTTTATGACTGTTAAGCTACTGATTGAACACCATTTGGAGTTCCTAAGCTTAAAAGGAGGCTGCGCAGGCTCATCTGAGTCTACTCTTGTCAAAATGCCAAATTGTTGGAAATCACATGCCACGGCTCAATTAAAATACAATATTTAAATGGTTACATCAGAAGGTAATAAGCAACAATTATACATTGCATTCCAATTTTAGATATCACAAAAGTCAAAGAAAATGGAACTACTATAGGTTTATTTTAGGAAAGTTGTCGAGATCGTTTCGAGCATTGTAATTGAGAAATGAGGCCCGCTGATGAATATAATTTTCAATATTTCTATGCGGTTTTGACCATTTTGGCATCAGCGGTTTTAAACTTGCATACCGCATTGCCCATTAAAACACTATATTGTAGTACACAAGACCGGTGTTTTATTTTTTCCAATATTCGAATGAAAATTTCTTATTACTGTACAATTTATATTGTTTACCTGGCATGGATTTCCCACTCTTTTGCAGTGAGAAAGTTTTACGTAGTATCTTGAGGGGTGAAAAATTTCACTAGGAGATATGATTTTTGACAGAACTATTTCTCAGTAATAGCTTAAGTATTTTGAGAAGTGACACATTTCTCTAGTGATGTTATGATTTCCTATCTGCCTGTTTATTGCTACGCAATTAATTATTTTTTGATTATGTCGCATTATGAAACATAATATAGATTATAATAATACATATGGAAAATCTGTCACTCAGGGTTGCTGAATGCGCGTAACCAACTCGTCCTGGCGGACTCGTAGTTTTTGCCTATTATTTATGCCGAGCCTTCATGACAATTTTTATATCGTGCACAATATATTATTCTATATAACAAAGAGTTCAAGCAAATACCAACAACATTTTTAACAGATGGTGAGAATTATCACGGCACACAACATAGTTAAAGGGTGTGTTGTAATTTAGCTGTGCTGATATCAAATTCTTGAAAACTCGGTCTGTATACAAAAAGCTTAAATTTTGTCCAAAATGGCGATATCTCTATTTAAGCCTATTTTGTCGGCCATTTTTGTTACCATAAAAACCATTAAACTTTAAATAAACGCCAGAGTTTTACGCTTGAGTTATTCTTCTAAGAAATCAATTAGTGGAAATTGGTGAAAAGCAACTTTCAGATGTTGGCTTCAGATGGGACTAAAGTAGCCCCTTAACGCACGTACCCCTTTCAATTGCAAATGCAGGTTGTCTTTCCACATGTGCTAAATATTTCAAGAGTACCCATATTACTATAGGAATGATAGGGAACAAAATGGGACATTAACCTCTATCGAAAATTGTTAATACAAGTGAAATCTTCTGTCGTACCAACCAAGAGTGAGAGTGACGTAATAATTTGTTTACATTTGCTGAGTAAATCATTAATTTGTACTCTCCAATTGAGCTAACGCGCGAATCGCTAGATCACTTGCGCATTAATCCTATCCTGCAGATAGGTTTAATACACACGTGTTATTTCGATTATAAGCCCCTGATTACTTTGTCAACAAATATGACGTCCATGTCACTCTTGGCTGGCAGGACAGTAGTACCTGTTGAGAAGAAACATTGCTAGTACTTCGCTGAAAATCTTAATTCAGTAAAAAGATATGAAAAACTTTTATCTTTTTTGCATTTAGTCTATGATAAAATTTTAGCTTTGGCTTAACCCATTTTGACCAGTTTATATACTAGTATATACGGATGATCTAGGTTAATTGAACAAATATCAATTACTATCACAGATGTAATGAACGTCATCAAAGAGTAACGATAAAAGTACCATTATGATAGCTACTTAGAGTTTTCTCTATGTTCAATCTGATTGAACAATTACCCCAGAAAAAACACATCACGAGAAAACATGTCATTGCAACTCATGTGAGCTGATCAGTAAGAGGTCCGCAAGCACTGTCCTGCCAGCCAAGAGTGACAGTGACGTCATGTTTTGTTTACAAAGTTATCAGGGACTAAGAATCGATAGATCACTTGTGTATTAATACTATCCGCAGGATAGGATTAATACACAAGTGATCTATCGATTCGAATTAGCTCCAGTGGGGTGTACAAGTTAATGTTTTACTTAACATTTGTAAAAAAAAGTATTACGTCACTGTCACCTTTGGTTGACACGACATTATGTGTTCATGTCCACTGAGGGCCTCATGGAAGATTGACATCATTGTTTGCTGACCTCTTGGCTCTCGTTAGTGATATCTAATTGTGAAGTTGTCACTTTCCCTTTTGTATCCTGAGTCATGTGTGGTGCTTGATTGTATCGATTCCTGATCTTTGCCCTCTTTCTTATTATTACTGACTTACGTTCTTGCTAACTAACATGTACTTACTTGCTTACTTACTTTCGTACTAACTTACTTACTTACTTACCAGATCCTCTGAATAAATCACATTTCGTAGTACGGTATAATGTTAAGGGACCATTTATTAAAAAATAGGAGCCAAATTGACCCATGACCTCACTAGATGGAACACTGCAAAATTAATGTAAATTTGGTCCCAGAAAGTTTAATTCTTGCTCAGATCTCACTTAATGTCCCAGTCGAGAAATCTAAACTAGTCAAAAGTTCTAACCGGCCATGTGTGTTTTTACCGATTTTCTGATAAGCTGTAAGCACTATATCAATTTCATTTGCATTACCGAATAGGCCAGCATATCAGTAAACGTTACCAGAAAGCGGCTAAGCAAAATTCATTAAATTGTATCCAGGAAGCTCTGCAGAATACACATACCCTCCATTTCAAAATTCTCAAGAATTTACACTGGATGGTGGGGTATTTTTGACACTTTGGCCAATAGCGACGAGTCTCATGCAGATGAAGTGTTCATTTCAGCACTTTAGTGTTCAATATTAGTTTGACTTTTGAAATGAAAAGGTTTTGCGTGTGAAAGGGGGTTATTTTAAAAATCGCGACTCGCAAATTGTGCCAAAATGCGATTTTGGAAAATGGGGGTACCACTGTTCAAATTGGCATCCTGCATGTACCGTTGAACATTTTGTCAATATCTTTACTGTCTAGGATACATAGCAAATTTGGCTATTTAAGATGCAAAAGAGTAGTAATGTCATTTTACGTTTTAAAGTAAATTAATAAAATGCAGGTGGCCGGTTATAACTTTTGGCTAGTATATATTTGGGCATAATTGGGCGCTGAAGACAGGATTTCTCGCTAAACGGTCCGTATCATCATAACCTAGCTTTGTTACGACCGGAAGTGACATTAAGATCAGCATTATGAACGGACATTTTATCTCTCACGCAATGCACTTTTACCTTCAATGTAACGGATTAATTGGCACGTTCCTTCAGATAAAGAGCCATTATATAGCTTTGTGCAAAGTACACTCTTATCAAGGCACATTAAAAAGCGGCGAGTTGGGTATGTTTTATTGTGTTCATATGGGTTGTATGACTACACTGTTTGTTGGTATTTTTGGGGTGTTATATGTCTCTTATCCATTAGGCTATCGAGGAATTGCGATTTTTTTCATTGATAAAAGTAATTGTGACACAATCTAAAGCACACGTTTTACGAAGATTCCCGAAGATTGGAAGAAAGGTCATTGAATATGCATATGTCTCAGGTCAATGTAGACAAACAATAAAATATGAAACAAACAAGTTCGCTGTCCGAATTTAACTGACCGTCCGAATTTACCCGACTTTACCCTACTGTACAAATACTTTTCAGAAAATCTGTCAAAGGCTGTAAACCCCCATATAATCTTTTTTGCTATTCTGTGAGTCGCGATAAATTTACATCAATTCACTTATTAATCGATTCCCCAAACGATTAGTGTGCTTATCTTTAATATCTAATTTCTAACATGTCTTGAAAGCAACAACAGAGACTTAAACACCCAATACCAGCCATTAGCAATGTAACATAAATTTATATAACGGTCATGTTTGTCAGAGTCGTATTTAAATAAGATCCGCTGAGGTGTTCAGGTGGCTGAAAAATAATATAACACACACAGACAAATTACTGTTTCTAACATTTTAGGAAAGGCAATGTCTAGCCAATTATTTGATATTTATCCAATTGTGTATTAAATACTGATTGTAGCAGCATATCATATAGTGAAATCGTAAACATACAAGTCTCGTGCAGCACTTTGATAACTACTACGTAACAAGAAGATTCTGGCTGTGAGGTAAAATATAAATTATCAATATATCTTAAAGACCTATATTTTGGGCTATGATGAGTCATTAGCAGATCAACTGATAAGGGACAATTAACACCACGCCTAACTGTAGTTCAATATCTTGCCAGACTTAGGAGGATCGAAGATAGGACTTGCCTGTATACATTAACAAGATTATCACTAAGTTAAAAACAAATATTTAATAAGAAAATACCTGAACTCCTTCAAGGGACCTCTTTATCACCACATCCTAGGAGTTCATTATTACCTAATTATGATAGGACTTTGGTCTGCCTGGCATAGCGGCTATGGAGATTCATAAACAAAGGACCTTTGACGGTGGGAATGGGAATCACAGTGTATCGCTGCCTATTATTTTGATAAAAAATGAAGTCGATCAAAAGTTTCCATCTTCATATATAAGCTTGCTGTTGGTCTCTATTTTATGATTTTGCACTTGATTTCCTATTTCCATAAATGTACGGCTTTATTTTGTGGCTAAAATGGTCACTGTTTGTATTATACATATAGGAGATAGAAAAATGTGACGTCTGGGCGAGCCCGAACATTAGCATTTGGTTTTTTTTTGTGTATTCTTTCTAGTATAATGAAATAATTAGTACAAATAAGCCTTCTTTTATAACCCATTAGTCATGAAATATTACAACGTTTTAGCATATTTTTCATTAGATTATGAAAATTGCCCTTTTACTAAATTCAGTTGGTAGATTAATTTGCACATTATTTGCACATACACTGTATCTATCCAATACACATACACTACATGGCCATTGACTAGGTGTACTTTACGCATGGATGAATGGTTGAAGTACATTGCTGCATAATATTGCACCAGGTAAATACATTGTCATCAAGGTTGAGTATGGACTACAGTTGCACTTCAAAATATTTCTTAACAAATCAGATAGAAAAGAACAACAACAAAACTGATCATTAAAATGCTCATGATTTTGGACTTTAAAATAATTTCACTGTGATTTGTAATCGATTATTGATGATGTAATATCCTTACACGTGCAAAATAATTGATTTCTAAATGTTGTGGTGAAGTCAAATTTTGCAACTCCTACCCCCTTTGGTAGGGTCTCCTGTTTTGTTGTAAGGATCTGCATGTCTAATTATAACCTTAATTCGTTCCTAATACATCAAGTGTCCTATTCAAAAGGATACCAGTGAAATCTTACACACAGGGAAGTTTTGGGAAGCAGCTGAAAGAAAGGCAGATACCCTATCAAAGTGTCAGAGGTCCTTAGTGAGTGGTGCCACTTTAAGGTTGAGAATTTTCAAAGTGATATCGATTTTATGATATAACTTACCACACAGGCGCACTTCGAATCGAACTAAAGTTCCTACTATAGTTCTTACGTAATAGATGCGCACACATGTTTACACCCGAACGACTAAAGTTGAAACTTTTAGTTGGTTGGCAAGTAAACAAAAATAATAGGCCTGTATGTTTCTCTTCAATTCTTCGTCGTACACAAAAAGGATGTTATAAACTGCACAGCGCTTTCTTATAATCAATTACGAATAAGTGGGACCAAAACTAATGCTCAGCTAGGTTTATTTTACAAAAACATATCATTTTGAGGCTACTGACCGATCTTGAACTCATTGTGCTAGATCTTGAACCCATCGTTAGATATGTCTAGAGTAGGGAACCAGCCTAACTACTAGAGTAACGGTGCTCCGACCATCTCCAGTAGGTTCGTGACGTCACCGTAGTGGCGACTATATGTGTTCGAATCAAACTTTAGTTACTATAGTAGGGACTATAGTTGGATTCGAAGTGCGCCACTGTCATAAATAAAGATGTGCGTTAGTAGTTTACCATACCCATACGACAAACAGAGCTCCAACATGTGCGCTGGTTGTTATTCAATTCATATCCCTTACCCTGCTGAACCGGATGTATCCTTTTTTGAACACAGTGTATATACAGATTAGCTGACGAAGCCATATGAGCAATATCCACACTGCTTTTCACTCTCATTGAAATTGTGTGGTTGCAATTAAAATGCTGCCGGTTGACAGCATAAATATTGGGGAGAATAATAGTACATGACAATATTCAGCATGACAAAGTTTAAATGAGTTGGAATACAATGATATCATGCGAGGCATTGCATCTTACTTTTTCAACGAGTTTGCAAAGGCTGAAGTATCTCCCTTACGCCTCCCCAAGAGATTATGTTGTAAATAATGAGCCAAAGAAGAGCAAAGATGCACAAAAATCCTTTCACAATCTGGATAGCTTAAGATCGCTAGTCTGCGACCAGCAAAATGAAGAACCGCGTTATATAAGTCTCTTGGCCACACAAAAAAAATTAGTGTGTTTCGGATAATGGGTCTGAAAATTTTAGGTAGGGTAGCATACGGGACTTTAACGGACATCCAGGTAGCTGCGGTGCGCTGAAGCGGTAATAGGGAATTATAATGGAAGGTGTTAGTTTTTATACTATATCTTTTGAAATCATTAAAGCAGAATTCCTGTGCAAACAAATGTTTTACCTAAATATCTTGCGATTATTCTGATATATTTTTTATGAATTTCCCTCTGCAAACTCTTCGTCCTTTTTGATGGTTTTTGATAGAACCCTAAGAATGATTAAATTATATAGTAAAACAGGCTTTTTGAGATCAGCTCATTGGTAGATATTCGGTCATAGTTATTAAAGAATTCAATATAGTTTCCCTGTGCAAACGGGACACTATGCTCAGTTCAATTGCGAACAAATTGGTATATTTTTCATACAATTAGAATAAAATTTGATGTAGCCTTTTTAATTTTTCCTGATACAACCCTTTGACATTTTTCACAAGCTTTCCACGATAGTCTATTTTTAGCAACTGTATCCAAGGTAACAACAGGTATTGACCACACATACACTTTAGCAATCGCGTGTCTGAAACTCAGCTTTTTTGAGCGTCAAAGACTATTTATTTATTTATTTATTTATTTATTTATTTATTTATTTATTTATTTATTTATTTATTTATTTATTTATTTATTTATTTATTCTATAAAGTTGCGCTTGATCAGGGTATTCACTGTTTGCATCAAGAATATTCTATTAAATTTTAAATAAAAAATAAAAATACCACCCGACTTAATACAGAATGAACTTGCCCAAATGACAAGAGTGGGAAATTCTGTTGACCTAAATTGGTTAAGATTCTTCACTTGCTAGTGGCGATAAATTTGGTACAAACAGTGTTGATCCAGATCAGGCCCGAAAAAGCGTCGAACTGATCTGGATTCAAACTATTTGAGTGAGAAACGTTGACACTGTGTTGGTATTTCTGTAATTAAAGGATAAACATTGAAATATTGTTTAAGAAGGGACGGCAGACAACTAGATAGCTGGCAAAATTACTCAGCATGCAAAGAGTTAATTAACACATTGTTCTAATTGAATGGCTTCAATTTATTGCCAATTATATAATGTGGGAATTGACGGAGTCTATTCGGTGTAAAAACTGCGAAAAGATTATCTAAAGAAGAGCCGACTTGTCAGTATCTACTACTCATTAGATCATTTATACTTTGTTCTTCGGCGTCTGATCAGAGTCTCCACGGTTTCTTATAAAAGGTTCTATTAAAACCTGAATAAAAAATATAAATACCACCATACAACCCTTGGTTCAGAAATGGACTTGTCCAACTTATAAGAGTGGGAAATTGGACTCATTAGCTAATTTAATTGTTCTTCGGCGTCTGATCATGGTCCCACGGTTTCTTATAAAAGGTTCTTTTAATAACTTAATAAAAAATATAAGTACCACCATACATCCCTTGGTTCAGAAATGGACTGGTCCAACTTATAAGAGTGGGAAATTCGGGTAATATTTATATTTCTTAAATTATAAAGTATGAAAATACGGCATTAATTTTGTAATATAAATAATTATAATTCGACTGGCACCATTATTTACAAGTATGTTATATCACACTCAGAATCTTGAAATTACTTTGACTTTTAAGAAACGCCACAGAACTCAGTCACCTCATTCGGGTCTTCACTGATTGCATTGGATAAGCCGTATTTACCAATAAACCAACACGCCGTATTGGACCCCATGCTGTGTGGTTGCGTGAGGTGATTTGTGTCATCTGGTGATTTTTCCCCAACCAAAATGGACCCAGATCAGGCACGACAACGGGATTTTTATTGGATTCAAACAGATGGTATATCGCATATCTGAAATTTGTTTTTGAAAAAGGTAAAACTAAAAAAAAAAATTGCAAGAAAAAAAAGACGCTTATAACATAATGTCAATGCTGCGTGTGCATGCATATGTATGCTAATGCTCTCATATGGTATGAACATATTTTCGCATTAGTGATTAATTGATTTGGATCTACACGGTTTTCTGGCTTCTCCAACATCAGCTTTTATCAGGGGCTTTTGCGCATGTGCAATATACAAATGTTTTCTATGTATACCTGTAGACGGATCTTTATTCCCTTTACAACTAAATTCGATATTCCACACTTCTTTCTCTGAAGATCTATATTGTCAAAGAAAACAGAGCAGACTCTGTTGTAATGCCACCCGTGTTTTCACTGTCAAAGTATCCCATTGAATATCTCACTTTGGATACGTAAACATGTGCGTTAATGAGTGGCATTTGCGCATGTGCGATCAGTACCAGATTATAGATCAATTGAATTGTCCGTAAAGTTTGAACGGTTAGGTCAGGATGGCCCTTTTTATATATCGAGGGATTTCATAAAAATATTTCATTTCTTTCTCTGGAGATCGATTCTGTCCTTGAATACAGTGTAGACCCTGATGAAAAGTCGTTTGTGCAGTATTTCCTCTAGGTCTTCACTGTTTGTCATAGTCCCCGTTTACTTCAAATTGATCTGAACAAAATCTTAACAATTTTGTTTCGCAACAATATGTGAGTCTAAAACGACTTTATCATTTGACACACCAGCGCACGAAAAAAGCTGCCACAACGATCATTCCTCGTCCGTTTGGACGCACTGTAACCCTTTGTACATTTGATCAGTGTCTCCACTGTGATATGGACAGTTTTAAACTGTTTTGATTACCACTCCCATTTGTGGACAATGGAAATGGTCAGTTTTCGTGACTGTACACGTCGCGAGAAAACCTGACTTTGTTACCTCCGAACAGCAAAGGTGCAGGACAGAATACGCATCTGCGCAGTCTGATCATCGCCTTTATTTTTCGCTATCTCTTAACTTGCGAAACAGCACGTCCAAAGAATGCGGCGTTTAGGCAGGGTCTTCACTGTTCGCGCACACTATTGAATAAATTTAATATCCCGAGCGATGATCAGACTGCAAAAGTTGTGTAGACTCATCTACGCGTCAGCATGCAAGAAAGCGATTTTCTTGCGACGGTAATCAAATTCATTATGAAGTGTCGGGCCTGATCTAGGTCCACGCTGTTTGCTATACAAGCAGTAACTCCACATGATCTGGTTCGAATTGCCTATCGTAGAGTTATTATTATTTTATTTAAATCAGGGTCTTCACCGTTCGCTCTCAGATGGTTCCTCTAAAAGTTCAATAAAAATTAAAAACCGACACCAACAGCTGTAAAATTTGAAATGAACCCGTCCGATTGATGAAATGGGGAACGTTCATTCGGCTTAAATCTTACTGATCAGGGAGGGCCAAACTACAGCAAATCTCTCTACATACTTTATCAGCACCTAACATAGGTCAACCGATGATCAGACTGTGTCTGTGTACGTGCTGGGTAGACTTATCAACGCGTTTTTCTTTATTTGTTATGAAATGCATTAAAATTATAAATGATACTAAATTTATGCTTGTTTCATTTTATGTAAATCTGATGTACACTCTGATCAATGTTCGATGCATACGCGCAGAAAAATATTCTAATAGTAATGCTACAAATTTTCGATAATCTGTTTCACTATAAAAACATTGTAACACTCCAGTGGATTAAACGCCTTAAGCTATGCATGGTTACTATGGCGACTCTGCCACCTGCTAAGGAATTAAAAATACAGGTAGTGTCCTGGCAGAATGAGATACGAACACTCGATGTCCTCAAAAGTCCGACATGGCACACATATTTTATTAAAATCATTTTTTTTCTGGAAAAACATATAAATTGTATGCATTTTGAAAGGCATTTCGCCTTTCAAGATGCATAGAACTATATATTTTCCAGAAAACCTGATTTTTTTTTGGTTTCAGCGGTAAATTTATGTAGGGTCGGGTTACCCTAAACACCGTTTTTTTATATATTTTGGCCCTATAACTATAGGTTAACATGGTAAACTGGGCTGTTATTGAGAGCTAGCATGCATTATTTTATGTCATATACACTCAGACATAAGTTAAGCGTCACCCAAACATTATTTCAGAGACATTTTTCGCGTACAAGTGTCTTCAGAAGAACAACCAGTTTGCAATATAATGTTATCTTTGTCTTCCTGTGGTCTGCTGAACATATCAGAATGTTATTTGGTCATTTTGCTGAACTTCTATGGTGTCCTGTATACACCGACCCCTATTATGGGGGTGTACCCTTAAAAAGTGTCACAACTTAACACAAAATGCTTACTTTGAATTCAAATAAACGCAGAAGTAATCTAGACTTAATTTTTAAAAATAGTGTCAAACGGATTATGTCCAACTCCAGGTTTCATGTCAGTTATAGAGGATCATAGTGAAAGTTAATCGCGTGTTTATAATTTTTGCATTATCACTATATAACAAGCCATTCATTACACATCCATAACTTTTATTCTTTTAGAGATATGAATCTGAAATTTTTAGACAAAATTTGTCTTTGATATTGTAAAAATGTGACACTAACACTTTTTATGTCTAAGCGTTTTGAAAATATCATAATGGGCTAGAGAATAGGGACATTTTTAGGGGTAAGTGTGCAATTACCATGCCTGGTTGTTTACCTTTGAGATAATTGAATCGAAAATTGATGTAAATTGTCGCCACTTTATCTATTTTAATATATAATAACAAGAAAACATTCATGACTGGAAAGCTTCCTTCGTTTTCTAGGAAACTATCGAGGTGATGCTTAACTTATGTCTGACTGTATATAATGTGGTTTTACAAAAGCGTAGTGTGATGCGATCCGACTCAAGATAGACACGGACATTTCCATGTGTTTTTGCGCTTGTATTACTTGACTTTTCGCTTACTGTAAAGGCGGCGCCTCATTAATGCGTAATTAGGACTAGTCAACCTTAGGCATAGGTAAAAGCTGAAAAGGAGGCGTGGTTTTATTCAAAAGTAACTGTATCATCTTGTGCTACAACCTCCGTCATTATTCAGGCCTTAAAACGCCAGCAACATAACTGCATCTGAAAATGTCTATTTAACATAAGCAGAGAGGCGAACACTGTGGACCCAGATAGACTGCTCCTACAGGAGCAGTCTGATCTGGGTCACACTGTTTATCTATGGGGCTTTAAATAGTTAAGTGGACGACAAAAACATACATTTTGTGATTATGCGCTTTAAGGGTTAATAAATGTGAATTCAGTGTGTATACGGTTTGGATTTTCATTAAATGCGCGGCTTTAAAAGCTTATTAACTCTTTACCAAATTATAAATTAAACCTGATTTACCTTTCTCAGCAGATGAAATAGCCGAACCACACCCAGATATGAATATTAAAGTTGGTGTCTTTACAGTAAGCGAAAAGTCAAGTAATATGCTCCTTTTTCACAGACGCTGACCGTGTTTTTCGATCGATGCTGATCTGTTTTGTTTGTAAAGAACAAGTTAAAGCGATACCGCACATCTGTCTGAATGCCTGTCTGAATGCTAACTTAATTCTGACATATGTATTAACAATCGATTGGACAAATATGACAGCTTACTAATTGGACTACCGCAGAGGGAAATACTGGTTAATACATACAGGTTATAATATGGTCGAGGTGTGCCTCTCGGTCAAATTGGCACTGGAGTAGCCATATCGGCCCGAGGGCCTATATGGCTATCCAGCGCCAATATGACCAAGAGGCACACCTCGGTCATATTATATATAACCTTTTTATCACATCCGCGCAATGCTCGTCTGAATGCTAACTTAATTCTGACATATGTATTAACAATCGAATGGACAAATATGACAGCTTACTAATTGGACTACCGCAGAGGGAAATACTGGTTAATACATAAAGGTTATAATATGGCCGAGGTGTGCCTCTAGGTCAAATTGGCACTGGAGTAGCCATATCGGCCCGAGGGCCTATATGGCTATCCAGCGCCAATATGACCAAGAGGCTCACCTCGGTCATATTATATATAACCTTTTTATACATCCGCGCAATGCTTGTCTGAATGCTAACTTAATTCTGACATATGTATTAACAATCGAATGGACAAATATGACAGCTTACTAATTGGACTACCGCAGAGGGAAATACTGGTTAATACTGGTCATTATACCACCCTTACCGACTTAAGCACGAAATATCTCCTGATGTGCAAGGTCTACACTGATGTAGGTGGTATAAAATAGTTATACCATGTTTGTCCACCTGTACGTAAGATAATCCACTCGCTACAGCTCGTGGATTATCTCCACGTACAAGCGGACAACCCATGGTATAACTATTACTTAATGGGAAACGACGTCAGTTACAAGCAAATATATGTGCACGAAATACTGGTTAACCGTTCAGTCAAGTTTGTCCAGGAAAAAAAATGTGGTTAGGTGAACTGACTGTCCCAAAATGACCATGGCTGTTGACTGGAACATAAAGCATCAAACCAGACAAACAAACAAACGAAACCATAGGTAAAGGCAGGAATCCTTAACCAGTGGGCGGAGCTGAGCTACTGTCTGATTATACTAGATCAATGATCTGATTATAAAGAATACTAGGTGAGTGTCTTTTGATATCAAGTTTACCAGGCAAGGCTTTGAGTACGCTTGTTGACATCGCGAGGCTTGCTCAGGCATAAAGAATACTAGATGAGTGTCTTTTGACATCAAGTTTACCAGGCAAGGCTTTGAGAACGTTTGTTGACATCGCGAGGCTTGCCGAGCGATTCAACAAGCGTTCTCAAAGCCGAGCCTGGTAAACTTGATATCAAAAGACGCGAACCTGGTATTCTATTTATCAGTTTACCCATTGTTTCACTCTTCAAACTAGCGATTATGACGTCATTTTCGATTTGTATGTTGATTCAGCGTCATTAGCGACGTCATTCAAAAAGTGCAACGTCATCATGACCTGATAAAGGCAACATGCCGTGAGATAGACAACGTTTATCAGGCAACGTGCAACAATGCAGTTGATACGAGAGGTAACTGGAAAAGACCGTTCCAAGGCGGTACTTCTTTTGTGGATTATTTCTGTTATTTATGTTGTGTATTTGTCATGCTTTCGCGTCTGTTCATTGCTGCCTTGTGGTCACCTGAAGGGAAAGGGATGACCTCTTGGCTCTTGTTTGTGATGTCTACTTGTGATTTTTGGTATGCTGGGACCGGTGTGGTACTTGATTGTATCGATCCCTGATCCTTGCTGTCTTTCTTACTTTTATAAGCATTATACTAAGCAGCATGGTCATTGAGCTAAGAAGTATGACTGACTCTGTATATGACCAGGACATGCCACAACCATACACTGCAGACCAACCCACGGCACTGTGAGGAAGAGACAAAGAACATGAAATCAAAAAGACAATAAAAGTAAATCAACCAGCTCTCTCTTTTCTCCAGCGAGATGATTACAGAATGCAGGGTGAAATTTTTGCCAGTAAAATAAAGCCTCCCCCCCCCCGTGTCTTCGACCGCTGTCCGTTCAATGGCGGTGATTCTGCTGTTGTTTATCAATTGTTTATTGTTCCTCCCATTGTTTATGGGGGTTGTGTTAGGTCCTTGTTTGCTATGCAGTACTGTGTGTCCTTTCTTGTGTTGCATGGTGTGGCTCAACCCGTTTTAGACTAATTAGAGGATCTTATATGAGTGCTCATGTTTTATTGAATTTATTAAACGAGTTGAGGAAAAGAGATAAAATGCGAGGCTTGCCGAGCATTTTATCTCTGTTTCGCAACGAGTTTAATAAATTCAATAATACAAGAGCACGAATGTTAGATTCTATTTATCATATGACATTAAGATTACTTTGAAATCTCATTTCTGACGTAAAAACGTTATAATTTTGTCATTATGTGCGCAACGTTGTTATGGACGTCATAACGTTACCCGAAAATCGATACACCACTAGTGGTTTACAGATTTTATTGCATTGCGTTATTTCACTCCCAGACGCGACGTCATGTGATAAATACATGTATAATACTATCAGGATGGTCCATTGTATATATTGAGGGGTGAACGGTTATACTTTCAGACAAAAAACTATTTCATTTCTTTCTTTGAAGATTGTTTTTCTCTTAGTAAACAGTGCAAACCCTAATGAAATGCTGCGTTCTTCATCTGGGCATTCACTGTTTGCAAAAGAACCTGTTTAGGGGTTTGCTTCGTCTTCAAAGGGTTAACCCATATAAACATTAAGCGACCTTTTTGTAGGACATAAGCAAACAGTGCAGGCCCAGATCAGATGCCAAACAGGATCTCAACTGTTGGCCAACATAATGGTCAGTTAATTTTTGAATAAATATGAAAAATACCACCAAGTAACCCTTAAAACGGAGATGGATTGGTCCAATTTATAAGAGAGGGAAATTCCGTTCGGCTTAAATGGATTAATCATAAGATACAGTAAAACATCTGTAAAACGGCCATTCAAAAATAGCCGAAGCAAAGATGGTACCTTTACGAAGGTAGAAAGCATTGCAGAATGCTCCCCTTAGCATTCAGCAATACTTTTTACCTGCATTAAGCGAATACCAATTTTCGGTCTTTTTGAGAGTGGCCGTTTTACACAGGTTTTACTGTATATCGACATTGAAGCGCCTTAGCGGAAGCTGGTCAGTGACTTTGAAATAGCCTCATGTTAAAAGGGAGCTTTCGTTTCACAGACTTATTAATAATATATTGATCATTTGATCATAATGTCGAGGTGATTTGTAGGAAAAATTATCTGCAATCCGCAGAGGAATGCAAGCTGACGGAATCTGATTTTGTAATAAAGCAGCGACCTTTATCACATTGTCTTGTTTAGACAGAGACGGACAAGGGCAGCGTGACATGGCAAAAAGAGCAGTTGAAAGAATTTGTGCCAAGGATTCCACCTTTTTCAAAACACAAATTACGCTCGGCATGCGAGGAAACCTACAAACACATGTAATGTCTACATAATTAAGGGGGTATATCTTCCAAAAGCTCTAACTTGCATGAAAATTTTCCTGAATCAACAAGAATTGCTTTTTTGTCAAGGAGACGGATACCTTTGGTACATTGTTGTATGAACAACTTATACATCTCACATAGATCACTTTACGCCCCAACATACAGCTTTTGAGCAATCCGCAGCATGCTTATCAGTCTTTTTAGAGTTACTTCCTGGTTTGATACCGTTAACAATGCTGTGACACGCTGGATGAACTTTAGAGAAAATCATTTGCATGAACATGACCTACAATTATTCGACTACAATATTTAGAAGTATTTTGACCCAAATATTATGTATTTCTGGTATTATTTACAATTTTTCAACTTGACCTTGGAAAAATCATAAGCAAAAATTGAAAATGTATATTTTTCTACCAGAAATTTGTACATTTTGGGCGAAAATACTTCTAAATATTGTAGTCGAATAGTTCATGCAAATGGTTTTCTCTAAAGTTCATCCAGCGTGTCACAGCATTATTAACGGTATCAAACCAGGAAGTATCTCTAAAAAGACTGATAAGCATGCTGCGGATTGCTAAAAAGCTGTGAGTTGGGGTATTAAGTGATCTATGTGAGATGTTTAAGATGTTTATACAACAATTTGGCCAAAAGTATCCGTCTCCTTGACAAAAAAGCAATTCTTGTTTATTCAGGAAAATTTTCATGCAAGTAAGAGCTTTTGAAAAATATATCCCCTTAATGTGTATCTTATTTTATAAACCCATGATGCGTATCTTAAACAAAGCCATAAGTGTACACCTTTAATGCTCATCTTATCTAAAGCCATTGCTATATACCTGCAATTCGTCGCATAAACAAAGTCATGGATGTACATCTTCAATGCTCATTTTATCTAAACCCATTGCTATATACCTGTAATGCGTCGCATAAACAAAGTCATGGGTGTACATCTTTAATGTGTATCTTATCTAAACTCATTGCTATATATACATGTAATGAATCGCATTAACAAAGCCATGGGTTTACATCTTTAATGCTTTTCTTATTTAAACCTATGGCTATATACATGTAATGCATCGCACAAACAAAGTAATGGGTGTGCATCTTTAATGCGCATCTCATATAAACCCACTGCTATCAGCATAAACAAATTCATGGGTTTACATATTAAATGTGCATCTTAGCTAAACCCATTGTGATACACATGTAATGCGTCGCATAAACAAAATTATGTGTGTATATATTTAATCCGCATCTTATCTAAACCCATTGCTATACACGTGTAATGCCTCACATAAACAAAGTCATTGCTGTGCATGTTTTATGTGCATCTTAGCTAAACCCATTGCTATACACATGTAATTCGTCGCATAAACAAAGTCATGTGCGTATATATTTAATGCGCATCTTATCTAAACCCATTGCTATACACATGTAATGTGTTGCATAAAAGTCATGGGTGTATATCTTTAATGCACAACTTATCTAAACCTATTGCTATACACATGTAATGCGTCGCATAAAAGTCATGGGTGTATATCTTTAATGCGTATCTTATCTAAACCCATTGCTATACACATGTAATGCGTTGCATAAAAGTCATGGGTGTATATCTTTAATGCGCATCTTATCTAAACCCATTGCTATACACGTGTAATGCGTTGCATAAAAGTCATGGGTGTACATCTTTAATGGGCATCTTATCTTAACCCATTACTATACAAAATGTAATGCGTCGCATAAAAACAAAAGTCATTGGTGTACATCTTTAATGTGCATCTTATCTAAACCCATTGCTACTGTCCTGCCAGCCAAGAGTGACAGTGACGTCGTGTTTTGTTTACAATTGTTAAGTATAACATTAACTTGTAAACTCCCATTGAGCTAATGCGAATCGATATATCACTTGTGTATTAATCCTATCCTGCGGATAGGATTGATACACAAGTGATCCATCGATTCAAAGTCCCTGATAACTTTGTAAACAAAACATGACGTCACTGTCACTATACACGTGTAATGCGTTACATATTAGACAAAGTCATGGGTGTACATCTTTAATGTGCATCTTATCTAAACCCATTGCTATACATGTTTCTAGAGCCACGGTTCAGTATAAATCATATTTCAAATAACAAAACCTGCTTTTAGTTTGTACTCATTGCACACAACAATTACCCATAATGCATAAAAATAAATATTAATGCGCATTTCAAGTCAGGCACTTTATGTTCCTAGTTTATGAATTAATTTACTAGGCATAGCAAATGAAGCGTTAATTTATACTGAATTATAAATTTATTTGGTTCATTACCATAACATTTTAATAACTCATTCTGAATATTATAACAATAGCTGCCAATTTAGACATATTGTAATATTACAAATCGCAAATTACATAAACGCAATTTATTTTAATTTTTAAAGTGCGAAATATGGAACCATTCAATGCCATGCACAGCAATTGCGTTTCACTTAAGGGTTGATCGGTCACAGCTTAAATACTGCGTTCATGCCGATTCATGCATATTGAAGTATACGGTGTTCTGCTCTTCTGAACATTTAAAGAAGGCTATACACCACGAAAAATAGTCTATAGTATTGGGTGTCCCCCTCGGGGTTTTACCCTAAATTATATGTTCAGATAGCACGTAAGTAAACATGAAGAAGCTGTCTTATTACGATTTACAGTATTTTCCATTCCATAACCGAGGCGGATCTAGAGGGGGTTCAAGTGGTTTGCTTGGACCCCTCTCTCCGCAGGGTGCAGAAAAATCCCAACCGCCCGAGGTGGGATTCGAACCTGGATCTAAAGGCAAACACTCAACCACGTCGCAGTAAAAGCCGGCTGCTACCGCAAGGAAGTAGAAGTGTATTTATATATACCTAGACCCTGTGACCCCCCCCCCCCCATTTATAAATATCCCATGTAAATAAATTAATTTGGTCTCAGTGAGGCCAAATTATTTCATTTTCATGGGATATTTAAGAAATATGATTAATAAAATCGGCAAAACGACCCACACTTTATACATATGAACCCCCATTCCGAAAATCCTGAATCCGCCCCTTTTAAAATATCTTGCAGGATAATGGACCCATTCAAATTTCAGGATATAATACAGCGAGGAGCTAAAGGGCTTAAAACACCGGAAGTTAACATAACAAAATATGACTCCTTGCAAATGAACAGGCTTCATATTTCATACATATACCCATAAAAAGGCTTATTACTAATCATGTAAAAGTCATATAAAATCATTAGTAACACGCCTACCAAACGATTCAATGCTCAACTGGTTGAATATAAAACAACAACTGCTCTATGAAGAAAATCAAAAATCGGTAATTGCCTTGCAAAAGCCTATGGCTTCCTACGTTTGAGGCATAAATACGAGCTCAGAAAGTATTCTCGATAGGTTATATTTACTTTTCACGCGATAAACACGTTCTTCTCGAATTCTGGTACATGTACACGTATTTTACGCGAAAAGTTAATCTGACGTTGTGAGAGAACTTTTTGACCTCAAATTTATATCACAAACGTAGGAATACATAGGCTGTTGTATGACATTCCCCGATTGTTGATTCTCTTCCTGAAGGAATTATTTTTAATATTCATCGAGATGTTAAGCATTGGATCGTTTGGTAGGCGTGAGTACTGTGTATCTGCAATTGCAGTCTGCAAAATCGTACAGATGGAACAATCCACATGCAATTTTCGAATATTTTCAATATTTTAGGTTTGCTGTAGACAAAATAGAGCACACAGTCCATGGTTTGGATCTCTTCGGCATTTTTAACTTTACCGAGAAGAATATGTCTTCAAAGGTGGCTCCACATATTGGTATCAATTTTGACACATCAAAGCAATAAAATCAACACAACGCCCGCCAAGGTTACCGACGATTTTATGTCCTCAAAAAAAAAACTATCAAACATTGAGGCCTACGTTAGATGTTTCTTTTAAAGTACAGTAAAATCTGTGTGAAACGGTCACTCAAAAATAGATAAAACAAAGATCTTAATGACAAATGGTAGCATAACAAAGGTCGAAAGTAATGCAGAATTACTGCGGAATGCGCATTCTGCAAAACTTTTGACCTGCATTAAGCGATTATCGGTCTTAAAAACCAATTTTCTTTCTTTTTGAGAGTGCCCCTTTTACATATGTTTTACTGTACACTTAACAAAATTTCTAATTTGTCACTTTTTAAACTCGTTATTTCTGACCAAGCACTAATAACATTGAAATGAATTTTTGCCTAATTATGCGCATTTTAATGAGCAAAAGTTTATTGGTCTTTCAGAAAAGTTGTCTTTCAATACGCGTTTTGTTTTAGTTAAAATGCAAAAATATGCTTTTTTGAAGAAAAGTGGTTTTGAGTGAAGTTTAAATCAAATTAAAGTGCAGTTGGTAATAAACTGCTTTAGCCGTCTTAAAAAACACCAAACACTTGAAATGTTGACTAAAGGAGATTTTTTACACATTTTTTCAAAATATCACATTTTTCGAGATTTTTGAAATTCATCAGTAGCTCGTGCTAAAATTGTTGCATGCATTTTATTTAATCTAAACAAGATAGCCCGAACAGAATAGAACTTGGTTCGTCCATTTTGTGATGACAAACATTTCACTGATGTTGCGCACTTCCGGTTTGATTGTAAAACTGAAAAGTCAATTTGACCGTAATTTGCACCATTTTTTTTCAATTTCTAAATTAGAGATGTGACGTCTAGTAGTGAATAATCGCTGAAAATTGCAATGCCTTGTCGCAGAAAAAAAGGCGTACAGAACAGTGCGAACTTCCTATGCAAAGTGCATGCATAAAGCTGAATTTCTATGATTTAGCTGTTAGTAGTGTTTGTCTTCGTGCTATTACGTAACAGAAAAGAGGAGTCTGATTGAAGCAAATCATTTGAAACTTTAATCACGGAGGTCAGAAATATCTTCAAGCAAACAAAAAATTAATACAAATGGATGGCGTCTTTGTGGAATATTTCATGATGTAGAAAAATTTGACTTTTTGAAATAAGGGTACCTTTACTCTAGCATCGTCTGTGCAAGAAGTACCAATCATTTTTCAATGAAATGACCTGCAGAGTCTCGGCAAAGCCTTGGTTTATTTATAGAAGCATGATGTCTGTTTGACCGAATCTTACTTTCAAAGGTAGCGTAAAAATGCAAGGTGACCAATTAGAAATTTTGCTCCGTGTACATGTATGTACTCGCACGTCAGCAGTGCAGCCGATGTTACATTGTAATGTTGTTTTTTTCCGATTGCTTTTCTGTTTTGTAATTAGAAAGCCTCATACCATCGATGTCACAAGTTCGTTCTGATTATTGCAAAGCTCAGATGTGCATTTTTTTTACCACAACATCAGGCGTATTTAGATGTATGTGCCTTTTTGTACCGTTCTATATACTGGAAATAGTGCAATGTTTGACAGTTCGTTGAGTTCTATTACGTCTCCTGAATAAACGCGTTATTATGAATTAATTTTCTTATTTCTCAACCATAATATATGTTGTGGGTACTCAAAGAGCCGTCTCAGTGAGACGATCCTTTTGAACACCCAGAAAATATGCTTTAAATGATGGATTAGAAATTAATCGCAATTTTACGCAACCATTCGCTGATCTGGATCAATGTTATAAATCTTTGCTAGCAATATCAAAGAAAATTAAAAAGATCACAAGACATAGTTAACACTTTCCTTGCTTGCGGCAACAATTGTCGTCTGCTGATAACCTCGGTCCTGATCTGTATCCAAACCGTTTGACACTCTGATAGTGTTCATGAAATGCTTCTTTGAAAATCTTAATTTTAAAAAAAAAGTGAGCAGACGACAAAAAAAGTCATGAAATATTACCCAGAATGCAAAGAATCAGTACGATAATAGAAGAAAGATTAAAGACACCAAGGTCTTTAGAAGCTGTGGTTAATCATTTGGCACACTTCTATTAACTCTGCCTACTGGGTTATTGTACATGCTATTTCATCGTCTGCTGATTTGTATTTTAGAATCTTTTTTTTTGTAATTCTTTCAGGAATACCATCAGGGTGTCAAACAGTTTGGATCCAGATCAGGTCCGACGTATTGTCGGCCTGATCTGGGTCCAAACTTTTTGCAAACGTTATCAGCAGACGACACTAGAAGGCAAAGAGTTAACTAATAATTTGTAAGCTCTAAACGTTTCTTATCAAAAGGCGTTATTTGTATCAGAATTATATTGTACCTACTTACATCCCAAGAGATAAAGCCGCGCGAAACGTACAAGATGTGAAGTGAGTGAGTATAACCAAGGAATGACACAATCACAAACTTCAGACCAACCCAAGGCAACGCGAGGAAGATACAAAGAGCACTACCAACCACATGACAGCAACAAGACAATTAAAGCAAAGCAACCAGCTCTCTCTTCCTCAGCGAGGTGAGTACAAAAACAGAAAGGACACTAGGTACTACATAATAAGGTGATAAGGAACGTGTACAGCCGCTGGGACGTACAAAAATATAACCTTTAAGATTCGCACAAGTTTCATATTTTGTATTTTTCTTACCAATGTTGCTTAAAATGAATTTAATTTTCGAATGTTCGTGGAATCATGAATACTTCGGGTCTCTTACAAAGTAAAGTGAAGCCCTTCATTGGAATGTTCATGGAACCATGAATACTTCGGGTCTCTTGCAAAGTAAGCTTAACGTTAACTTTGTAAAAGACACGAAGTATTCATGATTCCATGAACATTCCAAAAATTCGATTTATTGCTTAAATTTACATTTTATTATCTAAATTATAAAAAAAATTCAATATAGGAATTAAAACAATTTTGTATTCAAAATATAACCGTATTATTAACGGTTTAGTCGGAGTGTAAAATGGAAAAGCGGAACTGCCAGCTTGAACACGAACAACCAATAGTGCGACTCAGGTGTGGTTCGCTGTCAATCACAACACCAGGTGTCACATCTGGCGAATGAAGTCGATGTTCGAAGCGAAATGCGCGGGCAAGTGAGTTTGGCAGCTGTCATTCAAATTTGTTTAATTCATGAGGCTATGAACGGTTGCAAAAATCTAAAGATTCATTAAAGGATTGCTTCGAAAATGTAAATATAACCTCTCAGGTGTAGCCTACTATCTTACACTGCCATAGGAATTTGTTTTGTGTGTTTGTGTTGATATTTTACGTCCCATTGAACAATGTTTAAGTCCTGTCGGGTACGGTCAGTTACATGGGTTGAACTAGCCTACCAGCAATTGATGATAAACTATTGTCGCCGATGAGGTTCGAACCAGGTACCCAATCGATCTCGAGCATTCGATCACTGCGGTCTTCTCGATTAGGTTAATGTAATGCAACCTGGTACATGTAATTAGGTATAGAAGCCGAGCCATAATTATACCGAATCCCACTAAAATGGCATCGACTCAGTCAGTGCATTTCCACAGACAGCTTAGTGCTTCACTGCCCATAAACTCTGATAATATCCCCCAGATGGCATCTCGGCTTATTACCACTGATGACATTGGTATGGACACAGAAATTTAATCTTGTCCTTCCAAGATTTACAGCGCGCTTGGATGCTGCTTAAAGTACACACGCTCAGATATATGTAAAAGTGCAATCCGAACTATATCTCGTATACCATTTGCTTTTGTCTTTGTTTGTTTGTGTTGATGATCTACGCCCTATCCAACAGTTTTCAGTCATGTGTCTCCCTGGGTTGAACCAGTACTAAGCAGTGGATAAAGTGCCTTAATCAAGAACACAATACAGTGGCGGTAAAAGAGTTAGGGAAAAGAGATAAATTGCGAGGTTTGCCGAGCATTTTATCTCTTTTTCGAAATGAGTTTAATAAATTCAACAAGACAAGAGCACGAATATTAGATTCTATTCATATGACATTAAATCTATTTTTGGTGTGAAAACGTTAAGACTTTGCCATATGCATGACGTTAAAAGCGCCATTTCCTAACGTTACCCGAAAATCTGTAAACCATTAGTGGTTTATCGATTTTAATGCATAGCGTTATTTCACTCCAGTCGCGACGTCATATGATGATATGAGTAATAACTGCAAAAGCATGTTCCCACATGTGTATTGCATTTTCGTATCATATGCCAGGGAAATTTATAATATTGAATCTATGCCACATGCTCATGGCAACGTCAATTAGGTTGTTTCAGAAAATTGACAATCTTTTTGTGGGACGAGTTACAAATTGCTTCCTTGCCAATTATTTATACCATGACATCACACGTCTAAACATTTGCATTTTCATGCTTTCTAAAAATGTTCTAATTTTTATGTCAAGCCAATCGTTAGTTACTCAGCTGGTTGTACATGTAGAAGAGAATAATTATGGATAATTCTTGGTCATCGAATGAGAGTATTATACATGTGAGCCGCGACATAATATTACCAACAATGTGGCATTTTGACATGAATAGACTCAGACGAGTATGCAGCCTCCTTTTAAGCTTAGAAATTCGAAATGCTGTTCGCTCAGTAGCTTAATATTCATAGAATATTCAAACGACAAGCAAAGACTCTGATCAGACTGTGCACATTGTTGGAAATCTCATGTCACATCTCGTGTATTTATCGCACATGCATCCAGCGAACAATTGGTCAAGTTTGCGCATTTGCAGTCACGCCAGTGCCATCGCTGATCACTTAACCCTATTCAGGCCAATAGAATTTCCATTGCCATTTGGTTACGTATGGTCCATTGTATAATTTGAGATTGAGGTGTAACAGGTTATAAATTGCAATAAATATTGTATGTTTTTTTTTTCTTTGAGAATTGGTGTTGTCTTAGCAAAAAACTGCTGTAGAGGAATGCTGACACCAATTTACACTGTATTTTATTACGCATCCACGTATGCCTTTGACTGTTTGATTGCAAGCTCCTCCTGAGAATAGTTTAGACGCCGGTGGGGCACGACAAAATAGGATAAGAAACAAAGCCTTTTCTATGGCTCAAATATACCTTTCGGCCTTTAAAACGTTGTCGAGCAGGCTAGACGTGTGTCATGTCTGATAAAATTCCTCACTTGGCACATTGCACATTGCGACAAAGTGGGTCCCTGCATGAATCCTATGAACACACAGCAAAGACTCTGATCAGACTCTGACGCGATGGCTGATCTGAGTCTTTCCTGGAGGCAGTCAAAAACATCATATGGCCACGACCAGAGACCGCAGACCAGCCCCCGACACCGTAAGGAATAGACACATAACACAGGCATCATATCACTTTTGTCTAGCACTGGCTTTAATGTTGTTTATATTGTCATTAAAGCCATTGTGATTACCCACATACAGTCTGCAAGCAGATCTGTGTTTATCCGTAAAGCCTTATTAAAGCAGTCTTTATCCGACCATAAATTACCTAGTGCTAGAAGGCTGCGTTACTTATGCAGATGCACACGTCTGTCTGCACATTTGTTCTTTATCGGCTGTCACATATTGGCCTTGACGCGAGAAAACCTGTCTTCGGGGTTTCAGCTACAGAGACAAGCTAGAAAAAATAAATTTCGCGTACATTGCGCGGCCCCTAACTTTGTGCACAAGCCCAACTGACTGGTACATTTAAGCAGATGAAATCGTTTTTGATAATTGAGCCATGACATGTTATTTTCAACAAAATGGCATTTTGACAAGTGTAGAATCAGACGAGCCTGTGCAGCCTCCTTGAAGCTTAGAAACTCCAAATGATGTTCAGCCAGTAGCTTAACAATCATAGAATATTCAAGCGACTAGCAAAGGTTCTGATCAGACTGCGCGTATGCGCAGGCTGATCTGAGGCTTTGCTGGTCGCACATACCACATTGTTGTTAATCTCATGTCGTGGCTCATATTTAATATCAGGTTGCTTTTGGAAAGAGAAAAACAGGAAAAGGTTTTCACTTTTTGCTTTCACTGATGAGCAGGGGTGGATTTAGGCAAAAAATGGCAAATGTTGTTTGCCCTTAATTTCAAATGAACCAAGCTTCAAAGATATTTACTTTGAATCAAGTTAATGATGAAGTAAATTGTAGTAAACATCCTGATCTTGCTTTACCTGGTATTTTGTAAAATAAATTCATTAAAGAGAAACTATTTTTGCTATCCTAAAACAGGGGGGTTATACACTTCAAATCAAATTTGCTAGAGATTGGGGAAATATTTTTCATTTTGAACTCTGTATAAATAAAGTATAATGATTACTTTATTTGGCTGTGCACATTTTTCAAATTCGTTTCTTTATTAATAACATCCAACGGCGGTCAAAAGGCTTAAGTGCGCAATGTACAAATGTAAGGGGCCTTTATCGTATAGCAGGTTTAGACATGGTACTTTCCACATGTCTTGAAGTGCATGCGATAGTTCTGATTTGCTGTAACACCAGCGGAAAATGTAAAAAATATGTTTCATATTTTTTATATCTCTCGGTTTTACACCCTTAATAACTGTAAATTAAATATCAAAAATTGTTTGACATGGGCATACGCGGCACCATTAAAGTCCATGCTTAGTCCATGCAATAGTCCTCGCTTAAAGAAGAGAAGCTTTGTTTAGTGCATATCATGTATCGACTTTGTCTCCCTGTCCTTCACTATAGTGTAGATTTTATTTTCTTGTCCTTTGGGATCATCGGTTTCATTGTTGAACTTTGAAACTATTAGAGGGTCACTGATGACGCCTAAATGGTAGAAACTAGCTAGTCTGGCCCAGGAAAAAATGCAAACTCTAGTTTCAGTTCTTTGGTGCAGTCTTTGCTTTCAAAGGATACCCTTTTAAGAACATATTCCATGTAGCACATGTGTCAAACACAACTTTTTTCTAAAAAAGTAAGTGAGTATGATCAGGAAATACCACAATCACACACTGCAGACCAACACACGGCATCGCGAGGAAGAGCTACAGGACACTAACTGTCACAAGACATAAGGAAGACAATCAAAGTAAAGCAACCATCTCTCTCTTCCCATCACCATGATTGCAAAACTTGAAAGGACACTAAGTAATGCATAACAAAACAGGGACCAAACACAGAACCCCTACAAACAATGGGAGGAAAGCTCACATCGATATCGTATTATCCATTGGTTTTTGAATAAATATATTCTGATCTGATTATATCGCTTCTAATAGACACACCCTGTAAACTGTTAAATTGACCTTCCAATGGTGGTCAATGAGAAACAATTTGACTTACATCCTGTAGTCAACTTGAACATTTCCTGTCATTAGTTTTCGATGGTAAGGCAGGGATAACAGGTAAGATTTTTCTTGACCAAAAGACATACTTGAAAAATCTTAGAATGCCATGCTATCAGTATTTAAAATATTCTAAGCTGTGCCACTGCTATCGCTTGTGTCATGCTTCCTCAGTGGGGTAAACCAAAGTAGAACGTCAGCAAATACAAAATGTACAGGTAATAAGCTCTGTTTTCACAGTTGCAAGCTTCAAGTGACCCAGTCAGATATGCCTATACCATATCGTTTTAAGACATAATTTAACATGAAAACATGCTTTCCTTTCAATGCGCAGGTCCATTGTTTTAATCGGTGGTCAACTTGAAAATGCGGTGGTCGTTTTGACTAATGGGGATTTTAATGAAAAATATTCTTTGGGTTGAAAATCCTGAAAATATGATTATTATTGTGACTTTCTGTTAGCATTCAGTACGAAAGTAATGGATACGAACGACATCAAAATAAAGGCTGTACGTTCTCACACAAAGAAATTACTTGGCATGTCGACTTGTGTAGGATCAAATATACCATAATTCGATAACCCAACAGAGTAGACCCTGATCAGGCAGCTCTTAGAGCTGCATGATCTGGTTCTGCTCTGTTGGTAAAAGCGCTAAAAGGCATCTCTGTGAGGTAAAGAGTTAAGTGATTTTCTAGTTTGGAAACAATATGCAATTCTAAAAAAATACTCAAAATAACAGTTTGGGAAATGAGAAGTTTCGGAAATTCAAAGTGCCCAACAAGGGTCTATTGGTAGGCACGACGGACGAAGATCGATCACAATAGCTTACCTTGAGCCTTTGGCTCCGGTGAATTTGGCTAAGCTGAGCTGAAAACGTCAGACTTTTCCGGAATTTATAAAATAACCTGGAATCCCACTGACGAATTTTTTCTGCATCCGCGCAAGTTTATTCCTATAAATATTGAAATTACTAAAGCTAAAACTGTGTCCCTTTGCACAGGGCGTAGGGGGCATGGGGTAAACAAACCAATTCTTCAATATTTACCCTTAACAAGTCGTGTCTCTATCAGAATTCTCAAACAGGCGCTAACAACAAATCGAAGTCGACACTTTTATGGTTGGCAATTAGGAAGCGATGCTCAAGGCTGTCTGCAATTGTAATTAAAATTAACGACAACGTCAGAGCGTTTCCAAATCAGATTTTAAAAATTCAAATAAGGCATAAGGTTACACAATCAAGTTTTGCTTTATTTTCGCGGCCAGAACAATAGCAGACAAGTTTGACGACTATATTAGTGGGGATGTTCCATGGGCGGATCCAGGGGGTGGGGGCAGGGGTCCGGACCCTCACCCCCTATAAAATCACAAGTGGCTATTGGTTTCCTTAAAAAATTTGGTACGAGCCCCCTCGAGAGGCAATTGGACCCACGTTATTTTCTGGATCCTCAGTCACGTGTGTACGTTTGTAGGTTAAAGTCGGGTAAATTCGGACCTCAGGTAAATTCGGACACACATTTGCAAACAGTGTAAATCCAGATGAGACGGCTCCTTATATCAGGATTATTACTGTTTGCTTAGTTAATTCATTTTCTATTTCAATAGTTGAAATTTGAAACAAACAATGTCGCTGTCCGAATTTAGCTGTCTGTCCGACTTTACCCGAGATCATTGAAAGTTTTGTTTTTCTGCGACGATAAGGCTAAGCGTTTCTCGTGGATAAGCTGTCGGTAGACGAGTCGTAGGACAGATTTTTGTTCGACTTATAGTCTTATGAGATGTGATTTTATTCATATTAATGTTATTGTCTGCTTGTCTTGCAAACAGCTTGCACCCAGATCAGGACCGACAGAATGTCGGTCCTGATCTGGATCAAAACTGTTTGTTACTCTGATAATGTTAACTTTGTTTACATGTACATTTATCATTCCTCTCAAAAACTTTATATTTTTCTTCTGCTATCTCAGATCATCAATATAAATTAAAAATCAGGAAGGTATGAAATGTTGGCCTAAGATACGACGTAGAACTGCATCGGCCCTTTGTATGGCTTCATAGAGGCAATATTAACCCTTAATGTGTCAATCACAACAAAAGTCGTCTGCTTGTCTCGTTGGCAAACAGTGTGGACTCAGATCAGACTGCACCTATAGGAGCAGTCTGTTCTGGGTCCACGCTTTTTGCTTCTATACTTAATTCGTCGGTAATGTAAGGCAATTATGTGCAGCAGACGACTTCAGCAGACGACATTTTCAGATGCTTTTTTTTTCTTGGCGCTTAAAGGGCTGATGTCAGTCTACCTTTTGGTTTGTACTTTGTTGTTTTTGTTGGCCTTTGTCTATTTTTACAGCAACTCAATTTATATTTAGCCTGTTTTTAAATGCAACCCTATTATCAAAAATGCTGTCTGCTCTGAAATCTAGGGGTGGGGGCGCTTTAAAAGTTAATAAAATTCAGACTTACCTCAGTCCTAAAAAAAGATAAATTCTTGGCCATTTTTATTCCTTGTTGTGTCTCAGCAGAACTTCTGAAATATCAAAGATAAAATAATGTGAGCTGCTTTTGCCATCTGCTGATAACCTTTACAAACAGTTTGGACACAGATCAGGACCGCCAGAACGCTATTGGATCCAAATTGTTTTGTGGTGTTGTTTCTTGACGTCAGTATAGTAGTAGTAGTAGCAACAGTGGGGGTGGTAGTGATATAAGTGACTATATATGTATAACATGTTACCTTTGTCTGTTCTGAGAAGTAGGTCCAAAACAGTATTGAAAATAAACTGGCCCAAATAAGTAAACCCCCAGTCAGTTTTTTTTCCATGGACAAAATGTTAAATACCCCAATACAGCAGCCTCCAAAACACTAAAAGAAAATGTTCATCAGCTTAAGTTTGTTAATTCCAAAAGGACACCCGGGTTTAACAATAAGTACACGTTCTGTACAAAAGAACGAAAAGAGAGTGATGAACTCAGAGAAAAGTTTAAATTAACCAACATATGTGACTACTGACCAGAAAAAGAAATAATTGAGCCGCGACATGAGATTTCCAACTATGTGGTATGTGTGACCAGCAAAGCCTCAGATCAGCCTGCGCATACATGTACGCGCAGTCTGATCAGAGCCTTTGCTAGTCGCTTGAATATTATATGACTGTTAAACTACTGACCGAACAGCATTTGGAGTATCTAAGATAAAAAAGGAGGCTGCACAGTCTCGTCTGAGTCTACACTTGTCAAAATGCCATCACATGTCGCGGCTCATCTATTTAGTTACTATATCAACTATCAGGTTGTGCTTGAGGCTCTTATTACTTATCTTGAAAATAATAATATAATAATAATAATATATATAATATATTATTATTATTATTATTATTATTATTATTATTATTATTATTATTATTATTATTATTATTATTATTATTATTATTATTATTGTTATTATTATATGTTCAACAGTACGTTACGGAATTGCATGACATGTTGGTGTGTACTATAATCACTGTGTCAGTCCGTCCGTCCGTCCGCATGCAGTTAGTGAAAACGCTCATAACTCTTGAACCAAACCGTATATTTTGTTCAAATGTTGCATGCTTATGCATGTCAACATTGTCTAACCACTGGCATACATAACAACTTTTTTGATGGACAAGGCTTTGCCGAGCATCAGTCAGGCCGGTTATGGTCAGTTAGTGAACATCTTATAACTTTTGAATCGTATGGTATATTTTGAAAAAATGTTGCATACTTATGCATGTCAACCTTGTCTAAGCACTGGCGTGCATAAGAAGTTTTTTTTGATGGACAAGGCACTGCTGAGCATCAGTCAGGCCGGTTGTGGTAAGTTAGTGAACATGCTCATAACTCTTGAACCACGTGGTATATTTCCCGTATATACACTACCGCCCGCGTATTTGTCCTGCGAATTCGCGTTTTATGTGCGTTTCCAACGCATTGTACGTGCGTTGAGTTTAAATTGCGTATGAAACGCGAATCAACGTATTTAGATACTCATGAATATTCATTAGCAGCCCCAAACGCGTTTCAACGATAAAATATGCGTTTCTCGCTTTAGCCAATCAAATCGTTCTGTTACAACGCAGTGATGCGTAAACCAATCAAAATTAGTTGACCTTGCTCAATGTTTACATAATTGTTATTGTTTAGCTTCGGTTTGAATATTTTTGATAAGACTTGTCTTGCAAATCTCAATTCCCGTTTCCTTTGAGCTTTTAAAGCCCAATTTGAATTAAATATCTCACTCCATTCATTTATCAATATTTTGAGCTGACTATCACGACTTTTCAGCAGAGAAATAAATGGAGTTACTCAAGGCCGAAAAATGAATGTATAACAGTAAAAT